>CM031243.1:492309755-492859062 GCA_018340775.1 Taxus wallichiana var. yunnanensis | reverse complement strand
GGCATGATCATGATCCTAGCCCGGTAGTAGTTCCTTTGGAATTACATCAAAAAAATAGATGAGTGAGCATTAACAATCTCTACGAATATCGGGTGACATTGAGACTCCGTATTTTGTACTTCTATGGAAAATAACTTTGTTATAAATCCATCTACTCCTTTTTAAGGGAGAACCTTACGCATCGATGAGAGCTAATAATCTGTGGAGACTTAGTTACCATCCCATTCAATTGTATTGTCCTTCCATTTGAATGAAATTGCCACAAACAATTCTTGGAAATTCATCTCTATAGTACCTAAGGTTGTGAGCCATTGGACACCCAAAACAATATCTGCCCCTCCCATAGAAATAACAAACATAGGTGAGTCTAACATGTAGTCTCCCATGGAAATCTTGATACTATGGCACTTTCATGTGCACTTGATTGTCCCACCATCCGCAATCATAACTTGCATTTCTAGAGTTGGGTAAATAAAATAATTGAGGCGGGAAACTAACTTACTATTTATGAAGTTATGAGTACTCCCGAGTTAATCAACACCTTCACCTTATGTTTTTTGAGATAACCAATAACCTTGAGTGTTTGAGGAGTACTAATACTTGATAATGCATGTGAAATTGTAGGTTGGTGATCCTCTACTTCATCTTCTATTGGTTCCTCGGCCTCTCCTATAATTTCAACTTCCTCATCATCCTCATTACCTCGTCGATATAGAACAACTTCTTCTCAACACATTTTTGTGTCCCGGTCCATATTTGATATCACAGTTAAAACATAATCCTTTTTCTCTCTTTTCTTCCATTTGTTGAGGATTTAGTCTAATTGGCCTCACAAATGAAGGAGAAGAGATACTACGGTCTCTGGTGTTAATGAAAGGTGGCCTCCTACTACAAATAAATTTTTCCTCTGCTTGACGTGCCATGATAATAGAATCAGAAAGCTTGAGTGGATTAAACATACGTACCTCATGCTCGATGTGGTCCTTAAGACCCCCAAGAAACAGGTCATTCAAATTCTCTTCTAGAATATTCTCCACCCTTAAGGATAGGTTTTGGAATTGATGCACATAATCTTTGGTGATCTTGGTTTGATATCATTTTTGCTAATTGACTAAAGTAGTTCTCTAAAACATTGGAACTATAGTGCAATTGCAACTCCTCGGTAAAAACTGTCCAAGTGACACTGAGACCATTCTTCTGCCTCTAAGCACATAACCATCGATACCAAATGAATTGGTCTAGTTCAAGATACAAAGATGCCAATGTCACCTTTGCCTTGATGGTGTTTGATGTAACTCAAAAGAAGTTCTCCATTTGATTTATCCAATTAAGGGGATCCTCACCATCAAATTTGTGCATATCCACTTTTGGCATCATGTTACGTAGTTGCGAATAAGTTGGATTTTGATTGGGTGGAAAAGTGATCAACATGGTTATTTTGTCCATGATTTTGAAGCGAAGATCCTCCTTGGTTGATATGGGATGGATTTGGGCCATCTTGTTTACCCTTTACATGTTGCATGATATCATCAACCGATGATTGATTTGGCTATGTCTCCTTTAGAGGCCATCTCAGATTGTACATTTCTGCTCATACTCAAGTTGGCTCACCTTATGATCAAGCCCGAGGTAAACCCTAGTGCTTTGAGGAATCTTTATTTGCCCCTTCTAACTCCATCTCTTCAATCACTACCCCATCTTTATCTGGGGTTTTACTTGGAGTAACCGGATTCTT
This sequence comes from Taxus wallichiana var. yunnanensis, assembly GCA_018340775.1. Lineage (NCBI taxonomy): Eukaryota > Viridiplantae > Streptophyta > Pinopsida > Cupressales > Taxaceae > Taxus > Taxus wallichiana. Next base: position 492,857,327 of record CM031243.1, on the reverse strand, counting down.
TTTTGCTCTTGTGGAAGGCCCCGACATGATGTCAAACCTTAGGGTTTAGGGTTTCGATACAAATTCGGTGAAACAGGAAAAACACAAAGAGAAGATACTAACACTATTTTGTTTAGAGCTTTCCGAAACTGTAAAGAACTTGAAAATATTCCACAATTTGCACCCTAGGGAGCAATTTTATGAAAAAACCTAAATTTGTAATAAATTTTGAAAAATAAAATTAAAAAAGTCATAAATTTTTAGGGAACCTTACTTGAAATGTTTCACAACTTTGGTAAAAATATCTCCCACCAATTCACTCACAGTTCGCAATATATATAGTGAAAACAAAAATTAGGGTTTTGCCTTATTTTTAGCCCAGATCATAACTACGATACCACTTGTAATGAAATTACTTGTATAATTCAGATTATGAGAAACAATAGAACACCAAATAACACAATATTTCAGAATAATGATCTCAATATGTAATTATAATAGCTTCGCCACTTCGAGGGGCAACCTCCAAACCATATAATAAGACTCAAATGCTCAAATGATAATGAAATACTACCTATAATCCCCTATATATACTATTCATATGTTATGGCCATCACCAAGGCTGACCTATTAAGCATGAGAAAGTATAAATGATATAATAAAATGATATGTTAAGCCACAAGTCGGCTACTCATATCCTAATACAATAATAGGTTAAGGCCTAGCACCGCGTGCCCCCGAGTGGTGTGTATAAATCGGGAGCATGCATGTGATGAGGTTCATTTCTATATGCCCCCTCAGCAGTCAAGAATGAACCATAGAACAAGAGTGCATCATCAAGAAATGGTTTGAATGTGTGCTAGAAAGATACGATCACAATAGCGTAGAAAGTGAGTGATGTGGTGAGTGAATGAGTGTGGTGAGGTTCATTTTAGATTGAGGCTTCAACGTCCTCAGAATGATTGAAAGTAGGAATAATGAGAACTAGAGTGCATCATAGCATAATGAGTGAAGTGTGTAAAAGTAGACGCAAAAATGAGATATCGTGAATCAGTAGAGTGAATAGTGCGCATAGTATGTGATGGAAGTTGCATGAAAAAGATGTCATGCATGCTCGAATTATGAAGCATGTAGTGTGTGAGGTTCATGTATATAGTAGGCCCTCAATGTCAAGTGTAACCCAAAGACCAAAAGTTACGTCATCAAGTAATGACGATGTAAAACGTATCAAGATGTGTAATGATGCTAAGAGAAATGAAACATGAACTTTCTCGAAAACGTAGTAAGTAGTGAAATTCCAAAGACACACGATAATGCTAAGAGGGGGAATAAGCATGATGCCCCTAAGCGTATAAGAGAAGTAGATCTATGATAGTTTGTGTGAAATGGGTCGTGAGGATCAAAATAAGGAATAGTTTGTTTGAAAAAAGTGATTGGACGCTGAAGTGGAGATGGTGAAGGGACCTTGAGTGGCGGAAGTTGGAGTGAAAGAGGCCATCTAGATTTTGTTGGTCTTCTTGCATAGCGAGTGGTTGTTTATTTCCTTTAGAAGACTTGAGAGGTGGAGGAGTTGTATTGATCTTTAGAGGAGGTTGTTTGGTTTGACTTGATAATGTTGTAGATGACTAAGGAGGAGGAGGTGATGGAAGACAAACCTTGAGAGGTGATTTCTTAGTTTGAATGGGTTGAATAGGCGGTGCTTGACTAACCGAAGAAGGAACATTAGAAGTGATGACATGATGCTCATTAGACATAGATGAATCAAATTTAGGAACCCAATGAGATGTAATAATTGAGAGGACCATGTAATGTAACGTTGTGTGTAATCAATAAGAGAAAACCTTGACGTTTAAGATGCTTGATTTTGAGTTGTAAAACATAGCTTAAATCACTGCCATTATGTCCATTGATTCAATGAAAATCTGCAATAAGGAAGACCTTGATATTTGTGAGCCGATAAAGAGGATATCAATAAGTAGATGACAAGTTGATTAATTGACGAGTAATGAGATGCATAAGAATATCTTGTTGCTTGCATTGAGTGCAAACTTGAGAGGCACGAGGAACGCATACGATTTGAGGTTTACTAATATGATAACATGTAGAAGACATATAATGAAAATGCGATGTAGAAGGAGAACAAACATGAGCCTAAGAAGCATCCTTAAGATGTTGGATTTCAGATTTGAGAGATGTAATCATGGATTCCATAGCCTGAAATTTGTCTTGAAATAAAGCATGCAAAGCTTGAATTGACTCCAATATGGGTTGATTAGATGGAGGATCTTGAGTACGCAGAATAGGGTCTTCGGATGAGACTTATCAAGAATAACACTCACTTGATGCGACAATGTATCTCAAGGAGACCTATGGTGTATAGGGATTTTTTCAGAACAACTTGGCAATTAGGATACATTTGAATTAAATCATACAAAGAAATTTGAGAAATTTTAGGAGCCATGAGAGAAGAAAAATGAGGATCCAAGAGTGTTCGAATAAGATGGGTTCACCAAAATGATTAAACAAATATTGAATAAATAGATGCCTAATTCTAAATATGTAACAACATCGTGATATAAACAATTAAGTATATATTTGATCCAAGCAAATAAGCAATTTAAATTTGAAACCCTAGTTGTAAATGAAGGGATAAAAAGACTTGGCCAATTTGCAATGATCCCAAAGGTATGTAGAGCTGGAAAAATGTTGGAGCAGGGAGCTTAGAGCACCGCACACGATCCCAAAAAAATGTAGGAGTGTCGAAAATGCCGTGACTAGGGCTCCTATGATGCCATAGACCTATTTTGGGTGCCTGTGACTGCTCAAAAGTTGTGAAACCTAATTTTACAAGGTTGCATAAGATGTTCGTTGGTTGTCACCTTTGATTTCTTGTATGTTGTTGTTGTTGTTCACTTGAAACCTTCAATAAGAAAGAAACACTTGCAAAATTCGTAAACTACATCAAATCCTAAAAAAGAAAAATGCAAAATGGGAGGTCAGACGATACTCAATCCAACGGTTAAGTGAACTTATGAAGCGATCGCCACACTACATTCAGCAGAGCCCATGTAGTTCTATGTATGTGTGTGTTGAAATCATGCCCTAGGTGGCTCATTTGTGTGTGTCGCACTTAGATATCATATAAGTAGTTAGATGTATAAAATGTAGATAGATGTGTGCATGAAAGAATGAACTTCCCCTCCTATACATGTATTTAAAAATTATAGTCTCTTGTCCCTTGTGTGGAGTTAGATGGATGCTTGAATCTTTGTTGTAAATGACCTTTGAATGCTGAACTTTAGGTGGTGATAATTAATGCTTAGTGCTTGGTCCTTTATTATGGTCTCATAACTTTATATGATTCCCTTGCTTGAATCTCATAATTAACCTAAAAAAAGATGATTAGTAAGAAAATAAGGTGCCTAAACGGCTAGAATGGACCTAAAAGATGCGAGAAAAGTACAAAGAGGTCGAGAGCGTCCCAAAGGAGAGGGGGCACCTAGATCCGCGGCGCGTCTGGCTAGAGTATTTGGTGTCTAAAATGAGAAATATTCAAGTATGAACATACATACTAGGCAATAACGAGTGTATGACCAAAGAGGCAAACTGAAAGTAAGCAAAGAGGCCAAAGATAGGGGTCAATTAGTACTTTTATTACTTAGGAATCATATGAATAGTAGTATGTGACTAGGACCTAGAAATGTACCCAAAGTGCGTGATTTAGTGTTTACATTATTGATCTATGGAAGTGACTGTATGCATGTAGAGAATTACTTTGTGTTTAATTCATAGGAGGTTGTGAGTTATAGTGTGAAAGATGTTTTAGAACTCGAAGGTTGATTGTGCATGTGTTTTTGGGTAGATAAAGGGTTCCAATCATAGATTGGACAAGGATAAGAAGTTGAGAACTTGTAGAAGCTAAGCAACAATATGAAGGGTTTTATTGATATTCTTGCTCGATTGGTCAAATAAGCATGTGAACAAGGTGTTTGTAAGTGTTGTGAGGGTAATGCGCATAAGAGAGCAAGGAAACAAAGGAATATAATGTGGTATAGATGTGGGAGAATAGATACTAAGAGAATAACCTTGAAAAGCTATAAAACTCTCTAAAACACTCTAAAACTAGGAGTTAAGTAAAGCATAATTATAGAAAGCTTATAGTCAATGACTTAGATTTAATGTTTATTAATTTTAAATCATTAATTTTCATCAATTTTAATTATGAAAAAGGCCTATCGGCTTGTTAATATCACCAAAGGTGATATAGTAGTATTATCAGTGTTGGCATGGTGTGTGGGTTGCTCTACATTAGAATTGTAGTCTTGATTGTAAAATTGTTTGTTATTAGCTTCTTCTTGATCCTTTCTGTTTCCGGCATGACATGATGTGAATGCTTGGATTTTAGAGTTAAAAAATATAAATTTTCTTGTGCAATATGAATTACCATCCCATACGTGTGGAATGAATGCTGTAGCAAAAAGGGTTTTATTATCTGTCAGAACACTCTATGACTCAAATATATAGATAGCAAGTAAATGTTGCGCTATCAATGTGGGATATCACGGCAACCTTTCCTTTGCCAGTGTGTGCCATGAAGCAGTACTACATGGAGATCCATCAGATAACAGATTTTGTGACCAGGCGGCACAAGACATTAATAAGTATTCCGTCTCTCGCACAAGATTTTGTGAACTCAAATCATTGCACAAATTGAAAGATGCTTCTATCTCTGCTGGAGCAAATATACGTTAATTTTGTGCTTGCGGAGATGGCAATTAAAAGAAATAAAAATGGAGACAAGGCAGCAGAAGGGACCTAAACTCATGATATTTTCATTTTTCACAGAGGCTCTCGTTGGCAGGCAATGGTGGAAAATGCAATAATGGAAGCCTCCGACAGTGCTTCAGCGACATCCGGTGAAAACAAACACAATTATGCAGGCTCTTCTAAACAAGTAGTCTCCCTAATCAATGGCAATCAAGCTGATCCAAGAAGGAGCTTCCGTTTAATGGAAAACCCATCCCCTTGTTTTCCTTTCCCAAATATTATAACCCTCCCTTAAAACAATTAAATTGCCATAAAATCCTTATTAAAAATAATGCAAGGAACACCATTTTGAAAAATATTAGCACTCTTAAATAGAACACAAAAATGCAAATACTGTTTTGGTCTATTTCTTATTCTGCTCTGTTAAATCAGAGAATACAATATTTATAAAATAACAGTAAACAAAGTCTTATTCAAACTCAAACTCAAAGTACCCTATCTCTACTCTTCAACCTACATATGGACAACATTACCAGCACGTACACATATCATCTAATGTGTTGTCTAATACAAAACAAATTCCCTAAATGCTAACTACAGAATCCCTAAATATTCGGCTATAATTTTTGCATGCCTGACACTCCCACTTAGCCAAATATTTGTCAACCAAGTTGTATCACATCGAATCCTTCTTTGCAAAACTCAAACTTATTTCTTGGTAATGCCTTTGTCAATGCATCCGCCACCATCATTTCAGTTGCACAGTACTCCATTTTGATAGTGTTGTTCTCAATTTGTTCACGAGATGAAATGGTATTGTATCCCTATATGTTTAACTCTCCCATGATACTTTGAATTCTTCGTCATGGCTATGCAACTTTGGTTGTCACACTTTAATATTGTCGGTTGGGACTGAGTAACCTCGATGTCCTGCAACAATCTTCTCAACCAAATCAATTCGTTTGCAGCTTGACATGCTGCTATATATTACTGCTTATACACTAGAGAGAAACAATTCGTTGTTTCTTACTTTCCCACGAAACTACACCTCCACCAAGGATAAAACAGAACCCTAAAGTTGATCTCTTACTATCAATGTCCTCTACCCAATCAATATGCTTTATGTAGACATTTGAATCAGCATTGCAACTTACATATCCTTCATTTGGAGAAACCCATCAATACGCTAATACCATGCTCTTGAAGACTTTTCGGTCCATCTGATGTTTTTCGAAGCTTGCATACTAATTGCTCCTTTCCTTCTTGTATGTAGCCTTCTAGTTGTTCCATATAAACTTCTTCCTTTAAGAATCTATTTAAAAATGCAGTTTTTATATCTATCTGATGTACATGAAGATCCAAGGTTGCTGCCACTGCCAACAGAATTCTGATGGATGTTATCTTGACTACAAGAGAAAAATTTCATCATAATCCAAACCTGCAATTTAGGTGTAACCTTTTGCCACCAAACGAGCCTTGTAGCGGTTTATTGACCCATCAGACTTGTACTTTTGTTTGAATAACCACTTGCACCCAACCACTCTCCTTCCAGGTAGAAGAATTGTGAGTTTCCATGTCTGATTTTTTATGAGCGATTCATATTCAGCATCCATTGCTTTCCTCCAATCTGCTGCATAAATACTTTGAAGTGCTTCTTGAACACTAAGTGGTTCATCAACCTCTACATTAAGTGCATATGATTCAGATGCCTTTTGAGTGGGTTTTCGTAGTCTTGTTGATCTACGAAGCTGCTCTCCTTGTACATCTCCTATGGGTTGTGTGGCTGCAACTTGTAATGGTCTTGCTAGAGTAGAATTCTCATGCTCAGATTCTTCATCAAATCTCGAGATCATAAGGCCTTGTTTCTGAATCCTTAGCATTTTCCATCTCTATTGATTTGTGCAAACCGAATCTTCGTAAAAATGACGTCTCTTCTAGAATCTCATGTGTTATAGGATCATAAATTTGATATCCCTTTAAATTCAAACCGTATCCATCCATTATACTTTTTTGTTTTTTTCATCTAGCTTCTTTCTTTCTTCATCTAGTATATGTGCATATGCTATGCAACAAAAATTCTTAAATCATTGACACTTGGCTTGCTTCCATTCCATGCCTCATAAGGTGTCTTCTTATGTAATGCAGTAGTTGGCAACCTGTTTTGTATATATGTGTTGCCTGAGACTGCTTCAGCCCAAAAGACATTAGATAATCCACTACTCTTAAGCATGCATCTAACACTTTCAACAAGAGTCCTATTCCTTCTTTCAATGACACCATTCTGTTGTGGTGAATAAGGAACAATATACTCAAGTTTGATACCTTCTTTTGCACATAAAATTTTGAAAGCATTTGAGGTATATTCACCCCCATTATCACATCTAAGTCGTTTCAAAGGTTTACTTGCTTCTCACCAAATGCTTTAAAAATCTTAAACATTTCTAATGCACATGATTTATTTTTGATAAAATAAACAAAGGTCATTCTAGAGGAATCGTCAATAAAGGTAATAAAATACCTTGCCCCGTTGTGTGACATTGTTTGCATTGCACCACAAATATCTGAATGTACAAGTTCCATTTGCTCCTTAGCTCGTGTTGCTCCTTTCTTTGGGAAGGGGAATCTATGTTGCTTTCCTAAACAACAACCTTCACACACTCCCAACTCAACTGGTAGATGCAAATTAAAATCTTCCACAAGCTGCTCTAATTTTAATATTCGAAGCGAGTGAGTATTTGCATGTCCGAATCTATGATGCCAAAGCACTTGAATCAAATATTTCATTATTTGTTGTTGTTAACACTACATCAGGTACTGCTGCACATAACTTGTACATATTTCCATCTCTGATTCCCTTAGCAACAATTACTCCTTCAACATCCTTTAGGACACATTCCTTGTTGTCAAACTGTGCAATTATGCCAGCATCGGTAATCTTGCTCACTGATAAAAGACTTTTTACTAGAGTAGGTACATACCATACATTTTGGATTTTCTTGTATCCACCATCCGACATTTGCAATGGGATATATCCAATTCCGATCATCTCACATTTCTTTATCATCTCTAAGATTGACAATCTTACTTTTGGGTGCTTCTATATATGCCATAAACCAACCTCTCTCAGGTGTCATATGCTGAGTTGCTCCTGAATCTAAATACCAGCAATTTGAAACATCAGAACTTGGGGTTGTAACAACCGAAAACAAATTTTCTTGGTCATTGCTTGATGTTATGTTAGCTTCAACAACCTTCCTTTTCTTTACCTCTTACCCATGCTAACCACTTTCAACATTGTTTCTTAAAATCCCAGGAGCTCCACAATGAAAGAAATTTCCCTTATTTTTCTCCTCCTTTGTGTCTTTACCATTCTTTGAGACATTGGACTGGGAGGGATGGGATTTGTTGTCACTCTTCCTTTTTGCTTTGCCCTTATATCCTGCTGAAAATAGTGTTGTAGGATTCTCATCATTCAGGCCCCCATCCTTCCTTCTGATTTCTTCTTGAAGTAGTGCTACTATTACTTTTGTCAAATCCAAATTAGCTTGGGTGCTTAGTGCTACTACCAGTCCAGAATAGGATTCTGGCAAACTCCCAAGAAGTGACATAACAACATCTTCTTCTGCAATCATTGATCCACATGCTGCCAATTGATTTTTGAGAGATTTAAACTGATTTATGAAATCGACATCTTTTGTGTTTCCTGCATCTTTAACTGAAAAGTCTTCTTCTAAGATATAATCTTGTGCTAACATTATTTGATTCATATAACTTGATTAATTGATCCCAAGCTTCCTTTGCTGATTTTGCCTCACTTACATGTAAAAGCACATTATCACTCAAACTTAAAAGTATACAGGAACAATCCCTACCTTCCTTTGACTCCCACTTATTGATCATATCTGCATCCTGGGTGGGTTTAGTCTCAGTCCCTTCAACTATATTGAGTAGATCCTTGTTCAACAACAACATATTCATTCTGAGCTTCTAGAGATTAAATCCAACACCATCAAATTGTTCTACCATCTTGTGAGGATCTCCTACAACAAATGTGGCCATCTCTCTGTCTTAAACTTCGATACTTCTCTGCAACAACACTTCACCAACACTGCTCTGATACCATGAAAATATTAGCACTCTTAAATAGAACACATAAATGCAAATATTGTTTTTGGTCTATTTCTTATTCTGCTCTGCTAAATCAGAGAATACAATATTTATAAAATAACAGTAAACAAGTCTTATTCAAACTCAAACTCAAAGTACCCTATCTCTACTCTTCAACCTACAGATGGACAACATTACTAGCACACACACACATAATCTAATGTGTTGTGTAATACAAAACAAATTCCCTAAATGCGAACTACAAAATTCCTAAATGCTAACTGACGAATCCCTAAATATTTGGCTATAATTTCTATATATCGACACATTTCAAAGAAAAACATTTGTGAGCTTTACTTTTCTCTTCATTAGTTTTTCACTATGGAAGCCATCGTCACCACTTGTCTTAAACAAAATATTAGTGTGGGGAGAGAAAGGATGTTTGTTGCAGCACCGAAATACACCGTGGATTTACATTTATGAGATGGAATGAAGTAGATGATATGGTAGGATCTTTTGAAGGTTGCATGGCTTAGTTTTGGACCTTTGGGATCACAATCTAGATTGCATATTTGTAAACTCACACCTGTCCATATCGGTCGTGGAGGGCATAAAGGGGTTTGGCCTCAACATTGTGGTGCATGAGCAATTTTGAGACAGATATCGTTGGTCTCTTTGATTTGAAATTCTTCGACGCCGAGTCTTTACTGTGGATTCGAGGTTTTCTCTGGAGATGTGATCTCATAGACTGCAATGAATGTAGAATATGCACAAAATGAGGTTTGTTGAAAATTCCTTGGAAACTTTCGAGAAAATGCAATTGATAGGTTTTCCGATCATCCTCCCCGAGCTTTAGATTAGGATTTAGACATCCATCAAAGCATAATGGAAAGCTGATTTTTGTTAGATGGCGCAACTTCCCTAGTAGCCATCTACACAAAGTCGGTAGGTGTAAAGCTAACATCCACAACCTTTGTTAACATATTCCTAGATCGTGCCAAAATAGAAGCTTTAGAATAGGGTGTGAACATCCATAAAAATATAATGCAAAGAATATTTTTGTCAAATTTCGTAGTTGTTAATGCTCGTGTAGACATGTATATGAAATTTGCAAGCACACATAAATCATGTGTTGTTTGAAAAAATGACTCAATCATATGCGATCTCATGGTATGTATTTCTTTCTTTACTTCATTGACATCAAAATAAGATTACAAAATAACTTCAACTTGACACCCTTCTAAGCATAGTTTACAACTCATGTCCAATTGCATATTCATACTATAAAGAGATTGTAATTTATTTTAGGTCGATCCATCGAGACCCCCTTTTTCATTTTTGGGGACAAATTTCCCCATTTTGCAATGTTCACAAGATTGTTCTGAGAACCCCACTCGCTTAACCGGTGGTTTTGTCATTGTAGAAAGTTGTATACCTTCAAGGTCATAAGGTTTGCATACAAACTCGAAATCGGGTGCAATTTTATTGAGCTTACATAATTTTTGAGAGAACACAAATAATATCAAGTTTTAATTTGATGACATTTTCATAGCGTTTTATCCTTTTCACTAAAACCTGTCTTATTTGAGGTCTTAGGGCTTTACAATTTCCTCTTGAACCTTGTTCAATGGTTGCATCTAACTAAGAGCAAGAGAAAGAGTGTTTAAGTGATTCAAAATTACATAATCACACTAGTGACTTAGTTAGCTCATGTGGCTAACGTTATAGATCCAAAACTAAACTCAAATGGCAAGGAATATTCTTTCCCTACTTCTTGAACCTCTCTTGTACTTGAAGTGTATATGCAGAATGAAGTTATCAACCTTATGAACTTCTAGGTCCACATTTTCATGTCCTCTATGTGGTTCATTCCTTCCATACTTGTGAACGATAGTGGAAACTTCATCTCATGCTTCATTTTAGCGAGAACTATGGGTATCCTTGCATTCTTGCTTATCATTAAAAATGAGAAAAAAACTCCCCACTAGCATCAAGCAATTTATTACCTCAAGTGACACTTACCAAAGAGAGCTTAGATTTGTGTTCATAGGAGTTTATGGTGTAGTTTTTCCCATCCTTAACCAAATGGTATTGGTTCAATCTCCATCTCTAACATACATATAAGGGCTGCCAAAAACTATACCACAAATGTCAACAGGTGCAACATCTACAACAACTTCATCAATGAAATGTTCATTTATTGCAAACTTGACTCTACATTGTTTGGAAACCCTTATTTCTACTCCTTGTTTCACCCATCCTAGAGCATAAGGATTAGGATGATCATACATTTCCAACCCAAGTCTATCTACTAGCTCTTTGCTAATCAAATTTTCTTGAGAGAAAGAATAAAAAAGAGCATCAAATTTTACCATCTTAATTTGCACTTTGATATGAAAAAGCTTAGAAGGTTCACCTTTGTCTTGAGCATCATTATTACCCAAACATATATTTTTCTGAAGGGTGGTGAAACACAACTTCTCATCCACATCTAAGTTACAATACATCACTTCTCCTTGAAGTGATGGCATGGCCTTCTTTTTCTTTTTCTTGTTCTTAAATGGATGCAATTTCGGATGCAACTTCCAACAAATCTCATTGGTATGACCATTAACATCACAATGCCCACAATGCTTGGTACAATCCTTCTTGGCAATAATAGAAGTGGCATTGACCCCACCTTTCTTCTTCGGAACATTGGAAGAATTTGAAGAGGAAGATGGACCCTTTTTCTCATCCATCTCAAGATAGTGGGCTTGAGAACAAGCCTCATCTATGTCCTTTGGATTGTAAGTAGAACGGGCCTCCTTAAGTGACTATGCAACCCTCCAACATACTTCATGAGGATCTCACGATCAAATGTATCTTTTCCCATTTGAACTACCTTTTTGAAACTCACTTGTATAGAAATAGAGCTAAACAAGAGAAACTAACATGCAAGCATTATAACTTTGACAAAAACATCAAAAACTAACATGTATACTACTCTCTACTCTATGAAAGCTTAATGAAAGTGAACCTAGTTAGATTCTAAGTAATCAAATTGTGTGTTGTTTACTCCATGAGGGTGAATGAATCTCACTAAATGGCTACATGGCCAAGTTTAGCTATTTCATTACTAACCTAACATGGGTGCAAGATGAAGCTATTTTAATGGTGGATGACCCAAGATCAAATGCCTTATTAGCTTGGCTAATGCAAATGAGCTCTTAAGCTTTCTTAGGCTTGTTTTGGCTTTAGCTTATGTAAAGTTTAGTTTTAATGGGTAGGCTTAGCCTTGTATTTATAGTTTTCCACTTGGGAGAATTTGGAATTTGGGTGCATGTGGGACTAAAGCTCAAAAATCACTTTAGGATTAGATTAGGATAAACATGCTTTAGGCTTAGTTAAGCTAGGATTAGGCTATTTAAACTTGATTAGCAAGTGATTAGAGACTCATTGAGAGTTGGGAGGGGTCTGGATAACCAATTATGACTGATAGATAGCCTACGAAGCCAATAGAAGTGGTCTAGAGAGAACTAGGAGGTTCTGAATGGTAAAAGGAGGAATGTTTAGCTAATAAGAGAGATATTAGCCAAATAAGCTGATTATAGGAGGAATATGACCAAGAAAGAGTGTCGTGAATGGGCATCCGAGAGTGGAGTGAAGTATGGGGATTTAACGAAGTGTCGTTAATTGATTGGATTGGATGAAATGCTAAGTGTAAGCATATTTTAGGTGTCTACATTTTCCCTCTTTGGGGTGACGTAAGCAACGTCACTTCAAAGAAAGTAGACAAGCATAAACAAGTAGAAAATCTTGAAGGGATAGAAGAAAAATGAGAATAATGAAGGATGCCCCCTCGATTGGCGATGGGGTGATAGAAGAACTCGATTGACGATCGAAAAGATGACAAAAAGATAATAGAAGAAATGATAATGTGAAGAAGAAGAAAAGAAAGGGGATATAGAAGAAAAGGAGTATGAGAAAGGGAATGAGCTAACATCCATCTAGTGCCTTTTAAACAACTTTATTTTTCATCATATTGCTAAAGATCTTCATCATCGGTCCTTATTAAAAAGAATGAACAAAAGTGTAGTATGACATGAAAAGCCATATACGAACAAATGTCCATTGCTAAAAAAACCAACTCCATGCAACATACAAAATGCAATGCAATATGAGAAAGTAAAATATGCGTAACTCCATGCAACATACATAATGCAATGCAATACGAGAAAGTAAACAAGCTAACCTAACAGAGAAACATAATGTAATGTTTTTGTTATCAAGCTTCAGTTTCAACCTATTCGAATTAATGACAAGGGTTAATGATGGTGCCCCAAGCAAGGATACATGCAAAGGGGAATAAGAGGACACTTCGGTCCGATGAAAAAGCAATGTGCACTACGAAACAATACCAAGCAACTCGTTGTGCCCTAGAGTACAGACGAAGTAAGCAACCTAACTTTTGTTGATGGAGGTAGATCAAGATGATCCGTGAGTCGCACATGGACAGTGAGAACCAAAGAGTGATGTTTTGTAGGATGATTTTCAATTTTTAGAAGTTTTCTTAAACATATTTGAATGTTTTGATTTTTCTAACATATTTGAATGTTTTTGTTATTTTTCTAACATATTTGAATGTTTTGATTTTTCTAACATATTTGAATGTTTTTGATGATTTTTCTAACATATTTGAATTTTTTGATTTTTCTAACATATTTGAAAATTTTCTGAAACTATTTATGTTTTTTTAGGATTTTGAAGATGAGAAGCGTGGATGCCCCTAGCGATAGATGGGATGTACAAGGGCATAAGGCCACGTGCGTATGAGAAAGGTGAAGATGCAAAAATGCCCCAACAATTAGGTGGGAGTATTCAAAGGAAAACTCTTCACAGGTAGAAGTGGGACCCAAGGCCATTATGGATAGGTTCAACATGATGGTGAACATAAACCAATGAAGTGCTGGGAAGAAGCAAGGATGCCCCTAGTGTAAGTTGGCCTAAAAGCACATGATAGAAAGGAAGGAGAAGATTGTTTTTGTGAAAGGGGACAAAGGTGTCCGAAAACATGGCAAAAGGTAATCTTATACATATGGATATTTGAACGAAGTAGAAGAATGATGTGAATGATATGAATGTAGCTTAGAAGCCTCGCGATGAAGAAGTGATTAGCCAAAGGCACAAATCGTGAGACAAGATATGGACTAGAGTAAGAGTTTGAACAAGGTCCAAAAAAGACACTTGGTAACATACTAATCATGTTTACTCATAGAGATCCAGTGTGTGCACGTGAAATTTATTACCTCTTGAAGGGAAGATTTAATAGAAAACAAGTGAAGATACACCCTAGCCAATGTGTAGGAATGATTTATTTTGATAGATGAAGGTGATTTTGAATGAGTGGATGGGAAGGATAGCCGTACATTGCTCCGCCAGCCAGGCATCCATAGCCCTGACGGAGATGTATTTGATTCTAATCACAACATTGCTCTACTGCCAATCAGGTGTCCATAGCCCGATAGAGATTATTGGAAATACCCCAAGAGAGAGTTATTTATCAATTTTCTTTTGCTTTTAGCTTTTAGCTTTTGATTTTTTTGATTGATTTTGATTCTTTTGCTTTTCGAAAACTTATTTCAGCTCTCTTGTTTGACAAGGGGTTAAGAACCACTTGATGGCTTGATGGAAGGAGGTGGAAGTGATTGTGATGATGACATTGGCTAGTGTCACAAATATGTCCAAAATTTCTTTCACAACAAGTTTATTAGATGTTGAATGTGATAGGATCTCTAAGAGGTCAGTCGTTCTTTAATTTACCAAGGTGATGAAAGACCAAGGTCAAACATGGATACCATAGAGATAAATGTCACAAAATGCGTGCGAATAAGCTAACCAAAATATCACCGAAGGGATGAAAATGGTAGGAAGACTTGCAGAAGAATAGAAAGGAAGGGAAGAAAGAAACATCCATGTGTATGCAATACCTGATTGCAATGTTTGATCTTTGTACCTTTGATTTTGTTGTGTTTTCTCAATGTTTTTGTATTTTTGAATTGTTTTTATTTTTAGATTTTCGATAGTTTTTGGAAAGGTGGGACCAACAAAGTTAGTTTGCATGATAAGATCCAACAACAATGTTTGCGACTTCCTTGATAAGGGAGACTAGGCGCGTTTGTTTATCAAGAGTGATATTATCCCCGATCTCGATGATCGAGGTGAGTTCACACTCAATAAATGACCGTGATTTGTTCTGAAACATGGATTTTGTATGTGGGAGATTTAATTCCCCATCTAGAGGTTTATGCACTTTGCGCCATACTTGATGGTTACGTTGGTGTGCATTCTTGAATCGTTTGATTTAGAATTTTGAGATTGTTTGATTTGTTGGGAGCTATAGAGCTCTTTGCAATTTTGATCTGAGCTTGATTAAGAAACTGTTTGGGTTTCTTATAAGCTAACGCGTGACTTTCGATCCCGAGAAGGAGAAGAAAGTGAATGTGGACGTTTAGAGCGATGCACGAGAAATGACCATGGGCTTGCCACTGTCTTTGGTAGAAGAATAATGTGATGGATGAAAAGGATACGGTCCAAGGATTGAAGAATATGGGCTATTGGGGGTGAGCCATACATAGAAGACGAAGGGCTCTGTAGGATGTGGCCCAAGAATAGAAGAAGAAGGGCTATTAGGATGGACCCATAGATAGAAGATGAAGGGCCACTAGGATGTGGCCTAAGAATAGAAGAAGAAGGGCTACTAGGATGTGACCCATAGATGTAAGATGATGGGACTACTAGGATGTGGCCCAAGAATAGAAGATGATGGACTACCCAGGGTGATCCATACCTAGAAGATAAGGGGCTAGTTGGGCATGCCCCAAGAATAGAAGATAGTGGACTACTCAAAAATGTCCCAAATAAGCAGAGGGAGGGCTACTAGAAGGTGACCCACACCTAGACGAAGATGAAGGGCTACTTGGCGTTGACCCCATAAGAGATTGTGATTGAGGAATTATGATAGACAAAGAGTGATTAGGTGATGAGAAGATAGGCCATGGATCAATGTAAGACCGAGAGAGTTTGTCACATAATGAAGAATGTGAAGATGGAAGAATAAGAGGAGGATCAAGTTGCATGATTCGAGGCTCTTCCTCTATTTCTTGATAAAAGGAATCAACATTTTTCCTCAATATGCGGCGCATCAAAGTCTAAAGAGAATCTTTTAGTAATCTTCTAAAGGAATATCTTCATGTGCCCCTATAAATGCCCTGATTGTTTCTTCATTCTAAAAGAGATCAATCGGTATGAGTTGTTGATCGACCACCAAGGGTTGATTGGAAGAAAGAAGTTCACTTGGTGTGGAAGACTTAGAAGATGTTTGATGATGATTGATAGAAGAAAATGATGTGGGGGACGAAGAAGATGTGTAGCTAGATGTCTCAGGAGTAGAAGAAGGTGGTGTGGACCTACCTATACAATGGTATGTTGTATGTAAAATAGTAGGATTACGTCCAAAGTTTGTAGATTGTGACACGTGGGTCGATTCAGACGTTTGTCTCGAAGGACTTTGAGTCACACGAATCTTCAAAGGAGGAAGACTTATCGGGGTGATTGATGAAGAAGGTCTGCGGAGAAGGGGAGGACCGTGATTCAAGAATCGCATCGGATGAATAATAACAAGGGTCTGCAAAGAAAGAGAGGACCGCAATTCAAGAATTGTATTAGATGTTTGATTGGAGGGATTTGGAGTCGCATGTATCTTCAAAGGAAGAAGACGTTGTCGAGGCGATTGATAAAAGGGGTCCTGCGAAGAAAGGGAGGACCACTGTGATGTAGGAGTCATATTAAATGTATGATGAAGAGGTTCCTGTGAAGATAGGGAGGACCATGACATAGGAGTCGCATTCGATGAATCCGAATAGTAGTTTGGATCTGAATCATCAAAAGAGTCAGAGGAAATATTTGGATTGGAATCCTCGAAAAAGAGGAAATGTTTGGATTAGAATTAGAAGAAGAGTGGGGGGAACTCGAATAATAATTTGGATCAGAAGCATCCAAATCATACCACCGACTATGAGATGAAGGTGGGGAACGAGTTACCCGTATGGGCTCTCTAGCACGAAGAACCAAATGAGGTTTAGTTATAATGGGAATCTTTTGATTTGAATTGCTAAACCTAGGTTCCATATTTTTGTAAGTATGGGGAACCGCACGATAGTTAGTCATTTTGGCGTTGTTTTAAGCACAAATGTCTAGATTTAGATAGTGTGATGGAACTCCTTCAAAGGAAGGAAGTGACATGTCGATTTTGGTAGCATAAGGAAAACATAGCTAGACATTTCGTAAGTATTGATATGCGTGCATGATTTTCCGAAGGTCTAAGGAAAATAGACATCGTGATGACACAATATCGATGAGATAAAAAGGGATTGTCCTAGAAAATAATTTTTTGAATGAATAATCACAAGGAACAATCATGGAAGTGTGAAACACAAATCCAATCAACAAGGAAATACACCATATGAAAATGCGTGTGCAAAGTGATATGATGCAAAGGTGATCAACACAATGTCAATATTTACATCAAGCTCGAAATGAACAAGGCATAAATATTAACAAAGGGTAGATGTGACTCCCAATCAAAGGATACCATGACAAGTTCAACAACCAACAAGACCTAAATGTTAAAGGGTGGAGGTTTACAAATGTAAGCCACGTAACCACACCAATTGGACACGTTAATCAAGCTTCGTGGAGAAGTGAGATATTAGTGTCAAAGTGGTATCGAAACGATGCAAACAAAGTAAGTGACACCTTTCAAGATTTGGGACAATGTTTGAAATCAAACCAAGTCAAAGTATACTAAGGATGTGTTAAAATGTGTGCAACGTAATGCCACAATGTGGAAACTTAGATCATGTTTACGAAAGAAACATGACATAAGTATCTTAATTATGTCGAGACAATGCAAACGAGGTAACATGTCAAAGGGAGATAAAATGATGAATTAATCCGAACTATGATGATGATCTTGGCATGGGTATCAAGATCACAATGGCCACCAATGATATGAATATGTTTCTGCACTTTAGACATTTAACTTACCCAACCGCAAACATGGATGGGCGTAAACGGACAAAAAAGTGGTAAAGACAATTGATTGGTAACACAAAGGTAGTCACTCTCCTTCTGATCAACAAAGTGTCAAAAGAATGTGAAGGAAGTAAATAAAAAATGGGATGAAAAATGTTGGCTTCACTTCGGCAGAGTTTCGCCTCGCCCTAAGGCAAGTAAAAACTAAGCAAAAGTAACGTGTCACATGTTTCGCAATAAAAAGATGGTTCACAACTCAACACATTTTAGAATGGTCAAAGTGGGCTCCTGGCCAAAGTATATTTTCCTAGGTGGTTCTCTCGCCCTAGGTGTTACAAATCTATCCACGAGCGGGGTGATTTACCCAAAAAGTCACACTGAACTAGTTTGGGAGTATCTCGGCTTTGCCCCCTTCAAGCATAGTGGGCAAGTAAATGCATCCATCGTGTACTTAAAAGGGTCACATAGGGACAACTTGTAACGCTATCTCACAAAGGAATCACTAGTCAAGTAGGTAGTGCGGAGCACTTCCATTTCATCCACAAGGTTCCCTCTTGCGTGGACTACTTTGGGGTTCCTGGAACCACCCCCATTGTTGTAGCTTAAGGCGTTATGCCAAAGGGTTATGTTCGATTGAGCGGAGAGGGACGTACCCTTTTCGAAACCCTGCAATACAAGTGTTTTGAATATGTTATTTTTTTATCTTGTTTAATTAGGTGTGGTTTGCTTGAAACACTTTTTGCAACTCGTATAACAATTTGTATTAGTAGTTTTGACTTTATTTTGATTCCTCCATTCTTTTCGACAAGCATGGTATTTTGGTCCTGTATGACGTTTTTAGTAGTTTTCCATCAAAAGAGAAAACACCATTTCTGATTCTCAGATCGTCCAAGGACGCAAGAGAAGAGCATACGTGATGTTTCCAAAATCCAAAAAGATATCAAATGGAAAAACACTTTAATTCAAATACACCAAGTTAACCAATTCAAACTCAAATATTCCCAACAACCTCAAAGCATCAAAAGGACTTAAGAATCATTTCTGATTCCCAAGATCGCCCCAAGGGACGCGAGGGAAGAGCATACGCGATCTTATTCCTATAAGTAAACATGAAAAGTTTATTTAATCAAGTAAAAGCATGTAAAAACATCCTGCAAAAATGAGTATGTGATTAGATAAAACTACAAGAATTAGAAAACCAAGAAAATCAAAAAATTCTAGAAATCCAATTTTTTGCACTTTTTAGTAGTTTTTAGTAATTTGCATTTTTGGAGGTCTCCAGGGGCATTTTGGGAGTTTTGTGATAGAAGATAGTATACCAAAGGTATCTAACTTTTGGAAGTTCCCTCACAAAGTACACTCGTTATCTTTCCAACGCTTATTCAAACTCCAAAAACGGGTTAACGAGTCAAAAGTTATGATCAAAACAAGGAGCACTAAAAAGTTGTAACCAAAACCGGATTAAACAGATATACCTGCGCCCCCTTTTATGCGTGTGCGCCCCCCTTACAGAGACACCTGCGCCACCCGAAAGGCGTGTGCGCCACCAAAAAGACGTGTGTGCCACTCTGTGTATTTCCGATTTATAGTGCACCTGCGCCACCCGAGAGGCGTGTGCGCCACCAAAAAGACATGTGTGCCACTCTGTGTAATTTCGACTTACCGTGCACTTGCGCCACCCAAGAGGCGTGTGCGCCACAAAAGAGTGTATGCGCTACCTGCGATAAAAATAGGCAAAAATTCAGACAGAATGCCTACGCCACCGGAAAGACGTGTGCGCCACCGCTTTGTAAACAGTCCCGGTTTCCAACAGAATGCCTGCGCCACCAAAAATGTCGTCTGCGCCACTAAAATAGTGTGTGCGCTCGGGTTAGGGTGTACACGCCGATCTGACAGGTTTTGAGTTGCAGTGAAGGTACAATATGAAAATGTGTCTGCGCTACAGGTTAGTGTTAGTTAGGGTGTATGCGCGTATGGCTGGTCGATAAATAGAGAGCCAGGTTTTGTGCAGTGTCCTGCACCACCCGAGAGGCATGTGTGCCATGAAAAATGTGCCTATGCTCCTAAAAATGTGCCTACGCCACACTTGCAACCAAAATACGGCAAAAAGCACAAGAAAGCTCACAATATCTCAAATTTTGACAAGTTAGTTTTAAAATGGAAACAACCCATTAAAATAATGGCTATGAACAAGAAGTTACACATATCAAATTATAAATTTTTTCAAGAAAATAGACATTAATTACTACATGTGCATATCAAAAGTTAGCCAAAATAATGAAACTTTAAACTAAAATGCCATGGGACTAAGTGTCCACCGGGTGTGCCAAATGTGTGCAATGGAAAGTGGCAAAAGCTATGGAATGAGGTTAAAGAACCTCAAAGCTTTGCTAACTCATCCATGCACCATAGGATTAGAGCTAAACAAGAGAAACTAACATGCAAGCATTATAACTTTGACAAAACATCAAAAACTAACATGTATACTACTCTCTACTCTATGAAAGCTTAATGAAAGTGAACCTAGTTAGATTCTAAGCAATCAAATTGTGTGTTGTTTACTCCATGAGGGTGAATGAATCTCACTAAATGGCTACATGGCCAAGTTTAGCTATTTCATTACTAACCTAACATGGGTGCAAGATGAAGCTATTTTAATGGTGGATGACCCAAGATCAAATGCCTTATTAGCTTGGCTAATGCAAATGAGCTCTTAAGCTTTCTTAGGCTTGTTTTGGCTTTAGCTTATGTAAAGTTGTAGTTTTAATGGGTAGGCTTAGCCTTGTATTTATAGTTTTCCACTTGGGAGAATTTAGAATTTGGGTGCATGTGGGACTAAAGCTCAAAAAGCACTTTAGGATTAGATTAGGATAAACATGTTTTAGGCTTAGTTAAGCTAGGATTAGGCTATTTAAACTTGATTAGCAAGTGATTAGAGACTCATTGAGAGTTAGGAGGGGTCTGGATAACCAATTGTGATTGATAGATAGCCTACGAAGCCAATAGAAGTGGTCTAGATAGAACTAGGGAGGTTCTGAATGGTAGAAAGGAGGAATGTTTAGCTAATAAGAGAGATATTAGCCAAATGGCATAGGGATCATCATATATATTGAGGTTTACATGTTGCCACAAAACAAGCCCACTGACCAATGTGTGTAACAATAATTTAATCACAAAGGGGATTCACTTGGATGTGGCAGTGCTAAGCATTCTAATAGACAAGTATGGAAAATGTGGAAGTTAGTACAAGGCTCAACAATTGAATTCTGGTTTTCCTCAATTAAATGTAGTCTCATTAAATGAGTAGATTGTAAGATATGATATACAGGGGTTTGATGAATGAACAATTGATAATTTTCAATGAAACCAGTTGGGTGATGTTAGACAAGCTCTCAAAATGCGGTTTTGCCAGAGAAAGAATGGGAATTATTTAACAAAAGGCATCATCCCTTTGACTGGAATGATTGTTGGAGATGTACAGAACAGGTTTGCAATATGCCTTTTCTGTTTTATCATATGCTTTAGTTATGTGTGCCATGGTAGACAGATGCAAGATATAAGGTATGAATTGTATAACTGCGGCACTGGCAGATGATGAGGTTCCTTTGGAATGAAGCTTGATGTCATTTCTCTACGAATGTTTGGTGTTTTCAGATTTTCTAAGCTATTAGCATCAAGTTAGTTTAGATATAAGTGGGCATCCTCTGTATAATGATTTTGTCTATAACTGTCCCGTACTCCTATGATGATGGTTTTGGCAGTTAGTTATGCTGTCCATGAATATGGCAACAGTCCCTGTTAGGTGAAACTGCTGAAGAATATCAGTATTTTGTCTATATGCTTTTCTTGACACAAAAACAATTTATGTATCACATCTTGAAGTCAATATATTTTAATTTCCAGGAAAAATGTTTTGGCCTATGTTCATCGGATGGGGAGCCCTGTTTCAGAGCCCCTGTTATTCTATCAAATAATATATTCTCACAAATTATTTTAATATAAAAAGCAATCAAAACCACGATACCTCGACAAAGTTTACTGGAATATATATATTGAATACCACATTAATTCTCGAAGAAAGTAATAGACGTACAGCCTCAATAGAAATTTCTAATCATTATTTGAGATTTTTAATCATTTGTTATGATCATCATGAATTTTCAAAAAGGAGCTCATTATATAATGTGTCTAGATGGCAAATCAGATTTAAATATATCATCAAAGGGATCTTTGGAAGCCCCCAGAGATGATCTTGTGGTTTCACTCCAGTCCACTCAGTCTAATTACCAGATTTAAACAACAGGAAGGAACCTCAAGAGGGAAACAAAATGTACAGAGTATTCCATGATCATGATCAACACAAAAACCACCTGTATGAATGTAATCTTGTAGATATAATTTGGCACATGTAATTTATGCACAAATAGCAGACCCGACATGGTCCAATGTAATAGAATTAATCCATAAATAAGAGCCGGTACAAAAGGACAAAAGCGGGTCAAACAGTACAGATGATTTCGTCATATCCAAGTATTGGATTGATTGTAAGACCTCTCACATTCCTGCTGGCTGTGCAGCAGTTTGTTTTTTAAAGCACTCTTCTTCTTTGTCATTTCCCATTCTTCTGCCTCTTACAGCTTTTCAGGCCAGGGCTCTACAGGATTCCTGAAAAACAGTCCAGTCTCATGACTCCATGGTATTACGTGACAGGGTTTTTGAACACACCCCATCAGTATACCTAGGCGGTGATGTGTGGTGTCCACAAGAACAGCACTTTTGGGTATCCATGGTGTCAATGGTCTAGTTCTCTAAACACTTGAAACTGTTTTTTAAGAAACTGGAAACAAAACCCAATTCCTTCTTGCTGCTGCAAGTTTGACACCCTGCACCCCCTTATAGCGCAAGCTAGTATTAACATTTTGCTTCACTTAGCATCACCAATAATCTCCACAAGAACATTGTCCATCCTTAAAATGATGGAAACGGTTTGCATCTCTCACAACAATTTCTCTTGCAACAATCTTGGAGATAAACTTGGTTGCAGTGTGGCAATCATCACATACTCGAAGGTTCTTGACAACTCTAATAGTTGTTCCAGGGGATGTGTTTAACAATCCAAATGCAATTGCCAACTTCTCACTATGGTGGCAGAGGAGTAATTCCTTCTCCTCCTCTTCCACATCATTCAATACAGGTTTTGTATCTGGAATATACCCTGCTGCCTTCATCTCCAAAGACAATTTCTCCAACATTGCATAGATCTCATCTGTTTGTGGATGTGATTTGTCTCCTGCACAAAAAACATGTACTATTTTGTGGATTTCAATCCAACTACATCCAGGAATCTTTTTATTCCTCTATCTTTCATCAGTTTCCTTAGCTTTGGAATATCTTCCCACCTGTCTGCTTCTGCATATATGTTTGAAAGAAGAACATAAGGTGCAGCATTTTTAGGATCCAACTCAAAAGAAGTTTTGCCCGAATTCTCCTAGCCTTATATTCTTATATGATCTACAAGCACCAAGATAACACATCCACACTACTACGTCAGGTTTTATTGGCATTTTGACGATAAAACATAAGGCTTCCACAAGATAGCCAGCACGGCCAAGGAGGTCCACAATGCATAGATAATGATCCCATGTGGGGACAATACAATAATTGTCACTCATTTGCTTGAAGAATTTACAACCATCATCCACTAGACCTACATGGCTGCATGCAAATAGAACACAAACGAAACTTACATGGTCGGGGTTGACTAGCGAGTTCTTCAATTGACGAAAGAGTTTGAGAGCATCTTCGCTATAACCATGCATTGCATATCCTGCAATCATTGCATTCCATGAGGCCACATCTAGATGATGAATTTTGTCGAACAACTCACGTCCCTTATGTATATTGCCACATTTTGCATACATGTCTATCAGTGCAGTCACAACCACATCAGTCAAAACTCCACTTTCAATTATTTTTTGATGGATCTCCATACCCTGTTTCACAGCTCCGAGTTTGGCACAAGCTGGGAGGATGCTGCCAAATGTTGACGAGTCTGGCATTACACCTGCTGATTGCATTTGCTTAAAAATTTCCAAGGCTTTATCAAAAACCCCATTTTGTACATATCCAGCAATCATTGCAGTCCATGAGATCACATTTCGTTGAGGCATTTCTTTGAAAATCCGTAAAGCCTCATCAAGATCCCCATTTTGTGCATAGCCTGTAATAATGGCATTCCATGAAATCACATTTCGTTGAGGCAGTTTGTCAAACAACTTGCGTGCCTTATGTATGCTTACACATTTGGCATACATATCTATGAGGGCAGTCAAAACTATAACACCCGGAAAAGTACATTTTCAATTATTTTTGATGGATTTCCATACCCTGTGCCAAAGCTCCCATTTTGGCACATGCTGGGAGGATGCTGGCAAAGGTTGTCGAGTTTGGATTTTCACCTGCCAATTGCATTTCCTTAAATATATCCAATGCTTTATCAACAGGCCCTAATTGTGCATATCCAGAAATGATGGCAGTCCATGAGACCACATCTCGCTGAGGCATTATGTCAAACAGTTTGTGTGCATTTTTTATGCTTCCACATTTTGTATACATATCAATCAGGGCAGTCAAAACTATATCGTCTGACAACAATCCACTTTTAATTATCTTTGGATGAATCTCTCCACCTTGTTTCAAAGCTCCCATTTTGGCACACGCAGGGAGGATGCTGGCAAAAGTTGTCGAATTTGGCTTTACACCTGCGAATTGCATTTGTTTGAAAATCTCCAAGGCCTTTCCAACAAGCCCAATTTGTGCATATCCACCAATGATTGCAATCCATGATACCACATCTCGTTCAGTCATTTTGTCAAATAGTTCACGCGCCTCCTGTGTCCTTCCACATTTTGCATACATGTCTATCAGAGTATTCATCACAATAACGTTAGATTGAAACCCGCATCTCATGATTTTTCCGTGGATCTGCAAACCATACGTTACAGATGCCATGTTTGCGCATACAGGGAGAATACTGGAGAAGGTGAACTCATCGGGTTGGATGCCTATTTGTTGCAGTTTGTGAAACAGGAGCAATGCCTCTTGAGGGAGACCATGTCTTCGGTAAGCTGCAACGATCATATTCAACGAGACTACGTCTGGTTGAGTCATGTTCTCCAGAACTTTGCGAGCATCCACCAGACTTCCGCATTTGTCATACATGTTGATGAGTGTGTTTTGTAAAAATGTGTGTTTGGCAAATGCATATCCCATGTCATTTATGAGAGAGTGGATTTGCTTACCCTCTGAAAGGGTATTCTTGGCAATGCAAGATTGCAATAGATGAATATATGTAGAAGAATCCACAGGAGTGTTTTGGGTAGTAAGCAGAGTGTGTACAGCTTCCTTCATGCGACCTTCTCTACATAACGCTCTGAGATTTTGATTGAGCTGGGTAATGGATGACATTATATGATTGAAGTATAGAACATCATAGTAGATTTATTCTGATTTCTTAGAGTCTGTATTATCGTCATTTCTTCCTTTCTGTGAAGTTTTTTTGCTGATACAAATCTACATTAGTATCTGGTTTCCTGTTTTATGGATTTCATTTAGTAGATTAACAATACCACTCCACCAAAATGTTAGGAAAGCGTGAGCATATATATGAGGGATGGTCTAGCGATTAAGTATATTTATCTCACAATTAATCATTTATTATGTTATAAGAGGAATATTTTTTTATAGTGTTATTTCTATTGTTATTGACTAAGAATTGTTATATATTGAGGTTTATATGTTATTGTGGACAAGGAAATCAATCAATGTGAGATTTTTTATTGAATCTCATGATTGCATGGGTCGGGTGCACAAAATTTACGGATATAATTGCCAAGGATAAATTTGGTTGAGGCACAATCCAGATTTCATCCCTTATTCATCCATATCTTTGGAATTTGAACCTTGGTAGAATGATGGCTAGGCAACATCTTTTACACCATCATACACATTGTTAGATTACAATTCATTTGATATTGAGTCGTAGAAGCAATTCGAAGATGCATTGAAGAGACATATCTTACTAGGATAGTTTGACACATTTAGAGGTAAATTTTACAAGATTCTTTTATTTTTTGAAGTCATAGAGGAAGAGAAGGGATGGTCGAGAAAATAAATATACTCATCCCTATGACTAATCAACCTTAATAATAAGTCTTCTAATTTTATTATTATTATTATATATTGGACCTAAATATTAACTATATTGATTAACATGTTAGGATAAAAACAAATATTCAATCTTACAATTTCTCATGTGTAAATACTTGATGGTATTTCATTAAAGTTTGATTGTGTAATATTTTTTAATAAGGGGACCTACTTTAATTCTACCAAATGGAGCATGTACAATTATTTTTATTAGATAAACTAAGCAATCACATGCAGGAGGTGCGATGGAAATACGCAAAGAGCAAAAAAGTAAAAATTATTTCTTGTGCATGAGAGGATTCAAAAGGAAAATGTTTGATGGAAATGCAACCTATAGTGTAGCTAGGGGAAGATATAGATGGGAGTCCAATGCAACATTAGTTTTGATAGGAGGGAAGATCGAGAGCTAAATAAGCGCACAAGGGGTGTAGAGCTAGGACATTTTCTCCTCTTTTTCCTTGAAGTGTACAAATACCCCACAACACGACTTAACATGCTTTTTGAAGAAAACATCGTTATATATACGTAAGTGGTTGAGGATTTAGACTCTTAAGACTATTGTGAATGTAAGGCTCTATCGCTTTATATCTCGATGTCGATAGTTTCCCTATCCAAAGTGATTCTTTAGTATTTATGTATTGTGTGTCCAAGCCATATTTAGAGGATTTTCCTTTTACAAATGTGAGATATCATGGGGAGAGGACATTAAGAATCCCAACTTTACATAAACAAAAAATGGTGGCACTTAATGAAGTCTTTGTAGGCAACATGATGTGCGAAATGAAGACAACCATTATTCTAAGCAACACCCACTAAGGCAATGTTTCACTAATGCCTCACATGCCTTGTTTAGGTTTAGGTCATTGGAAATAAAAATGCCTAGTTTAACGCTAAAATTTTAGCCTAAGGTATTCAAAACCTAACTACCCTTGTCAATGGTCGATAGAACCCGTGATTATTCACAATCCAAAACACATAATTGTTCAGGTGGTTTTTCCACTAGCACAATGGACGATTGCAACTTGTTTGCCAATTAATCCAGCACAAGCCCAACTTCAACCCATAAGTTGGTAGTAAACATTACCTATGGATTCTTATCAAGGCGAATTATGGGTTATACTTGATCATCACCGAGCTTGATTGATGTTTGTCATTTTGTAAATTCAATATTACAATGAGAAATGAAAGGGACTCTTTTTTCCTTTTGAATCTTGTTAGGATATTTTTGGTAGTAGATAGTGAAAATAATATTACGATGGGTATGAACTATGTAGGTGGATGATTGTTCGTAAAGTGGCATACTTTTGAAAGCTTTACAAAAGGGTCACCCCATATGAAGGCCTAACATACATAGGTATATCCTTGACAATAGGCAACTAGCCCAAGGCACCATCAAGGTGATTGACCTCTTATGAAAATGATTTGTTTTATGATGAGGGAAGCCTCTTGGGGAGGAGGTCAACGAGGAAAGAAAATAGTACAATGAAGCTCATTTCAACAATGAGAAAACATTGCACATGTTGTAGAGAATCTTGGAAATTTTCTAGTGATTATCTTTGAAGTTGATATTTTACTATTAGAGGGATCATAAGTGGTCCTCTTCTTTCTTCTAGTAAGTCACATATGGACCACATGTGAATGTTACAAACCATTCAAATGGAAAAGGGGTGTAATGTGTAGATCCTTGAGGCAACACACCCTCGAGGTAACTTTAAAAGTAAGTCAAGGTTTTTTAATACTCTTATTGGCAAAATATTTTTTCGGGGAAAAAATATGGGCTTCATCAACACTCACGAGACTAGGTCCCTCTTTTTAGGATGGGGCGGATTCCATTTATTGAAAAATGGAAATTATGTAGATTATTTCTAATATTTTTGGGGTGGTCAAGGATCGAAGAATGTGTAGAAACACCCTTGTTGTGACTGCAACTGAATGACACGATTGGAGAGGAAATAATTTACAAGTTCGAGAGGAGAAAAATGTGAGGAAAAAGAGGAAAACAAGGAGGGAGTTATGCTAACAAGAGAAATTAGAATCCTTTAACTAATAATTCCAAAAAATCTAGCTCAATAAGAGGAAATAGGAAAACACATCTAACCAAATAAGGAACATGAAACAATAATACAAGTTAACACAAAGTTCAAAAACTAGTTTTCATTTCATTCCAATAGGCTCAAAGTCGCATGTCCTTACAAAATTGACATATGCTTGGTTGAGTATTAAGAGAGAGCGAAGGAAAATATTTATGTAAGGATTAAAAGAATACAACATGCAAAAGAGAGTAAAAATTGATCCTTTAGAATGAAGAAGCCACCCCAATATATAGTCTTTTTAGGTAACTCTTCATATTCCCATGTTAATTTTCATATTCCTTTCAGAATATTACACTTTTCCTTGTTTTAAGAAAAATACCTTTACAAAAGTGGAATATAAAGTCACTTAAGTAAAACTAAAAAAGTGCACCCCTAGAACAAATAATTAGAAATCACTTTAGTTACTTTTTTTGAAAATTTGATTTCTTCCTTAGGAAAGGGGAGGGAGGAGAAGAGAGGAGGAAATGGAATACACAATTCCGTGGATGGGGCATATGAAAAGGGAGATCCTTAGATGCACTTTATTAGATATTTTCTTCAAACTTTAATTGTTGATTTGAGCATGGACCCTTCTTCACGGATTTATCTCTTATGAGTAATGATAGTATTCACTATAATATCAAACCAATGACCGATTGTGGCTTGAATTGTCTTGTAATGATCAAGTCATTTTAGCACCTTCTATGTTGTATCAAAAATGACACTTTGGACCTGAGAAATGGTGCCCATGTATTGAACACCATAGGTCTATCGATCAAACAATTCCCTTTTGAAAATATTCTGGAAGTGTCTGTAGATTTCATCCAATGATGCTTTCTTTGAATGCAATGGCAGACAACATATGTTATTCAAGTTATCATTGATCTCTCCTTTGATTTCATGAACTCTATCGAGATGAATGAAAAATCCTCCAAGGTCTTGGTGAGAGCTCTCATCTTCCATTTAATTGTTCTAATATAAGTCCATGAACCGTTATCCTTAAGACTCATGAACACCTTCTCACTTAGTAAAAATTTAGGATCAACAAGACTCAATGACTGGTAGGACCTCTTTCAATGGTCAACCTCATTCTCATCCTTTATGAATTATGAGAACGAGTCAGTATAAAATCAATATCATAAATATGGAACAAGAATATGATAAATCAGTAGAGTCTACTATTGAGGATGCTATCAACCAATACAGTTCGGGTTCCTTCTTCTATTATTCTTCTCAAGCCATCAAAGTACATATGATCTACATTATTATCTCTTACATCTAGGTACTCTGAGATTAGGACTAAAATTGGTTCATATCTATAGAAATTGAACTTCATTATGGGATCAATTTTCATGTTAAAGTTTGCAATTTAGAATTGACACCTGTCAAGGTAAATGTTTGAGTTTTGAAGGTTTTAGAGGGGTTTTAATGGAGTTTCAAAAAATATATGAATTTGATAATTTCCAATGAATTAATTAATTAATCCAAGTATGAATAGATTCAAGTGAAAGGTATGTGACAAGTAAAATCATACTCCAAATTTGAGAATATTCCTCGTCAGAATTGTGAGGAAAATGCAAAAAGGATTCTAGGTACAAATTACTTGTCTCGATTGAGTTCATGATGCAAATTGGATTCAATCATAAAAAATGGAATCCTTAACCTCATAAACCAGGAAATGATTACAAATATTTGTTTTCTCAAGAAGAGGCTATGGTCAAAGTTTCAAGAGGATTCGCTTTATGAGATCTCAGGAAAGATAAAATGAATTTTAAGTAAAGCTAGGGCAAAATAGACATTTGCAGCAGAAATTTTATGATGGAAATTAAAAATAAATCATGATAAACATCCCATGAATGATATATCAGCTTGAATGCATTTTGGAGTAGAGGACTTGTGCAAAATTTCAAGAGGTTTTGACTATAGAATCTTCGACAATGAGCAAAAATGTGTTCTTGCAAGTAAGGACATGGAGTTGGTTTTCATGGCTTTCATGGAGCAAAAACGATTTAAATATTGTTGTAAAATGTTTGGGAAATTGAGGAAGTCTTGAAGTTATTTCAAACTCACTTTTGGAGGGAAACAAGTGACTTGAAGCGTAAAGCACACTTTTGAGTGAGATGAGGAACCTTGAGTGTAAAAGTGCACTTTTGAGTGGAAGAAGGAACAAATTAAGTTCCTAGGTGTATTTTTTTATGGGAAGAGGAAAAAATAGGTTCCAAAAGTGGATTTTGAGGCCTATAAGGAAAAAAATTACACTTTTGAGGTTCATAAGGAACTTAAGGTGCAAAAACTGCAAGGTCAACACCAAATTAGAACATGAGATGCCAAGTGAGTTCCAAAAGTGCACTTTGGGAATGAATTAAACACCAAAGCACACATCCAACACAAAATTAGAACATATCAAGCTACAAAATCACACTTTTGAGTGAGAGGAGGAACTAAAAGTTCCGAAGCGCATTTGAAGGCCTCGGTATGAACTTGATAGTGCGACTTTAATTCCCAGGACCAAAAGTGGGACTTTTGAGGTGGTATAATATATGATTTTGACTAGAAACAACTCAAAAGATTCATTACCACAACACCCAAGAGCTATAAATTCTTTAATTTTTTATTTTAGGCAAAAACCCAAAAATGACCAAAGTAGCCATAACGAGGTGACAAATTGTATTTGACTACTAAGAAAATTCTGATAGACGAAGTCAAAACCATTGTAATGATCATGTGAAGAACTCCATGAGATTTCATTTGACTACTAAAAGGTTTCTAGATCCACATGGAGCTCCCGAAACATTTCGTACAAGTTTGCTTCCTCACTAGGGCTAAGGCATCTTAATGCTTAAAAGGTTTTCATTCCCAATTCTTCCAAAATATTACTCGAGTATACCAAAATCCAGTAGACTCAAAAAAATTCCAATGACTACAATATGGATTCTTGAAACTACCGGATCTCCCAAAACCTTCCCAAAAGTTGACACTTACAAAAGGACAAATTTGTGATATTGACCAAGTTTCTCAAAAGGTGACAAAACTTTTGGGGTTCTAGAAAAATGGATACCAATATTTTGCATGAAAACAACTGGATCTTACTTGGGAATTGTATTGGATTAGGTGAAGCACAAATGATACAAAACACAAAAACCAAAATCTCACAATTTAAAGTAGATAAGTGCATTATCCATTGGAAAACACAAAGTCGAGAGACATGGGAATGAAATGATACAGACGCACATGACACAAAAGAAAAAAACCACATAATGGGAAAGGAAACACGCCATATGAAAAAAACTAAATCACCTATGGTTAAGGAAGGGGAAAACATGATTTCACTAAAAACTTATTCTACTTTAGATGTTACCCGCGTCTGAGTAGCACCCGAATGATGTTTCTCATAATCCATTGATTAGTTTGATGAAGTAAGACCCCTTTCTCAATTGTTTAGGAAATAAATGTGCTACTGAGAAGTCTCCATATACGAGAAAGAAAAAATTGCATGCTTCTTCTTGAGAAATTCTATATGACTCCTCTTACAAGTGAATACCATTTCGATACCTCATTATCTTATTTGCTCTGAAATTTCATTCCCAACATCCATTGATCGTAAACTTCTACTTTGGAACTCTACGAATCACACAACTATGTTGTTCTACTTTCAAACTCTAGAAAATGACAGATTTGCTTAAATATTAGAGCTTCATGGTGATTATCTAGTGCTATAGAAAGGAAAGTGCGAGAGAAGGAAAAATAATTCAAACTTGACAGAGCAATTTTTATCACGGAAACCTCCGAGGAGGAAAACCAACCGAGAAAGGCAAGCTGCTCTTTCTTCCCACTTTTATTGGTCTAACATAGACAATTATAGATTCTGATAAGTATGAAAAGAAGAAATAGTGTAAACCTTCTCTCCGATTACTTGCTTGCTCTGTTTCTACACCTTGCTCCTCTGATTCCATTCCGAAGATTGAAGATCTTGCCTAGAGATCACATTGCCATAACTCACTCAATATCATTTTTTCCTCATGGTATCTATTGCTTATCATCTCAAAGGTTAGCTGCGTGCAAGTTAAGATATCTATGATTCTCATCATCACCAAGTAGAGAACCTATATCCATACTCAATGGGAAGCACACGTTGTCAAATTCAGGGTCCATCAAATCATCCTTTTGTTTCTTAACTAAATCAATAACATCTAAGTAATCCTCCATTAATATGGGTAGTTCATCTCTGTCCTCTAAAGTTATGAAATAGTTTCCATATCTTGAGTCTTGGTATAAAATGTCTACCCTTGGCTAATATTCTTTTTGAATAGTGTATTTCGTCTTCCTCTCTAGGAGGAGTTTCTTCATTTGGTCTTTGATTGGAATGGTGACATATGACTAGTAAATTTTATATCTCCACCAACATCTCATAAAAAAATGGCTCAACAACATCCCATATAAATATGGAATGTTAGCCACAAGTATGTCAATCTTGACCTTCTTTCCAAGAAAAGATACAAATGCTACTTAAGCATCTTTTCCCTGACTAATGAGAGGTAATTCTTTGGTATCCGTGGAATACCAATGTCCAACAACACATTTAAGAGTGATACCAAGTGATTTAGTGACTTGTGTGGGCATTACATTATTAGAGGAAAAGATTTAATGATACTGATTACTTAGTGTGTATCCATTGATCAATAAAGAGAGGTAGAAGGGTTCTACTTTCTTGGAAGTGGAGGATGTTGAGGCAAGAAGGTTATGAGAAGAAGTGGCCTTTGGGAATGAGAAGTGGTTCTTTAGCAACAAGATTTATTGAAACAAAATTTGATGTACTTTGTTTGATAAATTGGACAAGTTTATCGAATTACTTGTGATGAGTTCTTAAATACTCAGAATAAAAGAAATTGAACTTTGTACTTCGTAACATGGTCAATGATGTCAAATGATGAAGAGGTGGAAACTTCAAGAACAATAGAAGTTTTAACAAGAGTGGGAATCACATTTTTAGGAACAAAAAAAGTAGAAGTGGAAATTGATTTGATAGGGAAAAGAAACCAACCTTCTCGGAGAAGGAGATGTGGCCTTAACTAAGGTGGTCTTGGGATTCTTCTTGGACGATTCCATAAAGGCGAGAAATGATGATCATATTTTTGTTATGGTTTTCTGTAGAGTCACCTTTTGAGGATTCGAGTGCTTCACTCGGGAAACGAAGGAAGAGGGCTCATACGTGCTTGTGAGAAAGTGAACACTATAAAGAGTAGCTATTAAATCAACCATGTACTCCTTTGAATATTCTTTAGATGAGTATTAAAAATGCCTAATATTTGCATATACAAATACTCCTCCTCTAGGTTCAGCGTCTAAAATTTTATTTTCTCGGGTTTACGATGCGGGAACATCTATAGCAATTAGGTGTTTGTCATAAGGCCTAGGTGTTAAGAGTTTATTTTCCTTCCATTATTTGTATTCAAATAATCCAGGTGTGTGTAACTCCGTTGAGGAGGATTAGGAAGTTGTTAGAGTCAAATAAGTCTAAATAAGTCATAATATCAAGTAATTATATGATAAGATATGAATTCATAAGAGTTGTTGTAGTGTTATTATCCTATGTTTAGAAGTAGTTGAGTTTTCATAGGGATGTCGAGAATATCTAGAAACACACATAGGAGTGTTCAAAAGATAGGTAATTTCAGTACTAGTAGGGGGAAATTTTGAGCTCAAGAAGCTCACGATGATGTATTTCAATAGAAGAGAACGTGTATGAGATAACAAAAAAGACGAGGAATTATTTTTGTATTGAATAATTTTCATGTTCTGGCAAGACTGTGTTTAAAGTTTGTAACAGGGCAGTGAATGAAAACCCTTGATCATCTAAAATTCGTGCCAAACTCTTGACTGCAATCATAACAAGGAAGATGACGTGATTTAAAATACATATCAAATTTTATTGGCTTTCATAGTCGATTATACAAGTGATTTTCAACACGCAAACCCACTCTAGGGCATAAGATAAAAAAATGTATACCCAACGGAATTGGCAGATTTTCTCAGAATATCTCTGCCCTGGCAAAAGGAATAAGTCCACGAAGTTTCAACTCTTGGGAGCACGTACAGGAGGAGAAATTAATAACAGAAATTTCCAGGCCGTATATACAAAAATCAGGGTATAAGTTTGTATGTTTTCTGTCTTTCTTTGATAAACTCGATTCTCAATATATTAGTTCGATGGAATCCACTCCTAGAGGAAATTAGGAAGTAGTCATGATGATTTTAGATTGAAATCAAAGCAAATTCAGATTGCTGTTATAAAGAACTCACTAATTTTGATATAGTAAGACAATTTTGACATTGTTTTGGTCAATTTGTGTAAAGAAAATATTCACCTGGAGAAAGGGCGTTCATCTTAATGAGTGGAAACTAATCACAATCATAGTAAGGAGAATTATAGTCATTGTTCTCTAACAGTTAAGGCCTAAGAATTGTCCAAGTGAAAGGAGAACTAGATTTCCTAATACAAGTCAAGAACATGAAATGAACTGATGTATAAGGGCTAATACGTGGTAAGCTAAGGAGTGAGTAGTGATGACTTCTATATCAGTGAGAGCTAATTCCATTGTGTGGTTGATATAGTCAATGGCATGAATTTAAAAGTTCCTTTTGTAGGAACAATTTGATTCTCTTGGCTATTGTGAATAGTATGATTGTTTGAATGTTGGCAAGTAGATCCAAAGGCAAGGGATACACAAGCATACATAGTTAAATTCAAATGGATGAATCAAGCATAGTCATAGTAGCATGAAGGAGCAAGGTGCATGAGATATTCAATGAAAGAATATCACTTAAGAAGAAATTCATGTCAAGGCATCAGTTCCACATGCTACATTAATAAGAGAATCCTACAAGGCAAGCCTTTGAGTTATTCCAACAATTTGATTTTGGTTCTAGTTTTGATGGGACATGTTGATCCATTTGTTTCTTCAATGTAGTCATATCATTGACCAACTTATGTAACAATGCATTAATGCGTTCATCCATGAGAACTTGGACTTTATTTCTCATCGAATGGTTCTTGAGCTTTCCATACATGATAAGATTATCTTCCACTTCAATAGCAAGTTCTTGAGCATTATACAAAGTATTTGGTTGAGTCCTCCATAATATGAACCCAACTTTAGGAAATTGAGCATTTATGAAGAACCTCTTTCGAATTTTTGCACTAGGATGGGCACTAGTAGGGTTTTTATTAATCATCTTGTTAAAATTGGCCACAAATTCTCTAATGGAGTAATGTAGTTCCTTCTTCATTTAAGTTAATTGAGTAAGAATGACATGCACATATTTTGCTAACTTGAACCTTGATTCAAATCGGTTTTCATATCTCTTGAATCGAGTAATTGAGTGAGGTGGAAAATGGTAGAACCATTATGCAACAACATCTTGTAATGACTCTACGAATAGCCAAAAAAACAACATCTTCATATCCCACTCCAAGAACACCACAAGTTGTGATAAAGGCTATGAGTCTAGTTCCTTCTTCCATTCTTTTTCTCATGTCATCAAAGATCATATGATCTAAATCATTATCTATTACATCTGGGTAAGTCTAAGGTTAGGACTGAAATTGGTTTGTATCTAAATAAATAGAAATTCATCATGGGAGCAATTTACACAATAAAGTTTTGATTAAGAATACACACTGTTAAGGAAATGTTTTGAGTTTTTAAAGGTTTTATAGTGCTTATAATGGAGTTTGATAGGAGTATGAATTTGGTCATTCCCTTTTCATTAATTAATTAATCCAAACATGAAATAACTCAAGTGAAAGGTATGGTACAAGTGAAATCACGTTTTGAATTTGAGAAGATTCCTCTGTCGAGAATCAACGAGAAAAGGCAAAAAGAATTATGGGTACAAATTGCTTGTCTCGATGAAGTTTGGGCTACAAATTAAATTCAAACATAAAAACATAATCCGTAACCTCATTAACTAATAAATGATTCAAACTAATGGCGTTTTGAAGGAGAGGCTATGGTGAAGTATCGAGGATTTTCTCTATGGGATCTCTCGGGAAAGAGAAATTAAATTTTGAGCAAAGTTAAGGAAAAATGGACATTTCGAGCCAACAAATTTATGATATAGACTAAAAAAATCATGTGATTACATCCCATGAATGATATATAAGCTTGAAGGAATTTTGTAGTAGAGGAATCATGCAAAATTTCTAGAGGTTATGACCATGAAATCTCGACAATTAGTAAAAATGATTTCTTGCGAGTTAGGGCATGGAGTTGGGTTTCATGGATTTCATGGAGCAAGAATGAATGCACTTTTGTTATTAAATTATTTTGGAAAGTTGAGGTAGGATTTAAGTGATTTCAAACTCACTTTTGGAGGAAAACAAGAGACAAGTTATGTCTTGGAGTGCAAAAGTGCACATTTGAGTGAGATGAGGAACATGTTAGAAGCACATGATGGATTAAGAGGGGGAATCGGTCCTTAAAAAAAAATTAGAATTCAGATATACTTATTCAAATACTCAAAAACATTCAACGATCCATATATGTGTGCATACTGATCAATTATCACATGTGAAAGAAACCATAAGCAAGATATCAACACAAGACACAAGATATAAGTGGGAACCCCTCAAGGGGAAGAAAAACCACTTGTCCTTATATGGATATGTTTAAAATTTAGTGAGGCATAAACCTCACAAGGAGCACCAACCTCTAGTTTAGTAGAGAGCTGATAATCATACTGAGGAGCTTTGACCCCTAATTTTGTGAAGCACCACCTCCATAAGGAGGCTCTGATCCCAAGATTATCAAGCACTAACTCAACCACCTCATGATGATATGATCTCGATATATTTCTGCTACAAGTGATAGATACCATTGGTTTAGCTCACTCTTCTTGAGCCCTCGTCTAAAAACCTAGGTGATCAATCCTTCAAAACTAGCTCTTCCTTCACTTCTTAAGCCTTGAACCCTTGCACACATGATTTATGATATATTTCATCCTATGAAACACTTGATATGAACTAAATTCATACTTGACACCTGTGAAATATCTCTCACCTAGGTCACACTTCTTGCACACACACACACAACTAGCTCTAAAAATAACTAAACCAATGCTTTTATAAACTCCTCCAAAATTCAAATTCAAACACAAACCTTTTCCATCATTTGGTTGTACCTATGAATCATAAAACATCCAAAATTCAAATCATAATAGTCACAAGTGACCCAAGTAGGTCGGCCTAGCCAAAAACATCATTACATGCTCCAAAAAAAATAGCTTAAAACCCCATGGGCACAAAAAAAAAAAACCTAACATAAAAACCATACTTATTCATGACCCATAAATCACCAAACATGTTTAAATTAACATTTAAACATCATAAATGGTTTTAATTTATCTCAAAAAATCATATTATTTCATTTAATGGGACCACTGCTCTTTGTTCTTCTCAAAACTATTGTTTCCTACACCCTTTAGGACCTTGAAAACTTCTTTATGCCACTAGATCACTTCAAAACATCCAAACTATGCCATGTAACAACTTTATGGAAATTTCAATACCTTTAGAACACTTCTAAGCAAGTTAGAAGTTTTGAAACAATCACTGCTCAAACCACAATCACTTTTGTCTTCACCAAAACAAACTACCCAAAATACTATTTTCAAAGATCAACTAGTTTACACATTTATTG
The DNA here is from genome assembly GCA_018340775.1 of Taxus wallichiana var. yunnanensis. Taxonomy (NCBI): domain Eukaryota; kingdom Viridiplantae; phylum Streptophyta; class Pinopsida; order Cupressales; family Taxaceae; genus Taxus; species Taxus wallichiana. Next base: position 492,819,421 of record CM031243.1, on the reverse strand, counting down.
GAATAATAAATAACTATAAATGGATTCATTGGATTCCATATTTATCCCTCTCCAAATTCCATGTGATATAAAACATCACCTAATCCATCTCATGCTTCAAACAACTCAAAACGTTTAGCAGATTATGTCCTATCATGCACTAGTAAAAATATTCTTATCCAAAAACTGACCTAGAAACCATAGAAAAATTCCTCATCATGAGAAAAAAATTATATAATGGAAATATATCTGAATTATATTCCCTAAAAAACTTGAATCATCTCAAAATTCCACCTGTAGCTCTGTTATGCTCATTTTACTAAAGATTGCTTTTTATGGTCTTAAAACTACCATTTTACTAGTCAACCTGATTAAAAATCATTTGACCATGTACTTGCATCATCATGTCTTGAAACCTCCTTGGACATCAATAAAAACTCACATACATTCCAAAATTCCAATTTAGCATGAAACTCCTTTGGAAAACCTTGTCCCAAAACACTCTTCTTTAGAAGTGACTGTTTGAGTGGGGCCCACTCATCACCATGACCTCTACCATATATTTATGGAAATATGAAGTATTCCTCTACATGTTATAATCATCACCCCATGCACTAGGAAGAAAAAATAGCCACTTAGGAAGTAATTCTTTCATGTTAGGGTTTTCAAACTCATAAATAGTTGTTTACCTTCTTAACATTTGTTCATAAAAACATGACAATTAAATGACCTCATTATATTTTTAAACCTTATATAATCAATTTAGAAACATCCCTAAAAGCTACAAGGTCCCATGCATATCACATAATTTAGAATGAGCATCGGAAGATCAATTTCAAGTTGGAAATATACTAGTTCTTAACCTGTTTCACCAAAACGACATAACTTGCAAAATTCACAACATGGAAACCTGAAATTTTCCCAAAGCACCATGACACATCAAAATAATATCTCCAATTATCATAATTTCATAACCATCTCTCAAAATGTCTAAGCATTAAGACTTGCATAGCTACCCTTTAGGGTTTTACACTGTAGAAGTTAGGGTCGATTCAAAGAACACTATAAGACATCATGGAGTCACTAAAAATGACTAAAACATACGATACACCATGATACACCTACATACATGCATAAATGAGCTCATATAGATCCATACCTCAATCATATACCACCTAACATCCATACCTGCTCTAAATGAGCACTTGAAACATAACTTGATCGGTTGTATCTTGTTGGGTTTTAAAATTGTACTTTAACAAACCACAGTCAGGGGACAACAAGTCCCTCCTCTTTAATGGAAGAGGTTCCCTTATTGAAATCCAGCAGTAAAAATTATGTATAAATGTACAACTTTCAAAGTGTGGATTCTTGATACTTTGAAATGTTTTATGGTCAAAGATCATCAATACGAAGGAATGGAAGAACTAAAGAGATGAGAGAGGAAGAACATAACAATACTTTCAGGAAATATAGATAGCAGAGTATAACCTTATACTTATTGATCAAAGAGGATGCATGATGGAATCATTCACATTTATAACAGATATAATTTCACAGACACAAAGTTCCCGAAATCATATTAACAAGAACACAAAGTTTCTTATCATGCAAAGATGAATGATTCACAAATTCAAACAAGGAAAGAAGAAATAGCATATGAAGAAAGGGAAAATTTTTTGTATTGATTACTTTCGAATCTGTTACATCTACATAGTACCACGATCAACCACCGAACAATGGTGTAGAGAACGCGCTAAATAGCTTCCAAAAACAGATTATATTTGGTTACAAAAAAATGATGAAACTAATTGGCCGACTTTTGAAGTTCTTTAACACCTCATCCGTTTCCATGCACAGCGACAAAACCGGATGCATTGAATCGAAGCCGTTAACCCATTTTACAACTTTAAAAATGGGCCATCCACGTGGAAGAGATTTGCTAAAGCGGACACTGGGCATGTTGTCCCCTCAAAATTCCCCTCTTTTGAAAGTCAAAAATTTGAAAATTTTGAGTTGGCACCCTTCAGTAGTGTTTTAGTGAAGTAAGAAATTTGAAGAGATAGTGAAAATTCCATTTCTTGGGGTCATTTTAGTGACTTGCGGGTCTATCGGACATTTTTGTCCCTCATGTCCCAAGTACCGGCGTGGGCCTCTTATTTGTTGATTGGCCGATTTCCCTGCAAGTCCTTGTCTGTCATATTTTTCAGACTTTTTTAGCCCATCTGTCCCAAGTACGCCTAGGCCTCCTGTTCACCGATTCCCCTGCATCGCCCACATTGCCTTGCATCAATTTGAATCGGCTCTTCGTGTCCTTCACATTTCTGTGTCCCTTGGACCGCCCATGCTCTCTTGGCCCGCATCACCACATCGGCCGAATCAGCTTTTCGCATCCCTCATGTCCCAATGTTCCATGGACCATCTGGGCCAATTTTTCCACTTTTCCCACATTTCACCTTTTTGAGTCGGTCGAGGTATATTTAATGCACATTTATGATCTTCTCTCTCCTAAATGACTATTTAAAGGGGAAACCGTCTATGCACTTGTCACATTTCCTGCTCATTATCTCTTGCCCGCATTTTTGCAAATTGAGTCATTTTTCCACCTTCATGTATCTCCTTGCAATATTTGTCGTGAGTTTTTCTTTGAAGGCCATTCCTCTATTCACTGTCAAAATGAAGATCAAATTTCAAGGGCACGAGCATCTGTCCCCTTTGGAGACTTCTGTGCCCGATATTGGAGATAGTGAAGTTTGACATTTGGATTTCGATGATTTCTGGGGCAGATTAGCATGCAAAACCCTACTCCCATGGCTCAAATGATAAATGATAGTGGAATCGCGTATGCCACTAGTTTTCCTCTCTCTGTGTAATGCGTTGACACTTTGTGCTCGCTGCGGGGCTCATTTCAATCCGGTCACCAAGGAGGTTGTCAATTTACATGGCAAGTTGATTGCAAAATTGGATCTTTGCCGCCATCGCCATTTGCCCTACGCATCCCCAAAATAGAAGATTCCAGTATTCTCACTCTCACTCAAGCTCAAACTCTATTTGATCAAGACAATGAGAAATATAAGGCTCGGGTAGCGAAATCATGGCTGAAGTGCCCTAAGAAGGGAGCGTCCGACTCTCTAAGGCATTGTTCAGGGTTAACTTCAAGGAAGAACTATCTAGATATCATCACCTTGCTCACCCAGATTATGGGAATGCCCTCTACTAACGAATTCCATTTTTGGATGTGCCCTTTCATAAATATCATCTACGAGGGTAAGAAAAATCTGAATTGGGCTGAGATTATCTGTGGAAACTGTTGAACAATTGTCAAATGTTCAGCAAACCAAAAATTTCTACATGACTTCCTATCTCATGTACACCTTGGCAGCATCTCGTGAGTGGCTCGACTTCACTTTCATTGAAGACAAGAAGAATGAGCCCATCTATGCATATTGCCCTAGTTTACCCTCAAGGTCAGTAATCATAATTTTAGAAGGGTAAATGATGCCTTCACCATGTACATTGTGAGGCTCTTGGAGGGTGACACTACCAGAAGGTTCTCTGATGAGGCTAAGGCTTTGATAACCAAGTATGGGGATTTCTTCACTCAGTTCCGAAAGTTCTCATACATCATGCTGGCTTATTTTGAAAACACACCTCTCAAGCTTCCCATGTTATGCAACGACAAAATGGCTTTAGTTGAGGTGTGCGGGGGTTGGATAAACTTCATAGAACCTGTAGAGATAAGAAGATCACTGGTCTTCATTTCCCTATCACCTTGGGGAATTATACATGCAGGACAACTCTAGATGCCCAAAATATAGAAAGGGCTATTGCTCCTCTTACAGTTCATTTATTCAAGCCTAGGACTTGCTTTGATCTCAAGGGATACATTAATCAAAATCTTAGGATAACTTGTTTTCACCGTCCGACACTAAGGATTCTTTTTGGGCTGATTGTGTTGATGATTTTGAATCCAGGAGGAGGCATTTTGGTAGATTTTCTCTACAGAAAATCATAGACCTCAACCTCTACCAGGTTCCTGAAGGATTTAAGGACGATGATGAAGATTTGTAATCCTTTGAGTACGAAAGATCAATCAAGCACACTCCTCTAGAAACCTGGATTGGTATGTGAAGGAAAGAGATGACTTGAATGAGATAATCGCCCCTGTCATTGTCAGAACTAAGGTTTGGTTTGATAGGAAAATACGTGACCTCAGGAGGAACAAAGGTAGATCCTCTTCAAGAGAGACTTCCACACCTAGGAAGGAAGTACATACACCTAGCACTGAGGTACTTGAGAAAACTCCTCCTTCTTCTTGATGAAAGAACCTGAGTTGTCTACTCCTTCCTCTTCCACTAAAGTGTATCAAAAGAAGGTCAAAGAAGTCAAGCAAGAACCGATTGAGGAAGAGACTCTTCTGGAGTAGTCATAATTGCCTATTGGGTTGGAGAACATTATTGTTCTAAGTGAGAATGATGATGATGAGATGAAAGACCAGAAGAAACCCCTGAAATCACTGCTGAAGTGGAGAAGGAAGGACCAAGGATTGAACCTCCAAGTTTAATAGACTCCTCTGTAAAGGAAATTCTGTGGTTACATTCACTTCCCCCTTTGAGGCACATGATGGTTCATACTTTGAGTGCCATGAGTTCACTTGCACTTGGGTCCCTTGATTCTTCCGTTTCTTCTTCTTCCTTTGCCTAGGTACGCGCCCCTAGTCGATAACAAGAAAAGGAAATCTTCCTCCCAATTAACAGTGCCTAACTTTGATGTTGTAGTAGCTTTAATTGCTCTTTATCCCTCCTCCTCGCAAAAAAAAGCAAATACTACTTTGAGGTTGGTAACTGATGCCCAAGGCCAGCAGTTCCTGGAGGTTGCAAAACCCAAAGTGGATAAAGAGGAGAAAGATATTTTGATCTCTGACTTGGAGCTTTCTAGAATTCAATGGGAGAATCCACACCTGAGAGTGAAGTTCATAACCTTCGGAAACCGTGACTAAGGTTATTGAATGGGTGGAGAAAGGAAAGAAAACCATGGAGCTAGTTGGAAGAACACAACCAAGTTCTTTCCAACTTTATTAGATCATTGTTGGCAAAGGATAAAGTTTTGGATCTAGCCCCATTGGCCACTCTCCCACCTCCCATAGTTCTCAGCCAAGATGAGGTCCAAACCATCAAAGACATCCACAAGTATTCTACTTATGGGAAAGTTGTTGAGGCCATGATGATATGACTGTAGTAGGTTTAAAATTCATTGAGGAAGCCTTCAAAACTCATGAGAAGGTGATTAAGCTGTAGTAGAAATTCACTTCCTCAATCAAGGCTATGGACATGGAATTGAAAGTGCAGGTGGATGTATCGCGAGATCTCAGTCTAATGGGTCAAACTGATGATATGATCCGTTGGCCAAAAACGTGTTTGATGATGTCAAGAATAACTTGTCGAGGACATGGATCTTTAGGATCGAGTGGAAAATAGAGGTTACGGAAGAAGCCTTTGGGAGACTTGAGGCATGTATGAAAAAAGGGAATCTTTTAAAACATGTGTTTTATCCACCTTGAGGATATTCTTTGCCATTTTAGGATGAAACTACGGTTTGTATTCTTCTCTCTCTAGGAAATCAAGGCTCGTTTTAAAGCCTTTATCAAGGATGATTTGTTCAAGGAAGAGTAAATCAAAAAAGAAAATTAAGGACGTTTGTTCTCTCCATTCAGCTATAGCCGAGGCTAATATAAAATATACGGAGCATCTTTGAGTTTGACAAAGATATGGAGAAATTCCTGGGCACATGGAATCATGCTACTTCCAACACAATGATTTCAGAGGCATGGAGATAGCGGAAGCATTGAATAGATTCATGCACCGGATCCTCAAATTAGTGGGCCCTCCTCAGCCACAACCGGATGTCTCTACTTCTGGCTCTTGACTCTCTTCTTCTATTTTTAGTGTCGATCTCCTTGTAATTTAATTAAGGACTTTATATTATGTATTTCCTTAATTAATCTTTTGGTTAAAAGAAATGGTTACTAAATGTAACCACTTTGTAAACTATATATTGGGCTCTCCACGCCATTCTAAGGGGCTGGAACTCTGATAATTTTGAAAGTGTAAAAGAGTTAAAAGCTATCAATATAGAAGATTTCCCTTCTTGTTTCTATCTACATCTTTTTATTCTCTCTTGCTTGTCTAAATTTTGTGAATCATTAATCTATTGCATTAAGAAGCTTTGTATTCTTATGGATGTCATTTCTAGAACTTTGTGTCTATGAAATAATATCTGGTGGTTTTATATGAATGATTCTGTTCTATATATCATCCTTGCTCAACATTTATAAGGAACTATTTTTCTATCTATATTTCCTGGGAATGTTGTTATGTTCTTCCTTTTCCCTTCCTTAGTTCTTATATTCTTTTGTATTGATCATCTATCTTGGCATTAAAACACTTTCATGATATCAGAGTTCCTCATTAAAGTTGGAAGTTGTACATTTGTAAATAGTTTTCTGCTTGCTTTCAATAAGGGAACCTCTCCCATTAAAGAGGAGGGACTTTCTATCCCTTGACTATTGTTTTCATTAAAGTCCTATTTCGAAAATCAACAGGTGCCTTTTTTATTTTATGATTTTTATAGAGATTGTGCATTTTAGACATTTTGGTTCGCCCATCCACTTCTAATATAGGCCTGACATGTGGCTTTACTTGAGTGGCGATGGAGTCACGGCTCACTTTTACAATTTTAACTCTTTTCAACAAAAAGCTCAAAAACTCAAAGTGCTCCACTGACCCGCCTTCCCGCTTTGACTTTTCAATGATGGGGTCAACATGTGACTTTATCCCTTGGCATGAGTGGGGCGCGGGTCACTTTATAACTTTACACCATTTTGGAAACAAAGGTAAAATTCCTAAAGTGTCTCGGCGGTATCTCTCCCGCTTTGACTTTCGATGCGGGCTCAACATTTGAATTTATCCCTTGGCATGAGCGGGGCCACGGGTCACTTTATAACTTTACGCCCTTTTGGAAACAAAGGTAAAATTCCTAAAGTTTCCCAACGGTTCACCTCCCGCTTTGAATTTCAATGCGGGCTCAACATTTGACTTTATCCCTTGGCTAAACGGGGTTGTGCCTTGGAAGTTACAGATGAGGCACTTGAAGAGTCTCTGCTCACTTAGGATCCTGCTTTGAACTTGGCCTTTAGAGGTGCACCATTAGGATGCATGGAGGCTTACGCAACTCTTTATACTTATTTGATTCAACGACTAGATTTGTCTTTTCGGACTCGACCACATGGAAGGCTTTGTGCACGTTTGGGGTCTTCACTTTTGTGCACCATACCAAGAGTGCTTAGAAGAGATATGTGGCACCTTCCGTGGTTTTTCTATACTTAGCGATTCGGGCCTTGATTGAACAATGCCTTTTCACAAAAAAAACCAAAATTCCAATATTGTCACGATGATCCACCTCCCTGCATCCAATCAAAGATGTCGATGTATCCATGGACGTCGAGGACATAATTTGGCCAATTTTGAATTGTTCTCCATGGACATAGAAAGCGCAAACAATACTAGGATCGATGTGATCCACAGCCAAAGAGAAGGATTGACAACAACATTCAAATGAAGGAAAATATTATCAAGCATCCGGATGGGAAATATAAAATACTTCAAATGCGAAAGTGAAGAATTTTAAAGTGAAAAGGGTTAGATTAAAAGCGAGGCACCCACGAATTTCTCAAGGCACCAACTCAAAATTCAAAAAAATTGACTTCAAAAAGAGGGGGATTTTAAGGGTGACACCATATCTGCACCCACAAAGCGATGTGAGTTCCCAATCACTCTCCAAAATTTCCATCCATCATGTAAACATGCTTCTCGAACAACAAGAAGAAAACCTCCTCCGCAACATCACTAGGCACATGAATAGGCTTGCAAGAGAAAACAAACCTCACTAAATCTCCTTGTATCATCATAAAATCACTTGAACCATCATGTAAGCATTATCCACAACATCATCGACCCTACTCCATCATCCACTTTTTCATTAATGTGGTTTTGCATCAATGAAAACACCTATAGGACCACATGCCAACAATCTCCCCCTTTGTCATTGATGGAAAACTACCTAAACTTCTCCCCCTTTTACATTAATGACAAAGGCATACATGTAACAACATATTATTCACCTTCCTCAAAGCTTCATAACATCTTATTTTGGTTGGAAACATCAACCAAAGGTCTCAAAAAACACAAAACCTTGAAATTTGCACTCAAATACATTTTTTTCCTTGATTTAAAGCATGCAAACACCATGCTCCCCTGTGGCAAGCATATATATCATTTGAACATGCTCAAAAATAAAAAATAGACAACATCTTACCTTGTTTGGAGCCAAAACATCATATTCCACCATCTAGGCATGCAAAAATTGTTATTTTCTCCATCTGACCCTATTCGACCTCCATGATTCTCTTTGTAGTAAACCCTCATCCCGAGCCACACACACCGAGAACATGCCAAAAATTTCATGAATGAACACACCAAACCATCTTACCTCCTTTATTGACCACAAACCAATTTGTCTAGGCATATCATTCGATTTTCCATGCATTTTTCTTGCTCTCCATACCATACTAGGACTAATGTTCCTAATCATAATTCTCGTGCATTTTCAATCAATTTTGTCATGCTACCACATGTCATTCACGCTTTGACTCATCAAAACAACAATTCCCCTGGACGTATGAGAACTATCTCAAGTAGACAAGCACAATTTTAAGTAACCTACCTTGGATTATTGTCATGAGATCATCTTGAACACTTTTGCTCTACCCTAAAGATCTATTTCAGACCTTGACAATCATAATTGACTGAGATATGACAATTTTTTCCCTTGACATTTATATATTCTTGTAAGAAACATACCTCATATGCTTTAAGGACCTTCATAAAAACCTTACGGAGGTAAACTCACTTGCCCCCAACATGAAGATACTTTGCTCACTTGAGCAACATTTGGACCTATAAAAGTAACTTTTCTTGTCATAAGCACTATCTAACCTCATCTTACCAACACATTACCAAGGCTATCATCAACAAGGCTCTTCTTATCTTGAAGGCTAAAAAAACACTTCCATGGAGTCTTAACATGTACTCCCCCTATCTTGATACCCATAAATACTCCATTCACTTGTAGATGCGATCATACATACCATTGTAGTAATGTAGCAAACTGTAGGAGCTCACATTGTGACCAATTTTTCCATACAACCAGTTGACCTCTTCATTAAGACAACAAAAGAGAAATTTAAGGAGCACCTTATCAATACAGAATTGACTTACAAAAACACAATACATATGTGAATACCACCATACTCTTCACTTCAAATGTACAATACCTATAACAAGTCATTTGATACATAAATATTGGCAAAATCCAACCTTTCACATACCTAAGATCATCTTTTACAGTGCTTCAAGACTCAAGGACAACTTCACCACTAATTGTTTTCTTATGGAGCTAAGAGAGCACCGAATATACTCACTTTGACTTCTATCAAGCGTCAATAGACACCTACAGGCCTATAGAACAATGATATTATGTACATTGCATGCTTTGTACCTGTAGTAGGCTTACTGCCACATATAGAGATATCATCATATTGACTGAGAATAAATACATGTTTCATCTTCAAAGACCATGACACACATCTCAAAATGGATTCACCATCACCTTGAAGCTCAAGACAAGATAAAAATTGCACTATTCGAGTAGATGTATTAAACTACTGCCTTGTCTTCCTATATTGTACCTATAGTATGTTATTTTACACAAGAAGAATTCAATGATAGGCTCAAAATTCATGAGAACATCTACTTCATACCAATTCAGAGGCCAAAATACCTTTAGTTATGCTCAACCAATATTATTTGATGCTCAGACTAAGTACAATGAGGTGAGATTGCCAGACATGCATTTATCAGACCTTGTGCACTCAACATCACATACACCTTTACTGATTTTTTTATCATTTTGAGAGAATACATTTGAAGACCAATTCATTCTTCACTTTGACCACATCCTTTAGATCAACTTCATATACTCAATCTTTAATGAAAACTTAGAAGATGCACAAATAGTAACCTACAGGTCAGTCCCAAGCCAAAACACACCATATAATGCTTCAAAGCATAGACCCTTATTTATTTTGGCATTATACCATCACATTTCACTCATCCATGGATTTCATACAATTTATCATGCTTAGGAAACTCAGAGTGTTCATTACGATCTCACAAAACTCATTCACACCATCAAATGCACATACACAATATTCTAGCCCATGTAGCCCGAGAATCACCTCAAATTTTGATGTACATACCTTCATGAAGGCGTCAAGTCTGATTTGAATAAAAATTTGAGCATATAATTTCTTCCAAAACCTTGAGGACCCATCCCATAATAATCATGCTCAACTTAGAAAAAATACAACATGTCAATTAGGCCTTTTTGGCACTAAAACTATCAGCGCATCAAAAAGACCCATTTACATAGTGAAGGTATATGATCACCAAAAATACCTAAAAGAAGGACTTGAAGAGGTCTTAAGCCTTCTTGGGCACCTAGAAAACCCATTCATTCTCTCTCTTGTGATCTGAAATCTATGTTTTCCCTTCATTCCATCATCACAAGCCCTTGATGAGACACTATATTCTCTCCTTGGTTCCCATGTCCTTTTATGACCACTATCTTACATTCCATACCTTTGAAAGTTACCTCCTTGCATTCTATAACTTTGAACCATCTATTTTTATCTTGAATAAGCATGAAAACAAACTCTTGCCACATGACCAATCTCATTGCAGTTGTAACATACTACTGAATTTTGTCTCTTGAAACCTCCATATTGATTAGGTGAATCATACAAGCAATACCTAGCAGTGTGACCTTGTTCATTGTAATTGTAGCACACTATCCTCTTATAAAATTCACTTATATTGTATCTCCAAGGATGAGAGTCTCTGATAGTCTTCTACACTCTCTAGCCCTATGACCAAATGCATTACAAGTAAAACAATGACCATTGAAAGTTCTCTCATACCTTGAGGCATTAGGTTTCCTAATAGATCTTGGTTTCACATTGTCCTTGATGAGTGTCTCCTTCTTCTCTTCCTTGATGATAGGTTCACCTTTTTATTTTCTTGGAATCATGTCTTCTTTCTTCAACTCTTTTCCTTTGGATTCTTCTTTAAACCCCAAACCAACTGTATCACCTATTGTCTTTTGTTTTCTAAGTAGATCATCTAGGTATTTTGCACTTTTCTCAAACTTTTGAAATGACATGGTCTTCTTGCTAGCCTCTAGTAGCTCAACCCTTAAAAACTCTATATCTTCTTCATATTTTGAACACAAAATCTCTTTATCTTACAAATTTGAAACAAGATACTTTACCTTTTCTTCTAGCAATCTAATTGACTCATTTTTCTTGGAAGATTCAGACACATATTGTTCATCTAGCTTATGAAACTGATTTTCATATTCCTTGATTTGTAAACTCAGATTTTGGTTTTCTTTCTCAGCATGCTTTAGTTCTCTTTTGATGATCTCAAAATCATCTTTTTATCCTCATCATATTCATCAAAATAACTACAATAACCTGAAATAAAATATCCTAACAAAGAAGATCCATCACTAGAAGACCTCATAGCTTATTTAGTCATGAAAAAAGCCTCATTTCCAATATTCTCACAATTAGATTTAGATTCAGAATCTGAAACACCACTACTTGCATCAGATAACTCACCATCTTGATTTATATAAAAACTTCTTTTGTTCTTCTTATGATTAAACCTTTTGAAGTTTTTCTTACCTTTACCAAACTTGTGATTCTTCTTTTTAGGTTCAACCTCATGATCTTCATCATCATCCTCCTTCTCATGCCTATGAGGACACTTGAGAAAAATTTCCTACTTCACCAAAATTAAAACACTTGAATGGAAGTTTACCACTATACTTACTAGATCCATGCTTCAACCTTATAGCTACGATATAAAAGAGATTTTAATCTTCAATCTCAAGAGTAACATCATCATCCTTTACCTTCTTTCATTTAGCTTTCATTTTTATTTGAATGAAATATCTTTCTTAGCTGATTTGGAATCACCTATCCTCATTTCATAAGTTGTCAAAGTACCATACAACTCATCCAATTTCAAGGTAGTTATATCCTTTTCTTCTTCAATAGTAGATACTTTGGAATCAAATCTAGGAGTTAGTGACCTCAAAATCTTTTGAACAACAACTTCTTCTTTCACATCATCTCCTAACCCTTTCATGCTATTGACAACTTTATCAACTCTAAGAAGGTATGCAACAATGGACTCATTATCATTCATCTTAAGACCTTCAAACTGATTTCTAAAGGTTTGAAGCTTTGAAATTTTTACCTTTGTGTCACCTTCATATAGAACTTGCAATTTATCCCATGCTTCCTTTGTTGATTTGCAATGCATCACTTTTCCCATCTCTGATTCTCCAAGGCCACTTATGATGGCATTAAAATATTTTGAATTATTGGTGTATTCCCTCTTTTCATCCTCAGTAGTTAGAGAGGTGGCGGGGAGGAGTATATGCCAACATCCCATATATCAAAACCTTGAGCCATGATAAAGGAATTCATCCTCAAGCTCCAAAAATCATAATTCAATCCATCAAACAATGGTGCCTTGCCAATAACTGTGTTGCTCGCCATATTGTGCTTCAAGGATCTCCTTTCAAAGCTGTCAAACTTCTCCAAAAGGACTGCTTTGATACCAATTTTTAGAAGCACAATGGATTGAGAGGGGGTGAATAAGTCCTTAAAAAAATTAAATTAAGAATTCAAATACTCACAAACATTTAACCATCCATATATGTGTGCATACAATCAATTATCACATGTGCAAGAAACCATAAGCAAGATATCAACACAAGACACAATATATAAGTGGGAAACCCTCAAGGGGAAGAAAACCAACTGAATCCTTATATTGATATGTGTAGACATCTAAAATTTCGACATGGTTAATTAAGATTAACTTGTCCCACAAATATCCCTACATCATCCATAAAATAATTAATTGCAAGATTAATTATTATTATTAATCCATTTTATCATTTCCCCCTTTATTATTAATCTAATGTCTCATTTTACCAATTATCCCATTTAATTCATCCCATCATTTCATCATTATCCTTTTAAATCATCATTACATCCCATATCATCCTTAATCCCTTTTATTTATTTATTATATCATATTATCCTATTTTAATTCTTCATTATCATTTTATAGGAATTTAATATTCTTACATCTCACCTACCACCTATCTTACACATCTCTCCACCTAGCCTTTCCATCAAATCACATCCCTAATCATAATTATTTAACCTAATATATTCTAATCTTATCACATCCTCACACTCTCTAAATGTAGAGGCTTATATTTCTAGAAGCCTCTCTAAATTTCCGTCTTTCATATTTAAAAATTCAAATATCTCCCTCCCTCCAATGAATTTTTCATTCAATGGAAACCTCTCTCCATTCTAGAATCCTCCATTCTTCTCATGCATCTTACACCCTTGATCTCACTATGATTTGGCTTAATCTTAGCCATTGAATCCTCCATTCCCCAACTATAAATCAAGATATTATATTCCATGAGAGCACATCTTAAGAATCCATAGCCAACTTCTGCCATTTTTAGCACTCAATCATCCATCTTTAATCCAATCTAGCATCCTTCATCCTTCATCCTTCATCGATAAATCATCATGTAGTCGAGGGGAGGTCTTTGCCCAAATCAAGCCAAAAATCTGAAGTAACCATCAATCAAGAGAAAATCCACCACATCAAAGGAGGAGTTGTGCAACTTGTGGGTAAGTGCAAGTATTGAATCTCTCCTCTCTTTCCATCCATTTCTCTATCTGAGGTTTTGTTGGAGAAGATTAGAGTAGGGAAGTAATTTTATTGTTTTCTCACATTGTAACACTAATCATTTCTTGCATTACATTTTAGCGCCCTTTGTGGGGCTTACCCCCAAAATTTTAATTGTTTTTAGTAGCATTTAGTGTTATAAATAAGTTGTCCAAATTTCAAAATATTTCGTGATCATTTACACCTCAAAATTTCATTTTTTTGTAAAATATTCTGTTTCATTGCTTTTGACATGAAACAAGCGCACTGTAGAGCCCATGGCACATTTGTGAACAATTCGGTGCTTTTGTTTAACCCTTAAAACTAAAAAATTTCCATTTTCCTCTGCTTTCTGTCTTTTGTGCACATAGTAGTGTGTATGCGCACATAGTAGCCCATTTGATATAAAGTAGCGTATTTGATACAAAGTAGTGTGTTTTCTTTTCTTAACATTTTTGCATAACTATTGACCAACTAATCACACTTTTTTAATTTTTAGTGGTGTTTTGCAGGTCCTAACATTCTATTTTTGTAAGAATATTGTAGAAACAAGGGGAAATTCATCGGATTTAATATTCAAACAATATTTTACTAACATCCGTGGTTGCAGGATATTGATTAAATCAAAACTACTAACCTTTTTCTTGCAGCCCGAGAAGTCCAAGAAACATCGGGGTTTAAAAATCAACTACTAACCCTTTGTTTTATAGGTTCCCTTGTTGAAGGCCCCATCATAGAAACTTTATTATTAATCTTTTATCATTTTGTGTGTATTATCCTTTTATAATTTGTGTTGTTGCTTGTTTTATCCCAAAGAGGACACCGTGTATGATCTCCTTTCACATCCTAGGATGATCTTGAGGATCAAAAGCAACTAGTCTTCCTTTATCATTTTTAGGGGGTAACGTGACATGGAAGTGAAATCCATGCACTTATTGTAGTCCTATGGGTCTCGTGAACGTGGGCTTCATCTCCATGCACATAGATACACCCCGTGTTCCGGCGGGGTATATAAATTCAACGATAATTGTCATTATTGGCTAAGAACTTGCTTGTTTTAAGAGTGATGTGAAGTGAGGGGCTTCCATGTCCCAAAACCTAGGCCTTAGACAACATCCTTGCAACACGGACTTGGGCCCCATGTACCACAAGGTATATCGAGGACTCCCCTAGTGAGCTCATGCATCCTAGACTAGGTAACCTCTTGGTCACATATTAAGCTATAGTGCAAGGAGGCCATACTCCCCAAGATCACTCGCTAGCCAACCCCACATTAACACATAGGTGGAGAGCCAATTGTGGCACCATCATTAGTGTGTGGTATTAAAAGCGGGCTATAGCTTGATTGAAATCCCACTTGACTATTTAGGGAATGTGTTACATGTTTGTGAACACCCTTAGCCACCCCATCACCTTAAAAAAATTTAATCAATCAAACATCATAATAATCAACCATCCCTAATCAAACCATCCCTATCCAAATCTCATCAACATCCTTAATTATATAATCCCAATCCTAATTCCATCACCATCCTTAATTAAAAATCCTAATACAAATCTAATCCCCCACACAACCTATTTAACCATGGCCTTTGACCTTCAATCCCCATCCTTTCTAAACCAACATCCAAACCCCTATCTCTTTTCTAAATCCATCAACCAAGCTATCCCATCATCCCCCACCCATCAAAGTCAACCATTTCACTTTGACCACAAAGTCCCACACACCATCCAACACATTAACAAACAAATCTCAAATCTAACATCCTACCTTAACCAATCCTCTCCTTGTCATCTGAATCAACCATCACATATTGAACCTAACATCCTAAAAACCATCCAACAACTTAATCAACAAATATCTGATCTTCTATCTTCAATTAACCAGTCACCTTCTAAATTATCACCTCCCAACCAACTCCATCCATAATATCCCCTTTCTACAATCCCTACCCCTCACCCCATTGACCTCCTCCTTGAGGAACCCAAATCATCTCAATCCACACCTAGAACCAATCAATATAAACCACTATCCCCACAAGCCAACTTCATCAATTTTGATGACCTCATTAACTTTGACCTATGCCAAGAGGACCTCCTTTATGTCCTAGCTATTTTAACCACCAATCTCAAGCCCACACAACCATCCCAAACCCAAACCTCCACATCCCTTATCAATCATCATGACCCACACCTTCCTCCCATCAAAAATCATGCACTGCCATCCAAAATCTCAACTCCTAAATCCAATCATCATAAAACCTATAATCGAGTCCCATTCACGTATCCACAACAACCCCAAAAAAAATCATCCAAAATCATCATCCCCACATCCCATCTTAGACCTCCATCATCGTCATCTTCATCACCCCAATCCAATCATATGGAATTTCCCTAGATAGTCCCACATCCCCTAATCCAACATCAAATTTAGATTCTAAGCTTATCTCATCCCCTCCATCACCTAATCCCAATACTATCTCATCCTTTGTGAATCCCGAGTCACACCCATCCCCTTCTACCCCCAATCCTAAATCATACAATGTGGCTCTTATGCCACCATCATCCTCTTCATCTATACCTAATCCTATCTTAAATCCTTCATCACCCAAACCCAACATTATCCTATCCACTAATCCTATTTCATTTCCCCCATCCCCCAATCCTAAAGCATCAAAAGTGACTCCTAAGTCACCAAATCCAAGACCTAACAACCGTAAACCTAATCCTCCCCTCGCGCCATCTCCTATCCAATCTAATGAGAATCATATGCCACCTTCATCTACTTCATCCCCAAAATTGACCAGGTTTAATGTGGTTCCTACACCACACCCATCTCCAAAATACCCTTCATCCCCAACATCACCTAAATCTAATGTGACCCTCCTCTTCATCTACATCTATCAATCCCAAACAATCTAATCCTAAGCCCAAACTATCCACTTCAGCCCTCAGGCCTAATCAATCCCCTTCATCTTCTAAGCCACACTAATCCAATCCAAATCCTAATTTAAAATCAACTAGAACATCTCACAAACCATCCAATCTTGCACCATTACTTCCTATTCCCTTCAATCTTTTACTTCATACTCCATCCAAACCATTTAAACTAAACCACTTTACTCCTTTAGGAGAATCCTTAACCACCATTTTCCATCATCTAAAAAACTTCAACATGATCATCCATCCCCCACTCAAACCACGTAATCAAAATATTCCCAAACCATCTTAGTATCGGGAACGCCATCGCATTGTGACTTCCATCGCACCCATGGACATTCGACTAATCGTTGCATGCAATTTAGGTCTTATGTCCAAAACCTCATTAACCAAGGAATTCTTATCCTTGTACCTCTCTATCCACCACCTTTCCATCCCAATATTATCCTTAACCATCGCCCACCATTCAAATCCCACTCGACATCCAAACATCATCATCCATCCAAATCTCATCTTACATCCAAAAATCCTTCACTCGACCAAAAATCCAAACAAATCTCACCCCATCCTTTGTTAAATCTAGCATCTAGCGGATGAAAAGACTCTAACCCCTGGGCCTCATGATGATCACATGGCGTCATCTTCTCCATCAACTTCATACCCTATAGCCAAAAATATGTTCGCTAATATGAAATATCGAGGCAAAGGCTTAGGCATCCATGGAAAAGGAATTCATGAACCCATCTCCCTTCATCAAAATCTAGGTCGTTTAGGCTTAGGTTATAAACCTAACACTAACAATGACCCTCCACCACTCATTTCTACCACTCCTCTTGTTGATCCTACCATCCCCACCACTCAACCCAATCAAAAATCATTTCACCCTCTAAAAATACTAAACACATAAAAATGGATTGAGAACATAATTCTTCGCACGTGCATGGATGTTCTTTCCTTCCCACCCACAATCCTTCCATCCAACATCTAAATCCCTTCGAGTCTCATCCATTCTTATCATCACATCCAATTATATCCTCTTCCAATCCATTCATTTGAACAATTGAACAACTTTCTCTCACATGTTATAATCCAAAACACTAACAACGTCCCTCCCACTACACCATCACAACCCATCCCTCCCACTCCTCTTGTTGATCCTACCATCCCAACCACTCAACCAAATCACAAAGAATTTCACCCCTCTATCAAAATCAAACACCTAAAAATGGACTAAGCACATAATTAGTCACTTGCGCATGAATGTTCTTTCCTTCCCACCCATCCTCCTTTCATCCAATATCCAAATACCTTTGCATCCAATCCATTCTTATCATATCATATCCATCAATATCCTCTATTAATTCATTCATTTGAACACTTGACCAGATTGCTCACACATATTTCAAGACACTTGTACCTACTATAACTATGTGACCTTGGTCTATCATTACCTCCATATTCAAACAAACTTGTCCTCCTAGATATCCATACACTTTAACACACTAGATAAACTTGTGGTGAAGACACTTGGGTGCATATTTTGACACTCTAGCAAATTTGATCAGCACACTCATTTCCATCCCCCATCAAGCCACTAGTGATTCTTAACCCTTGATATTTCTCAAGAGATTGGAACCGCTTTATGCGAAAAATCCAAATATTAAAAAACATCATATCAAAATAAAAATATAAAAATAAAATCCACCTCTAGACTCTCTCTAGGGGTGTTTCCAGCAACTCATTAGGGATATGGACGCCCTGGTTGGTGGTAGAGAAATGTTGTGACAAAAATTAGATGTATCTCCATCGAGGCTATGGATGCTCGGGCCGATAGCGGTGCAATGCATGACTTAACCTTCCATTCACCTTCCATCAGCCCTACTTGACTTAATCGGTCCTTATACATTAACTAGTTTATCTTCACATACTACCCATTAGTCTTCACCTCAAATAGTAATTAATCATAAAAACTACACAGACTTCGCTCTCGTAGAGACATAGGGCTCGCATGTTGCCGGGAATTTTTTTACCTTGGTCATAGTTTTTTTAGTTTGTCTCTTTCCTTACAACATGTGTTGTTCAACTCATCTTTTGTTCCTCACTTGTTATTATCCTTCCATCCATCGCATCCACCTCATTTCCCCTTAGGGTCGAACATTCATGGGGAGACGATGATCCTTCCCATTTCATCCCATGCTCCTCATGTCTCTTTTTGACTATCATTATCATGACTGGGGGCATCCTTACTACCATCCACAAGGGGTATCATCCATTTTAGATAAAACTCACTTCCCATCCCACCCTACACTTGGGAGCCAAATCGAACCCATCCATTCACCCACACAGGTTACCCTACTTTACACTTGGGAGCATACCACATCTATCCCTTGATCCATATACCCTATACGGGGAATATCTTATCATCTTTCATATCTCTCATCTTATCCTATACCACATCTCTCATCCTGTCTATCTCCCATCCCACACCCCATATTATCCTATCAACCAACTCTTATCCCATCTAATTTCCCTCAATCCTTCCCTTTCACCCTACCCAAACATGCTTTGGGACTTATAGGAGAAAGTCACATCCCACCTTACATCTTTTCCCATCCCCCCCATGAGTTATCCCATCCTAAATACTTTAATATTACCTATCCCCAACCATTCCTCCCATTCCAAATCCAAAATCTAAAAATCTAAAACATCGAAAATCTAAATATCCAAAATCAAAAAAATCTAAAAATCTAAACATCCAAAAATATAACCATCCAAAATCCAAAATCTAAAAATCAAAACAATCTAAAAATTTTAAAAAAAAATATACAAAATACAATGTGTTTGTTTGCATTTACATTTTAGCCGATGATATGAGGTCTCTTTTCTTTATTTTTCTTTTACAGTCCAATGATATGAGGACCATATTTTTACTATTTTGGTCGATGATACGAGGCCACTTTTTTTGGTCCAATGATATGAGGACCATCATAATATTAATGTCCAATGATATGAGGACAAGGGCATTTGGAAATTCAGTCATCACGGTCTTTATACCATGGTGCATCTTGCTCTATGCCACATTAATCACATTGATAATGATGATAATAGTGGGCACTTTATGGTAGCACACCCCCTTCTATCATCATAATTTATCCTTATCACCATCTACACCTATCCTCATACTCATATAAATAACTATCCCACCTCTTCATCCTCATATCTAATATCAATCAATCCCCCATCCAAATTTTATCATATTGCATCCAACATCCAAAATCCTCACCCACTTATTGGGGTATCTTCGATACAAAAAATAATCCTCATTCTCACATACAACCACTCAATATTCTAATCCTTTAAATCAAATCTATCATCCTCATATCCAACATCTCTAAATCCAACATCTTCAAATCCAACAACCACTAATCCAAAAACCTAAATCTTCACCCTTGCCATACATCATTGATCGAGGCATCCAACATCTTCAAATCCAATAGCCTCTAATCCTAAATCCTAAATCTTCACCCTTGTCATACATTGTTGATTGGGGTATCCAACATCTTCAAATCCAATAGCCTCTAATCCAAAATCCAAAATCTTCACCTTTGTCATACATCGTTGATTGGGGCATCCCACATCTTCGAATCCAACAACCTCGATCCAAAATTCTAAATTTTCACCCTTGTCATACATCATTGTTTAGGGAATCCAACATCTTCAAATCCAACAACCCTAATCCAATATCCTAATCTTCACCCTTGTCATACATCGTTGTTCGGGGCATCCAACATATTCAAACCCCACATCCTCTAATCCAAAATCCTAAGTCTTAACTCTTGTCATACATCGTTGACTGAGGCATCCAAAATCCAAAATCCAAAATCCAATATCTCTTAATATTCTAAATCTCCTATTCCTCTAATCCTCCTATCTTCTAATCCTCTAAATCCTAAACCTCTACATCCTCGTTCTTCTCATCCTCTCATCTACTCACTTATGCCTCTCATCTTTTCGAGTGGTTACCCGATTCGTTCCTCCCCACGTAACCACTCGAGGGGAATCATATCACCATCCTAACATCTTTTCTTCTTTTTCTTTGAACTGTCATTGCTCCACAATAACACTTCAAAGAGGGGGAAAATGTAGACATCTAAAATGTTGACATGGTTAATTACAATTAACTTGTCCCACAAATATCCCAACATCATCCATATAATAATTAATCACAAGATTAATTATTATTATTAATCCATTTTATCATACTTCCCCTTTATCATTAATCTAATATCTCATTTTATCATTAATCCCTTTTAATTCATCCCATCATTTCATCATTATTCTTTTAAATCATTATTACATCCCATATCATCCTTAATCCCTTTTATTTCATTATTATATCATATTATCCTATTTTAATTATTCATTAACATTTTATAGGAATTTAATATTCCTACATCTCACCTACCACCTACCCTACACATCCCTACACCTAGCCTTTCCATCAAATCACATCCCTAATCATATTTATTTAACCTAATATATTCTAATCTTATCACATCCTCACACCTCTAAATCTAGAGGCTTATATTTCTAGAAGCCTCTCTAAATTTCCCTCTTTCATAGTAAAAATTCAAATATCTTCCTCCCTCCATTGAATTGATTCCTCTCTCCATTCTAGAATCCTCCATTCTTATCACATATCTTATACTCTTGATCTCAATCCAACTTAGCTTAATCTTAGCCATTGACCTCCATTCCTCATCTACAAATCAATCTCTCCTCCTCCATGAGAGCACATCTTAATAATCCATAGCCAACTTCTGCCATTTTTAGCACTTAATCATCCATATTCAATCCAATATATCATCCTTCATCCTTCATCAAGAAATCATCAATCAAGCCAAAAAAATGAAGCAACAAACAACAATCAACAATCAAGAGAAAATACACCACATCAAAGGAGGAGTTTTCAACTCCTCTCTTTCCATCCATTGCTCCATCTGAGGTTTTGTTGGAGAATATTATAGTAGGGAAGTAATTTTATTGTTTTCTCACATTCTAACACTAATATTTTATTTCATTACAATATGTTTATATTTAGTGAGGCACCACCTCCATAAGGAGCACCAACCCCTAGTTTTGTAGAGCTACAACCCTACGAGGAGGACCAACCCCTAATTTGTTGAAGCATCAACTCAATAAGGAGGCTATAACCCCAAAATGATCAAGCACCAAATAAACCACCTATTCTGATCTGATCACTGATATATTTCTACCACAAATGATAGAGACCACTTTGGTTCAACTCACACTTCTTCAAGCCATCGACAAACCCTAGGTGATCAATCCTTCAAACTAGCTCTTCCTTCACTTCTCAAGCCTTCAAACCCTTGCACACATGCTTGATGATATTATTCAACATGTAACACACTTGATATGACCTAAATTCATGATTCAACACTTTAAAATATCTCTCACCTAGGTCACACTTCTTGCACACACACACACACACACAACTAGCTCCAAAAACACCCAAAACAATGCTTTTATAAGCTCCTTCACATTTCAAATTCAAAAAAATTCCCTCCTTTTTCTTGACCCATGAATCATAAAAACATCCCAAATTCAAATCATAATAGTCACAAGTGACCCAAGTAGGTCGACCTAGCCAAAAACATCATTACATGCTCCAAAAATAGTTCAAAACCCCATGAACACAGAGAAAAATACCCTAACATCAAAACCATAATTAGTAATGACCCATAAATCACAAAACATGTTTAAATTAACATTTAAACATCATAAATGGTTGTAATTTATCTCAACCAATAAAATTATTTCATTTAATGGGACAACTGCTATTTGATCACCTCAAAACTATTGTTTCCTACACCCTTCCGGACCTTGAAAACTTATTTCTGCCATTATATCACTTCAAAACATCCAAACTATGCCATGTAACAACTTGATGGAAATTACAAGACCTGTAGAACACTTATAAGAAAGTTATAAGTCTTGAAACACTCACCTTCTCAAACCATAGTCACTTTTGTCTTCATCAAAACAAATTGCCCAAAAAGTTGTTTTCAAATATCAACTATTTTATATCTTTATAGGAACAATGAAAACATATAAATGGATTCATTGGATTAAAAATTCATCCCTCTTCACATTTCAGGTGATAGAAAACATCAAATAATCCATATCATGCTTCAAATAACTCAAAAATTTCAGCAGATCATGTCATGTCTCTCAGACCGACAAAAATATTCTTGTCTAAAAATGACATATAAACCATAACATAACTCCTCATCATGAGAAAAACCTTATATAAATGGAAATATATTTTAATATTCTTTCCAAAACAACTTGAATCATCTAAAAATTACATTTTTAGCTCTCGTTATGTTCATTTTATCAAGACTACTTTTTATGGTTTCAAAACTACCCTTTGACCACTCAACTTAAATGAAGCTCATTTGACCATGTACCTACATCATCATGTCCTGAAACTTCTTTGGAAATCAAGAAAATTCATATACATTCCACAATGTCAATTTAATATGCAACTCATTTGGACAACCTTGTCCTAAAACACTCTTCTTCAAAACTAACCTTTTTGAGTGGGGCTCACTCATCACCATGACCTATACCATATATTTATTGAAATATTAAGGAGTCATATACATGTTACAATCATCAACCATTAAATAGAAAGAAAAACTATCCACTTAGAAATCAATTCTTCCATACCGCTTTCAAGCTAGGGTTTCAAACTCATAAATAGTTGTTCTTAACATTCATTCATAAAAACCTGACTGAAATGACCTCATTATTTTTTTCAAACCTTCTAGAATCAATGTAGAAACATACTTGAAATCCACAAGGTACCATGAAAAGCACATAATTTAGGGTGAGCATCAGAAGGTCAATTTAGAGTTGGAAATGCACTAGTTCTTAACCATGTCTCACAAAAACTGACATAACTTGCAAAATTCACAACATGAAAATCTTAAATTTTTCTCAAATAACAATGAAACATCAAACTAACATATCTAATTATTATAATGTCAGCAAAATCTCTCAAACTGTCCAAGAATTAAGACTTGCATACCTACCCCTTAGGGTTTTGTACTGTAGAAGCTAGGGTCAACTTAAAGAACACTATAACACATCATGAAGTCACTAAAAATTACCCAAACATACCTGGTACACCATGATACACCTGCATACATGTATATATGATCTCATATATCTCCAAAACTCAATCTCATACCCCCTAACATCCATACCTACTCCAAATGAGCATCTGAAACATAACCAATCACTTGTATATGCACCTTGCAACTGATGTGAGTGCCCAAGCACTCTCCAAACCTTCTATCCATTATGCCAACATGCTTCTCAAGAAACCAAGAATCTCCTACCTCCATGCAACATCACCTAGGCACTTGAATAGGCTGACAAGAGCAAACAAACCTCAATTGAATACTCTGTATCACCATGAACTCACCGAACCATAATGTCAAAGCATCATCCACATCATCATTCTACCCTACTCCATCATCAAAATTTTCATTAATTTGGTTTTGCATCAATGAAAACATCTATAGGACCACATGCCAACAAAACATTGAGTGTAAAAGCATACCTTTGAGTGGGAGAAGGAACAAATTAAGTTCTAGGAAATCTTTTTGATGGGAGGAGAAACAAATAGGTTCCAAAAGCAAACTTTTTAGGTTCATAAGGAACTTAAGGTGCAAAAATTGCAAGGTAAACATAAAATTAGAACATGAGAGGAAAAGTGAGTTCCAAAAGTGCACTTTTGGCATGATTTAAGCGATTAAGAACACATCCTACATAAAATTAGAACCTAACAAGGTGAAAAAGTGAACTTTTGAGTGAGAGGAGGAATTAAAATTTCCAAAAGCACATATAGAGGCCTTCGTAAGAACTTTAATAGTGTAACTTTCATTCTCATACCAAAAGTAGGACTTCGAGGTGGTATAATATATGATTTTCACTAGACACCACTCAAAAGTTCATTAACACAATTCCCAAAAAGTTGATTTTTAGCGAAAAACCCAAAAATGACCCAAGTAGCCATAACGAGGTAAGTATGTAGTTTTTGGCTACTATTTTTGAGAAAAAATATAATAATCAAGACCAAAACCAATGTTGGGATCATGTGAGAAACTCCATAATATTTCATATGATTACCGATAGGGTTTCTAGATCCACCTATATCTCTGAAACCTTCCGTATAAATTCACTTCCCCACTCGGGACAAGACATCCGAGTGCTTTAAAGGTTTCTATTCCCATTTCTTCCAAAATATTACTCGAGTATATTATGACAAAATGGATTTCTAAGACCACCTAGAGCTCCCGAAACCTTCCCAGAAGTTGACACTTGCAAATGGAAAAATTTGACAACATTGACCAAGTTTCTCAAAAGGTGACAAAACTTTTGGGGCTTGTCAAGCAAAATGGATACCAACATTTTGCATGCCAACAATTCCCAATGTCAAAATATCTCATACCTTTTGTTTAGTGATATATATATATATATATATATATATATATATATATATATATATATATATAGATTCATGCCATATTGAGGGGATTCATTTACATTTGACGATAACCTTTTGGCTAATACAAATAAGACATTTTTCCTTCAATCTATATTGAATAATGAAAAGTGGATTATTATTTTGAAATTCTTTCGAGGTGTTATTACGATATGGGACATCAAATTTATGGAAAAAATCCATCTCGAAGACCCTCGTCTTATAATTTTGACTATTTTCAATCCTCGAAGAGTTTGGTGATCAAGTCTCTCTCCTTATGAAACGTGTTTTGTTGTAAAAAGGAAAATATGAGAAAATTAGTGGTGGTCATGATTTAATTTCTATAGATAATTTGGATTCCATGTAGAGATGTAAGGCAATAAATAAGTCAAAGTCAATAGTAAGGAAAGTGAATAGTGGATAGGCCGAGAGCCCTTCTAGTGCAAACTTGATGACCCAAGTCCAAAAGGAAATACTCAAAAAGGCTTATTATCCCTGGTGTACACATTTTCCTTGCTTTCAAACGCTTCCCATAGTCTACTTCACCACCTTCTACAGATAGGAAGAGTGGATATGTATGAGTCCCTCGCGCTTCTACACTTTCCAACCACACCCTCTAGCTTGGCCTACACCTTCCTAGTTCTACATCATCATGTCGATTCCTTGAAATATTATTTCCTATTAGCCATTAAAATTCAAAATAGGCATGAACATGAAAAAATTCCCAAATAAGCAAAATGAAATCAGAAATTTAGAGATAGAAATAAAGAATATGTTGTGTTGTACCAGAGAACAAAGAACATGCCCTCTTCATCTAGCTTACACTCTTTGTTTCTGAAAGGACCTTTTTGTGTCATACCACATAATAGTTAAAGGTTCAATCATAAAAATGTTTAATAATGAATAAAATAATTACAAACGTTAATAAATTTAAGTACATATATATACACACTAAAACATATACATACATGTGTATATATGTATACCTAACCCTATACGTGTATTTTCCTTCTAATGCTTGGATTTTACGGACAATTACATTCGGTTTGCATTGTTGTATGTTGATTGGTTGGTTGGACCCCACCACTGTTTGCAATAATTAATAATGTTTGCAATTATTAAGGTTACTTTGTGATTGTTAAGGTATTGTGTGAGTTGGTCTTAGAATGCAATGCATTTTGGAAGTTGACCACATTGTTTGAAAAAGGTTTAAATTTGAATGTTGTGTGATTGGTCTTTGACCACTTGGCAAAATAATTGTTTATTAGTTATTGTTTAAATGTTTTACTCATGAAGTTGAACCCTCCTTGGTATTTTGTTGATGGTCTTGGATCTTTGACAAGGTAATGGTAATGTTTAAATTTAATTTAAACTAATCATGGACCATGGAAGTAATTAAATTGTTTACGTTTGAATGATGGTATTAGACCATATTGTAAGATATTGTTTAAAAACTTGGTAACCTTGGCCATAGACCATTGGAAAAATAACTAATTAGTGTTTATTGGTTTACATGGATCGACCACAAGACAAATAACAAAGGAATTAATATTATTAAATTAGTCATAAACCAAAGCGCATGCAACATGGAGGTTTTGGGTTTTTGAGTAATGGCCAAAAGTGGCACTGACAACATTAATGAAAATTAAATTTACATGGATCTCGTGAATTGGATTCTTACATTGCAAGCTATATCAAACACTCCTCTCTCCCCATATGCATTTTTGGAATTTTTTTGGTTTTAGCTCTATTGTAAATTGCATGAGGGTTTTGGGGAGAGTGTTATGGAAGGTTGTTTTGGGCGATTGCATGCAAAATTGAGGCTCTATTTTATGGAAAATTTGTATTTTGTATTGTTGTTTATATTTGGAGTTATTTTGTGGGAGTTGAAAGTTTATGATTACAAAAGAAATTTGGAAAGTAAGTATACACGACTAGGCATGGTTTATCTCACTTTAATCATTTTTTGTTTTCAATTAAAATATTGGAATGTGTTATGGTTTCAACTTGGTTTTAAAAATGGAAAATAATGTAAATATTTGAAGAAATATTTTGTCGGTGATGGGTTTTAAATAAAAATTTAGGCATGAGATTTTAATGGAAACTTAGACACTTTTCCTTTACCATTATCTTTTGTTCAAAATTTAGATGCTCTATCAATTATACTTATAATGGCACTGTTTATGACACCCATAACATACAACCTCGAAAAAATTCTTTTGGAAATTTATCTCCTCCTTGGAAGTTTTAGTAACCAAATTCCTTTCTTTGAAGAATATTAATAGTTATCCGATCTATTTTCTTACGGAGATCCTCATATGTATTGAATGTACTAGATGAAATAAACATGCTCCCCATGAGTGGTTGTAGTGTGTGGACCATAGGTATTTGTACAAATTCCACCTTAGCAACAACCTATTTGAGCTCTTCTTTGATACTTTCCTCTTTCCTTATATAAATTCCCTTTTCTTTCTCGAGGGTCTTTGGTTATTCATACTTTACCCGTATCCCGATCTATGGCTTCATCCCAAGGATGCAATTATTACTAATAAGATTATCCATGCCATTTATAACCCATATGTTGATCCTTCCTTTTGTGTTTCAACATCAATCTTCCTCCTTAACTCTAGAACATGTTCATAGTAGTCTATAATCTTCTCCTTCACTCCTTGGACTATATTTTTATTCCTATCACGAGGTTTGCATACTTATGTTTTGCACAAAATTCTTCAAGAAAACTTTTAGTCAACAAATCCCATGATTTTTGAACATTATCATTCAAACTAGCTAAAGAGATGAACCATATGAAAATGTAGGTAGAAATTCAGTCCATTATTCCCTCTTAACGAGGACACTAAAAATGCAAGATCTTTTAAACTCTTTAATGAAAAGAGAGAATCCTCATTAGATATAGCCAAAAAAATAGGAATCTTACCCATCATTTTTATATAAAAAAATTAACCACAATGAAATACCAATTCATAAGTACACCTAGTGTGACTTATTTACAATAATACTTGGAATGAATTTTATGAAAAACACTCTTTATGATGACGAAAAAAATGATCACAATAAAAATAAATTTACTATGGTAAAACTATAATTACTATGGACAAAATGAATGACCATGGTTAAAAAGACTTTATTGTATTAAATGTTATTCATGGTAAAATTTGATTTTACTACAATAAATACTATTGATGGTAAAAAGTAACTTTTACTACAATATTACTATTCATGGTAAAAATTGACTTTATCGTGGTAAATACTATTCACATTAAATATAAAACTACCCTTCAAGTAATTATTGGTTGATCATGAATACCACTCGAGAATATTGCACAATGAGGAATAGTCATTACTTTGGAACCAAAATGTCAACACAAATTCGTCACTAAAATAATCTTTCACTAGGAACTTCATGCGTTATGATTGTTTTAGAAATGCACAACTTTTGGTTTGGTGGTATGAATATGGAAAACATGCAAAAGTCATGACATAAGAGTAACATAAAATAAAATATGAAGACTTGACAACATAAATGAAATATAACCAACAATTATATTATTATCAAAGTATTATTACAATCTCACCCAAGAACTACTTTAAGTGTTACCAACTCCACTCGCTTTTCCAATAGTATTTCTAGGAGAAACTTCACAAATACACCTCTTAATAGATTTTTTGACACACCTACACAATGGAATGGAATCTTTACTACTTTCATATACTAATCCTTTGCAACCTTCTTATGTTCTAAATGATGGGGTGACCTCTCTATTTATAGCACTTTAGAGCTTATCCACCTTATCTCTAAGATATGATAAGAAATACCTTTTATCCAATCATATTAAATATTATCTTTACATGTAGGATTATCCCTTAGGATATGATAAACCTTATCACTTACACATGGAATTCCACCTTTTCTAGAATTTATCTCTAAAAATAAATAAAATATTCAAAATATATATGACATAACTCCTTTGTCATGATTACAAATATAATATTTATAATTTATGACCATGTAGACCCTACTTACCTACTTACCATGACCTTGACACTTTGATATTATCGTAACCATTTACGAAAATATTTATTTTTACCATTAACACTTTCACAACATTCCCTAATGTACTTTGATTGTTACCATAGAATATTTACTATTTATATTCTACCTTGAGTGTTGTACTTTCTTGGTGGGTGTCATTAACTTCTAGTGGATGCTACTACTAACTACACTTAACAACATAATATTAATAATATATACATTAATGAAATAAAAAAATTGAAGTAAAATTCTTGTGTCACAGCTTCCCATCTATGTTCTCAAATATAGAGATCTAATATAAGATTGGCCATCATTGATAGATATGAAGGTGCTCTAAAGGATAGTAATCCTAATCACGGGATAATTATAGGTTTACAAATCCTACAACTAAGGTGGAAAGCAGGATAATTTTAGTGGCGAATATTCGTAATATGGCAAAAATTTCATTTTAGGAAAATTTGAAAAGGCAATTTTTTCGGAGCAGGTCAGTGTCCTGCTCACTAAAATTTACAGTATATTTTTTTAGGGGTCGGCTTCGCCTACATTTGAAAACATCTCCTATAAAAACCTATGTGATTAATAGGGTAGTATACCTCAAGTAGCTTACAAAATTACCAATCTGTGAAATTTGAACTCGCATACCCTGAGCACCGTGAGATTCATATTACTCGCTGACGCGCGACAAATGCGCAAAGTGCGACGCCGACAAGGGCAATATTGACGCGCGACAAGATCTGTGATCGTGACGACAAGATCTTCGACGCGCGACAAGAGCTGAATCGACACGCGACAAAAGCAGATCGACGCTGCGACTGCAGGAGCATGCGGCGACCGACGGCGACCGAGCTATGCACCGACGCGCGCGACTTGGGCTACGAAGTGACGCGCGACAGAGGAAGGGTGGACGCGCGACTGAGGAAGGGTTGACGCGCGACCTCAGACAGTTCACGCGCGACAAGACCTCAGAGACTGGACAGATTCGCTTCTTGGTTCTTTTGCTGACGCAGGACTCTTTTCAGAATAATGGAAGGTGCCAGCTCAAAGAATACGAAAAACCTAAAAGTAAGTAAGAAATCTCAGAAATCACTCTTCAAGTATTTTGGAAACTCTGCGGATACAGATAATGTAAATACCAATCATATAGATGCCAAAAAAAGAATCGAATCTGATCGTGTGGAAGGCATTATTGAGGTGGACATGCATTCGCGCAGATCACATCAAACAAATGAAACCTACGATAATATGCCAGATCTTGAAGATATTGTTCCTGTTGGGGTGCAACCAGAAGTGCAGCTAGATATCACAGATACAAACACTCAGCAAAATGGAAGACAGAAATCAATATCAAACTCTGGTCCAAGAAAGAGGAAACCAGGTGATTGCGATATTCCTCAAAATTCTACTCAAAAAAGTAAAGCATTGAAAGCAAACAAGAATATGTGGACCATTGGCAGGACATACAAGTTTGATTGGGCAGCTAAATTTCCATTTATTGAACCTGTACAATCATCTAATTCTGAAGAAATCCCATGTGAATGTACATGTACAATATGTACGTGGAAATTGGGAAAGCAACAAAAAATGCAACTGAAGCTGGACACAATAGAAAAACATTGTGGAAAACAATATTTAACTGTAACAGGGGCGGATGGCCAGAAAATCAAAACACACAGGTGGAAAACTGAAAAGGAGTGCATGCATGTCAGATACGCAGCGGAATATGAGGCAGAGCAGAAAAAACACAGACATCTGTTGGAAAAGGGAGGAACAATCACATCGCATATTGGTAAGATGAAAGAAACAAATCTACATGCAAAATTCATACAGTTCTCTACTCTTTTTCAAATACTTAAAAAGGGAAGGGCGATGTCAGATTTCCTTGATTTCAAAGTTTTGTATCAATTTAATGGAATGCTGAATGTACCTCAGTCTCATTGGTCTGAGAGTAGTGGATGGGAAATGGCAAAATGCCTCTCGATGATAGAGAAGGAAGATTTGAAAGAGAATGTAAAAAAAGCAAACTTTATCTCTCTTTCAATTGATGAAGTGACAGCAGTCGACAACACCGCATGGGTATGTATCCACATCTATACATTAGAAAATCATATAAGGACACCTCATCTGTTGGGTGTTATGAAAATGGTTGAAAACTGCAATGCTGAAAACCTATACAAAATAGTTGTTTCTCATTTGAAAGATGTTGCTGGTATGACTGATTATGAAATTGCTACGAAGTTAGTATGCGTTGGAGCAGATGGTGCATCTGTCATGCAGGGTCACCGAACAGGGCTCTGTGTTAGATTACAAACAACAGTGGCCCCATATATGCTACCAATTCACTGCATGGCTCACAGAATGAATTTAGCATATAAAATGGTAAGCAACCATGAAAATGTTGCTAAATTAGAAGACCTAATAAGAGAACTCCATGCCTATATGTCAAGCAGCCCAAAGCGTTTTCTGGAGTTCCAAAAATTTGCAATTGGAATTACAGACGGCAAAAAACTTCTGAAGGATGTGGAGACTAGATGGATCTCTTTGTATGAACCAAAGCATGCACGAGTTCGCGAGGAGTATCCTTCATTGGTTGGTTTCATGCACAAATACCATCATGAAGTTGATAGGCAAGGGACCGTTGTTCCGCTTTAAGCGATTTGGAGACTTTGCTTACATTGGTTGGTATTCTTCCAATGTTAAAGGAGATCAATACACTGATGAAGCATGCACAGGGCAGATTGATCTATATCGTGGATTTTATACGGATGAGGAAAATGGTATGTCAAAGTCTTGATATATTGTACTGTTCCCAGGATAGTTTTGATGCACCTGTTTTTGAAAATTGGAGAGATTTATTAGATCTTAAAAATCCTAACACCTTTTTGAGATTTAATATCCACGATCACCTATGCATCTCTGTTAATGGGAGGGAAATACCAATGCACATCTTGCAAAGACGTCAAGATATTACAGGATCGGAACGAGAAGATGTTCCTGTGACACGTAATTTGTTTGAGTCTGTGATAGTTGAGACAAGAATAAAGCTTAAAAAAATTTCAGAAACCTTGTCATCAGAAATTAGGGAACGTTTCTGTAAAGATAAAATTCTGGAAGCAATGGGTGTGATGAATCCGAATTTTTGGAATACAGAAGGTGGCCGTGCAGACTTTGTCAGTAAGCATTTCCATAAATCAATGGGTACAATAATGGAACAATTTACAAAGACTTCAGAGCTCAAGGGTACGGAAATCAAAGGTATACTGAATGCCGATTTATTGAAGTTTCAGTCAACCAATTTTGCAACAACAATGAGGAACCAATATAAGAATTTAGATCAACCTTCTGAAAGTGGTGCTATTACAAGGCTGTGGCGAGGAATCTTTCAAAGTTCTATCTTACAAGAAGATATCAGTGAGTATTTCAGACTATATGAGTTATGCCAGACAATGATTTTGGGGTCTGTGGAGGATGAAAGGGTTTTCAGTGCATTGTCATTTATAAAATCAAAACTGAGAAACAGATTGGACAAAAATCTGGAAAGTTGCATGAGGTGTTACGTTTCTCGATACTCCCTCGAAACCTTTCCGTTTGACAGAGCAATTGCGCACTGGAATTCCCTTTGCGAAAGAAGAGGTGTAAATAATACAGCTACAAGTACAAATATTCCCAACCTTGAGAGTGTAATTGGCTCTTCGTCACATTCTACAGAAGACAACATCGACTTTGATGAAGCTATTGATAATGGACTGTTTCAACTTTAAGTAGGTATCTTCTTTATCTATCTTTTATCTTTATCATTAAAGATGTTACGGGTCTATATATTAAAAATGTCAGGCAATTCACCCATCTATCTACTAATCCATTTCTCGCGTTGGATTTTTTTAAAACACAGATCTAGCTCATTACCAGTGGCAGTGATGATTTCAACTTTAAGCAGGTATCTTTTTCCCCTTAATCTTATTGTTTGTTACTATTCATTTTTTGACAGAGCAATTTCTCACTGGAATTCCCTTTGCATAAAAAAGAGGTGTAAATAATACACTACAGTACAAATATTCCCAACCTTGAGAGTGTAATTGTCTCTTCGTCACATTCTACGTAAGCAAATCGACTTTGAGAGTGTAATTATCTGTTTCAACTTTAAGTAGGTATCTTCTTTATCTATGTTTTATCTTTATCTTTATCTTCATTAAAGATGTTTACAGGTCTATATACTAAAAATGTCAGGCAATTCACCCATCTATCTACTAATCCATTTCCCGTGTTGGATTTTTTTAAAACAAAGATCTATCTCATTACCAGTGGCAGTGATGATTTCAACTTTAAGCAGGTATCCTTTTCCCCTTAATCTTATTGTTTGTTACTATTCATTTTTTCAGCTCTGGTTATAATTAAAGATGTTATAGGTGTATGTATTTACATTTAGATAAATACAATCTTTTTATTTTTTGAAAACGTGGGTTGACATCCGTCCGAGGAAGCTGTTACTTCTCGGGACTGACAATGTCAGGCAACTCACCCATCTATCTACTAATCAATTTTTTTGTGTTGAATTTTTTAAGACAAAGATCTAGCACATTACAGGTGATGATTTCAATTTTAAATAGGTATCTTCTTCAACATAATCTTATTGTTTGTTACCTTATATTTTTTCAGCTCTTGTTATCGTTAAAGACGTTACAAGTCTAATTTTTTATATTAACATTTATTTAAAGATATTGTTGGTCTATATATTTAAAGATGTTGCTGGCACTTCTCAGGACTGACAATGTCAGGCAACTCACCCCTCCATCTACAATGTCATGTGAAACAAAGATCTAGCACGTTACCCTTGATGATTTCACAGCAATCTAATACGCAAGAGGTAAGGTAAACCCTAGCATATTTGCAATTATATTTAATTTCTTACCAGTGATGATTCTTTCTTGATTTCTTACATAAAATTCACATAAAATTCGGGATAAACAATACATTATACGATTTTAAATATAAGTCCACATAAAATTTCTCATCATCCATATATATGATATCATCA
This sequence comes from Taxus wallichiana var. yunnanensis, assembly GCA_018340775.1. Lineage (NCBI taxonomy): Eukaryota > Viridiplantae > Streptophyta > Pinopsida > Cupressales > Taxaceae > Taxus > Taxus wallichiana. The sequence goes on along the minus strand of CM031243.1, from coordinate 492,784,898 downwards.
CCATATCATTATCATATCCTCATTATCATCATCTATCATTAATTATCAAATAAAATTTCTCATCATCCATGATAACAAAACCATATCTTTCAAAACTTAGTTGCTATTTTTTCGTAAAGACATATAATTTTCAAGATAATTAAAGAAATTAAATTGATCATCATATTTCATCAACATCTATCATTGATTATCAATTCTCATCTTTCATCATCATCTATCATTATCATCATTCATCATCTACGTCCACATATAATTCATGACAATCCCTCTTTTCATCATTCATCATCATTATCTTAGTTCTTTGTACCTCTTTCCCCAACAACAGAAATTTCCATGCGACAGCAAATTTGGATCAGCTGCAGTGTATAAACTATCCCGTTGCCAATAATTTTCATAACGACTAATAATCTCATTGATAAGAACCTGATTGATATGAGGAAGCATCTCCATCTTTCTCATCAACCCACACAATCTTTTTTGTGCTTGTCCAGATCTATGAAATACTCCTTGCCCTCTTTAGAGGTACTTGTGCCCAAACCCTGTATGGTCCAAGCAACAAGTGATACCTAATCAGCAAGCGAACAAAACCAGAACTCGAAAACATATAAAGAGGAAAACAAACTAGCATTACTTTGTACTATATGGTCCAGCTGGTTATCGATCCACTCAATGATTCTCTCCAAGCTTCATACTCAGGAATTGTGTAGAAAGATAACACATTTCCATTTTTGTGAGTTGCCTAAATTAACATGTGCCGACATTAGACATGGAGATACAAAACATCTGGAGGCTTAGAAAACAAATATAAAAAGTCTCAAAACACAACCAAATATACAGGGGGAACATTTAAAGAAACTAAGAACCGCTATACAAAGATCATGTACCTGGTCTGTCATTATCATCAGATGGCCGTATCTTAAAGATTTAATGCTGTCATATATTTTATCTTCCTGTAGAACAAGGATTTTTTTTCTATTTACTATCTCTTTATTCTCCATTTGTTGGTGAGTGGTAGCTTCCCAAAAAATAGATATTCCTGCCACCTGATAGCATAAAGATAACTAAAATAACAAAAAATTAAATTGGAAAGTGATGTCGAAACATGTCACAGTACTACCAAATTCAATATTCACATTTCCCTGATTCATGGCACAAACACTTACAGCGACTGCAAGTGCCTTGGCTGAGTCACCCTCCGTTAATATTAAAGTACATTGATCAGAATTCTTCCCTCCTGCTTGATTTGCATCAAGTTTGGGAACATCATTTAATTTCCCCTTCTTGGTTCCATCAGTTTTCTTAAGATCTTTTTTCTGTTTAAACTTTTCCACTGCACTCATCAGGTCAAACAAAGTTACAAAGCTCATCTTAGACACTAGCATTGCAAAAATTACATGTACTCAGAAATGCTACATATTAGACACCACGCCTGGATATATGCGAAACAGTGAAAATTACTATAAATTTATAACAGCAAATTGTATCAGAATAAAAAATATGAATTAAAACGAATTATACTTACAATCAACATGGAAACCAAACGTTGATTCGAGAAAATTATTTTCTTCGACGAGTGTTGCCTTGGTTGTAACAATTGGTAAATTTTTGAACGGAAGGCCTGTAAACCGATGGATTTCATTTGCTTCGATACTGAATTGAAAAATTCGGCAGCGGTTCAGAGTCACATAAAAAATGCCGTCCTCTGAACTATAGGATGACAGAAGGTAATTCAAAATATCCGGATCTGTTTCGAAATGGGGCATATTAACGAGCCCTGTAAATTCACACGCATCCATTAAATATTTATCTACTGAAGACATCTTTAAAACAGTATGGATGTGAGGGCATAAGGAACATCGATTGAATTGGGAACTTGCAGTTGGGAAGCATTGAGACCTGCAAAAATTCAAGAGCCGGAAGGTGAAAACGAGAAAATGACCGGTTGAAGGGTATTTATAGGCTAAATCGGGCGTCAAATGCCTCACTTGACGCGCGTCAAAGGTCCAAGATGACGCGCGACATTAGTACATACTGACGCCGCCAATAGAATCCAGCATCGACGCGCGTCAATAAGCCGACTGCGCGTCAATAGATGCCGCGACGCTGGCGTCAATAAAAATCGTTGACGCGTGTCGATAGATGCTGTTGACGCGGCGTCAATAGATGCCGATGACGCGTGTCAATAAATGCCGCTGGCGCGCCAATAGATGCCGCCGATGACGCGCGTCAATAGATGCCAGTGACGCGCGTCAATAGATTCCAGTGTCGTGCGTCGATCGAAACAATTGACGTTCCATTGACGCGCGTAAGGAGTGATGAGTAAATTCTTTTGCACTAGAGGAAATTCCCTTCATGTTTGCAATGCAGCCAATTGAGATGAAGCCTTAAAATTTATCCCCAGACCAAACAAACAAACAGTGACACTGATTGATGTGTAAATTTTTATTTTCAATATTTGAGACACTTGATTTTATAGATTGTACTTCAAGAAGATCATGATTAATCAATTCAAGGCATAGAAATGGCGGAGCTTCAAGAAAATTGTCTTCAAACATTCAGTTGAACATTCAGGAAAACAAAACATGGTTGTAGCAGGAATCTACTAAAGGATCAAATATTTCAAGTTCATTCTTGTAACTAATACAAGTTCAAGTTAATTCAACCACTCCAAGAAGCAGTCCCGAAGAGAATCCTATACAAATTTAACTTCTATGATTTATCTGGAGAAGGCACTGTATTTTTTCTTGGATGCTAAACAGAAAGGTTGTTAAATCTGATTAAATTTGACAAGGTTAACCATGGCAATTCACCCATCTAAAATTTAATCCATTTCTCGTGTTGGTTTTTTTTGAAACACAGATATAGCTCATTACTAGTGGCAGTGATAATTTTATTGTTTGTTACAATTGGTTAAATACAATATATTATTTTTTGAAAACGTGGGTTGACATCCGTCCGAGGAAGCTGTTATTTCTCGGGACTGACAATGTCAGGCAACTCACACATCTATCTACTAATCCATTTTTGTGTTGAATTTTATTAAGACAAAGATCTAGCACATTACCGGTGATGATTTCAATTTTAAATAGGTATCTTCTACAACATCATCTTATTGTTAGTTACTTTACATTTTTTCAACTATTGTTATCATTTATTTAAAGATATTGTTGGTCTATATATTTAAAGATGTTACTGGGACTTCTCAGGACTGACAATGTCAGATAACTCACCCCTCTGTCTACAATGTCAGGTAAAACAAGGATCTAGCACGTTACCCTTGATGATTTCACTGCAATCTAATACGCAAGAGGTAAGTTAAACCCTATCATATTTGCAATTATGTTTAATTTCTTTCCAGTGATGATTCTTTCTTGATTTCTTAGAATTATATTTAATTTATTATATATTAAACTATTAAGTTGAGTGAATTATAGATGCATACTTCATCTCAAATGGGGTCCACGTAATGGGATTATTCAGAGGATAAAAAAGATTGTAGCTAGAAGTATAGAGATTCAAATAGATTGATTGCATTTCACAAATCATTCATTAAAAAAACCTCTATCTAAATTATAATGTATTTTTTTTTAGAAATAGAAAAACATTGACATTCAATATAATGGAAAAACATATATAAGAAATTTATCGTCCCATTAGGTAGAATATATATACACTCAAAATTATTCCAACTTATAGACTCCCAGTTCTAATCCACAATACAGACTAATCTTCATGATAAAAACCTTATATGTTTTACATTAAACTTCAAAGTTCTGTATCGAGCTTGACCTATCTTTTAATCACATGGTTAATCACATGGTTATTCCATCTACTCTACACAAAACAATATCCATGATAACAAAACCATATCTTTCAAAACTTAGTTGCTATTTTTTCGCAAAGACATAATTTTCAAGATAATTAAAGAAATTAAATTGATCATCATATTTCATCAACATCTATCATTGATTATCAATTCTCATCATTCATCATCTTTCATCATCATCTATCATTATCATCATTCATCATCTACGTCCACATATAATTCATGACAATGCAAGTAAACAAGAAACATACATATAATTCATGATAATCACCATCTAATCACCATATAATTAAATTCAAATAACATATTACATACTCAATAGTAGAAGTTTTGAAATTCAATATTTAAAGTTTATACAATAATAAAAGTTTCTAATTTTGCAAACCCTTTTTCTTTAGAAACTTCTACTCTACTCTCTTCCGCAACGGCTTCTTCCACTCTGGCTGCAGTTCTTTCCCCAACACCAGAAATAACCCCTGAACTTATGAGATCTTCTGCAGCACTGTCCAGATTTTTTAAAATTCTTTCCTCTTGATTTGTTGCATCTCCATGCGACAGCAAATTTGGATCAGCAGCTGCTTTTTCTTTGAACAAGATGTCAGGGTCAAGACCATGCTCTTTAATTATCCGCTTTAGTGTATTGTTTTGTTTGTTAACCAAAACAATATTTTGCTTCATATTTTTTGCAGCGGATAAGTTGTTCTTTGCTGTTTCCAAGTGAACTTGCAAAACCTTCGCCTGACTCTTCAAATTTTCATATTTCAACTGCACAAAAAGAGTAATGTCAATTCAAAATATTAATGTAAATTCAAAATTTCAAATTAACAAAAACGATTGTTTGAATGTAATAGTACTTACAACCGCTCTATCTCTTTCGGCATTTGCGATTGATACCAAATCCTTGTCCTTTGACCATTTGTTAAAATATGCCTGGGCCTCGGCACTAATATTTTCCAATCTGTTTAGTGCCTTATCTAAAATGCCATCTTTATAGTCGTTGTTAAAAGTGACAGTCCCACATTTTGCTTGGGTAAATAAGGAATCCATCTTCGCAGGTTGATTCTGGACTGCAGCGTATAAACTGTCCCGTTGCCAATAATTTTCATAACGACTAATAATCTCATTGATAAGAACTTTGGCCCTTCTCTCCCATTCTATTAGCTGTTGGATTTGAGGAACAATAAACTCACTGACATGGGATTGACAATCATTACCAAGTAAGTTCTCCAAAGGATAAGGTGGAAACTCTTCACTATCTGATTCTGATGCAGACGATCTTGCTGGAGAAGTGTGGGGGCTTTCACCAAGATCAACTGCTATTTTCTGTCTTTGGGTGGGCTGATCCTGTTTTCGAAAAAATAAATCAAGATTTAGATAAATAAATTTAAATCAGAATGTAATTAAAAATTGTAAAGCATATTAAAATTGAAATTTGAAGTATACCTGCTGGCCTTGAATCATCTCGCGGGTATCGAAAAAACCAGTTGGGTCATTGCTATCAATGCCCAAATAATCTTCATCTAAATTTATATTGTTCAAAACAGATATGCCCGTTGCACTGGGCAAGCCACCAAGTGAGAGAGTTGGAATACGAAACGAGGAGTCAAGGTTTAGTGTCCCACTGGGGGCCGGAGCAAAAGTCATGCGTTTACCAATGGTCTTTTTCACTGTTCCTCTGGTTGGCATTTTAAAAATTAATGGTTGAGTTGGTGTCGCGGCCGTGGTTTGATCATGAATGACATGCGCTGTAAAGTACAAGAAAAAAAGAAAAATATTAGAACAATTCAAAAGTCAAAACTACGAAATTAAATGTACTATAGAAAAGTTGTACCTTGTTGTCGAGGGGTTGTTTTTCTCGGTGCTACTGGTGGCCTTGTAGGAGTTGTACTCAGTGGCTGTTCAGAAGATATCAATGCAGGCGAATGTATGGAGTGAGTTGGGGAAGAAGGTTCCAAAATCCCTGCAATTCATCAATATTAAATGTTAATTCATTTGGTTAAAATATAAATTGAAAAATAAATCTGCAACTTTGGAATTTGTAAATAATATATGAGAATGGATTACTTCTCTGGCGTTTAACGAGTTCAAACTGTTGAGGGTTTGGAGAGGAGTGAGCTTCCATTTCAGATTGGGAGTCCCCCGAAGCCTCTGCGTGTAGTTGGCCTCTTCCTCTCGACATCTTTTTTTTTTGGGGAATGGCTTCAAGATATCTTCTCTGCAAATCATTAAAATCTAAGATTTAATAAATGTGCACTGTAATGAAGAAAATTGTAATACAATTACAAACTAAATAGTTTATACCTGCTGTTCTTCAAATGGAACTGATAATTTCTTCAAAGCCTCATCAGAGCAAGTAGGAATTTCATTATGTTTTAAATTTAAAAGTGCCTCATAGTAGAAGCCGAGGAGATAGTTTGTTGAATATATGAAAGGTTTATCTGAGACTTTTGAATTGGCTATGTCAGTTCTTATTTTTTTCGATAGAAATGTGCACCAATCGAATTTTCGTTTTGTGATAGTGGCACAAATGTATGCAATGGCCCAATTTGGTATATCTGTTTGGCGACCCTGCAAAACAATTCTGGCTTGAAAAAACGAAATAAGTGCAGCAAGAAAGTGATGTGCAATTGATTGTGTATCTACACCACGCCTGGATTTATTGACATGGGCTGCAAATGCGAAACAGTGAAAATTACTATAAATTTATAACAGAATTGTATCAGAGTAAAAAACAGATTAAAAAATATGAATTAAAATGAATTATACTTACAATCAAAATGGAAACCGTACGTTGATTCGAGAAATTTCTTGTCATCTTCCGTGAGTGTTGCCTTGGTTGTCACAGTTGGTAAATTTCTGATAGGAAGGCCCGTAAACCGATGTATGTCATTTGGTTCAATAGTGAATTGGAACATTTGGCCATCGTTCAGAGTAACATAAAATATACCGTCCTCTGAATTGTAGCATGACAGAAGGTAATTCAAAATATCCGGATCTGTTTCGAAATGTGGCATATTAACGAGCCCTGTAAATTCACACGCTTCCATTATAGCTGAATATTCTGAAGACATCTTTAAAGCCGTATGGATGTGAGGGCATAAGGGATTCCTGTAGGTGATCTTCGCAATCGATTGAGTTGGATTGTCCTGATTTTCTTCCTGAACTTGCAATTGGGAAGCATGTGAAGTCGACATTATGGATTTTCTTCCTGAAATAGCGTCTTTGTCAAAGATTTAGACCTGCAAAAATTCGAGAACGGGAAAACGAAAACGAGAAAATGAGCGGCACATGGCTATTTATAACCTAAATAGGGCGTCAATGTCCTCTATTGACGTGCGTCATTTGCTTATACTGACGCGCGTCACTAGCTTTAATTGACGCGCGTCATCTTGTTCGGTTGTCGCGCGTCATCTATTTCCTTTGTCGCGCGTCAATTGAATGTAGTGTCGCGCGTCAATTGAATGTAGTGTCGCGCGTCAATTGAATGTAGTGTCGCGTCAATTGAATTTAGTGTCACGCGTCAATTGAATTTAGTGTCGCGCGTCAATTGAATTTAGTGTCGCGCGTCTTTTAATTTAGTGTCGTGCGCGCGATAGAGAACGATGTCGTGCGTCAATCAGAAGGCGATGTCGCACGTCAATACTGAGGGCGTGATCGCGCGCATCAATACGAGGACGATGTCGCGCGTCATTTAATTACAGTGGCGCGCGTCATTTAATTACAGTGTCGCACGTCATTTAATTACAGTGTCGCGCGTCATTTAATGACAATGTCGCGCGTCATTTAATTACAATGTCGCGCGTCATTTCATTACAGTGTCGCGCGTCAATATATAACAATGTCGCGCGTCAATACGCCGCTTTATGACGCGCTGCGCAGATCATCGCCGTAAAATGTCGCGTGTCATTACTGAGTGTCGTCGCGTTGTCGCGCATCATAACTAACTATTGTCGCGCAAGTGACGTGCGTCGTTGCGGACTAGTGTTGTCTCGCGTCGCTGATGGAACCTTGAAAAACCAGGCGAATTTTTTTTTTTGAATACTGTCAAATTCGCCTTTCGCCGAAACTGGTTACGGGGATATTCGCCAGGTATTTTCCACCTTCAATTTTATAGGGGTGTCTTAAAATGAACCTCGCAACTAAGATAAATATATGTATCCTACTAGGATTCGAAATAACATGGGTGACCAAGGGGTGGATAAATCATAGGGGTGTACTAATAATAAGATAAAGTAACCGATCAAATAAAACATACATCTAATCTAATTTATATAAATGAATGATCAACATACAATATGCATATAAAAATAAGATACTAAAGAGGGTTAGAAATACTCACCTTTAGTGTTTGCATGATTTTGATGCATAATCCTCCCTAGAGGCGACAATACTAAGAGAGAATCACTTTGGGTGGAGAACGGGAAAAAAAAATCTCGAGACTAACTTAATAAGGTGACTCAAATGAAAAAGAGGTAAGATACGAGACTCAAAATTCAACCAATAGGTGTGAAATAGTGTGAGTAAGACCAAGTGTGAATATAAAAAAGTGATCTTGAAAATTAGTTGTATTGATTTGAAGTGGTGAAAATATCAAGAAATCATAGGCGTATATATACTTGATGCCATCACTCATGGGTGATAGTGCTGACCTTGGGGAATGAAGGCCAAGATGTAAATGAAGGTGATCGGAGATGGTCTAGAGTGACAAAAATAGGGATAATAGTGTGCAATAAGGAGAAGTGGGTAGACATATTGGGACAAGTAGATATAATGAGTTTAATGTATGAACACATGGAATAAATTAGGAAAGGATATGGTGACTAAGGATAAATAATGACATATCTCAAATGATGTGGTCTAGCCTACATGAGCATTTTGATCACACCCCAATCTGGAAGGCCCCTTACGACACCCACTCATGAGGAGAATGTATCAACATCCCTTACATAAAAGAAATGGTTCGAAGTATAAAAATATGGTTTATACATATGCCCCAACCAAAGATCATCACATGTCATAATAGTGAAGCATGAGATGGTCTTCGAAAAAAGATATATGCAACATGAAATTAAAAGAAAAATCTAAAAGTAAAGCTGAAATGAAAGTGTTGTAAAGTAACAATGAATGTCAAATAAAATATACCTACGTCATACTTTAATTGTCGATGTCTTTTGTCTTTATTTTGGTGGGTGAAATAGCTATTTATAACCCCGGATAAGCAAGGCTTAAAAGAAACAAAAAGAATATAATTAGTAAAATAAGACATAAATCACCTAGCTAGGAGGTCATGGGAGGGATGATAGTTGAGCATAAAAAAAAATGGAAACTAGGAATTTTTGGCAAAAATGACAAAGAGAAGTGTGATATGTCAAAATGAGTGGTACACCTCCATGAGTATAGTGACATTTACGAAAAAAAAGTTTTTCATGTTTAGAAGATATGAAGTCATGAATATTGGAGGAAATTACGATGAAACTAGGTATAAGAATTATGATAAATAGTAAGGTAAGAATTCATTTGTCACTTTTCTAATTTGAGATTAAGAGAAACTCATCTCTAAAATAATACAAATCAAGAAATTTTAGTGATGATAAATAGAGTACAAGGTGATGGACGAGGTGGTAGAGATGGGGCATGTGGCACTATGAATAACATATTAGGTTTTGTTTTTAAGTTAGGAATGAGTAGCTAAGAGAAAATGGAACAATGTATGTTAGGGTGAATAACTTGCTAAATCTTCCCCAAATATAGTCAAAATGTAGATATAGTCAAGGTTTAGGTGGGTTTGGGAGAATTTTGAATTTTGAGGTTATTAGGTCAATTTTTTTAGTTTATACGAAAGTTTTGCGGGACCTTGAAATGGATGCCATCGGCTATGGTAGGATGGGTATTTATAGCATTTTTATGGATTTTTCGAGAAGGATATTATCTATAATGGCCAACGGACTTTTTCATCAAAGTTTATAGTGTAAGGGATGCTAATTTTTTCTCAAGGGCCAATGGCGTTAAGATAACAGGCCAATGTAGTGTAGAGTTGTGAAATTTTGATGGTTTAGATATATTTTGATTATGGATTTGGATTGATATCTCGATGGATTCTTATTGTTTTATATTCTATAGGTTTTGTATAGGATTTGAATATGGAGATCAATGGATGTAGCGTGGTTACCAAATTTATTGAGGGGTCCATGTTCATAGGACATCAAACATTTATTGGGCCTTAAATTCAAAGGTATTTGTTGTCCAAAATAACCCCAAGCTATTTTGAAAACTCGCAAATTCATTTTTGGACTTAAAGCGGTGCAGGCGGTGAGCCACTTTGTGTGTCTTGACATGTCATGGATTAGTATAACTCCAAATTTGCATAGTTATGGGAAAAAATCATGTTATGTGGAAAGTATCAATATTCTAAGCACTTATCTTCTACTCAAGAAGCTATTATATCCAAGGACTTGGTATAAAATTGAAATTTTGGGAAAAATTGGAAAAATTGGGAAAGTCTAGTTCTTATAGCACTTGTTTATATTCTTGCAAGTCTTGCAAGTCCAAAAATTAGACAAAATTTGGGAAAACAAGGTCAAACATGGAAAAGCTGTTTAAATTCAACTTTTTAAGTAAGTTAGGGCATAGTTTTCTAATTTCTTAAGTTTCACCTGCCACCCCACCTAAACCATATTACAAAGAAAATAGGATGAAAAAGACATTATTGGCACAATGGGAAATGTTACTAAGTTCCTAAGGTTTGTTGATTACATGCCATATTTGATCCCATTGACAAGGGAAAGAGAGAGACATTGGCGTATCAAGAAAATTGGTCGAGGGGAACGGTGGACGGATTTTAGGTTCCAAAGGTTCCCGAAACCTCTGTAATTATTGATGGGGTGAGTGGGTAGTGTAATAGGTTCAAACATGCTCCAACGACACTAGAAAAATGTTCTAGTGCTTCATTCCTTCTCTAATTTTCCAACAATGAGGTAGGTTCAAAGGGAAGTATCGTCATTGCACTAGGAGAAGTGGGCATAGAGGGGGTGGAACATTCCAAGATTCCATAGGTTCGCTAATAGGATGATAGGGCTAACGTAAGGAGGATACAAGTGACGGGAAGGTTTAAGTCAAATGAGGTGGGGGTTTTGGGAACCATTGGAACGTTCCCACATTCTAATGGGTCACCGTAGTGCCAAATAGGAAATAGAGTAGAGGGGGAAATGAAATGAATCTTAGGTATGGTGGGCACACATGACACCAAAACTTTATTCTTACACATTAGAGTTTTTCTTCCATTAGTCTTAATTATTTAGTCATTTTATACTTGTTTTAGAATAATTATTTACAAGTGTTTCGCCTCCTAGATTAGATTAACTATATTAGCTTACTCCTAGTTTATTTTAATTTTAGTTAATCATTTTGGTGAACCCCTCATTTCTTCATAGCACCTTCTAGGGTTTGCATTTGCATTCAGGCATCATGAATATCTCTATTAATGATTTTTTTGTCAATCCTGATTTACTTCACCGCATCCAAAATCTTTTTGCTACTATGCGTGTTTCTGTTGACATGCATCTGGATTCCATTTATAAGATATTTTCTAATGCATTTTCACAACATATAGCATTCAATTCTAATCCTCCCATTGACATTCATCCCTTTGATAATGATCCACCACTGCATATTATGTGTCGCATTCACAATGTAGGTGTCAAATGCACTCTAATTGACAATGGCTCTGAACTTAATTTATGTCCCGTGTCGCTTTTTTGAAGCTTTAGGCTTGTCCTCTCATGATGTTAGTCCTTCTTCTATTTATTTACATTCATGTTTCCACTTGTTCCCAAAGTATTATGCTAATACACCATGTTATTCACCCATTTGTAATTAATTAATTAAATTGATTAATTGATACACATTGTACCCCTTTGGATTAATTAAATTAATCCCATGTACCCTTTGTACCCCTTTGGCTAAATTAATTATTATTTATTAATTAAATAATTAATTAATTAAGTGTGTGCACATCCTAGTCATCTACCACTTGATCAAACTCCACTTAGACTCCACTTTGACTACCCTAGTTAACTGCACTTCTAGAATCCTAGAAAGGTGGGGGCAATTAAAATGCACGTACAACCACCTTTCGGATGCAATTTTTGTAATTAATTTCATTATTTCCCCCGACACTATTACAACTACCCATAATGCTATTTTTAGCATGTTCATTTATCCATGTAACCAATTCCAACTACCTTCTATTTCTATAAATTACAAGCTTACCTTCCTTCCAAATCCTCTTGAATTTGAAGCACAAAACTCTATTGAATTGTGTCTATAGCATTTTCCTTCAAAGCTTGGAGAGCACTCAAGAGCACCCACAAAACACTTCTGACATTCTTTTGCAAGGTTTCATAGGAGACCCTTATCTGAGGTTTGCACAGAAGGTTGTTGAAGGTTTGCATGTTTGTTTGTTTATCTTTCATTTTGGTAATTTTCTCTGTTTACATTTTGGCATGCCCGGTGGGACTCACACCCCTCCTCTTTCATTTTTGTTTTTGGTTTTATTTCTTAATTTTTTTTTGTTGTGTTTTTTGTTTTTTTACAGCAAAAAATCTTCTGTGTTTTGTGCAACTTTCACAAGTGAATTGGAAAGGCATTAACTATTTATTTTTTTAGGTTTGTTATGTTGTTTTTTTTTCAATTTTGTGAAAACTTTTTTTTTGTTTTTAGTTTCTCCATTTTTTTTTTTTTTATACATTTTTCTTTTTCTTTTCTGCAAAATTTCAAAAAAATAAATTAGATTTTTGTTAATAAAAAACAATATTTTTGTTAGATTTTAATTTTTTTAAAAATTGTTTTTTTTTTAATAAATCTAATTTAGATTTCAAAATTTTAAAAAAAAAATTAAAAAAAAAAATTTAAAAAAAAAAAAATTTTTTTTTTTCAAAACCTAACTACCCCCCCCCCCCCTCCCTACCCGGCCTAGCCAGCCAGCCTGAGCCACCTCCCCTCACCTACCCCCCCCACTTTCCCCATCCCCCTCCCCACCTCAACCCCCCCACCCACCCCACACCCTCCTCTCCCCACAGCTCACCCACCTCACCCCTCCCTCACCCCTCCCCACCTACCCTAACCATCCCACTCACCACCTACCCCCCACCCCCCACCTCGCCATCCCCACCTCCCCATCTCCTCCCATCCCACCTCCCTCCTAACTCCCCCCATTTCCCCTCCCATTCCCAACCCCATTCCCCCCTCCCCTTCCCCCACCTACCTCTCTCCCTATCCCCATCCCATGACCCCCCCTCATCCCATCCCACTCCACTCCTCCCGACCCTCTAACTCCTCCCCTCCCCCTTCCCCAACCCCATAGATCCCTCCCCCCCGACCCCATCCCTCCCTTCCCTCCCTAAGACCCCACCCTTGATCTACTACTTCCCTCCCAAGCCCCACCTCACCTAACCTTCTCCCCCCCCCCCCACGTGACCCCCCCCGACCCCAACCCCCCCCTCCCTCCCTACCCCCGAGCCCTCGAGCCTCCCTAACCTCCTCCCACCCGAGCCCCAAACTCCTAACTTCCCTAACCCAGCTTCCTCCCTCACAACTCCTGACCCCAGGTTTACTCCTTCAACCCCCCCTGCCTTCCCTAGCCTCACCCAGCTTCAGTTTACCTTCCCACCCCAGCTCTCAGTTCCTCCCACCCGAGTCCTCCATGAGCTTCCACACACACACACACACATAATAAAAATTAGTTTTATTTTTTTATATTTTTTTTATAGTTTATAGTTTTAGTTTTAGGTTTATTTTTTTTATTTTTATTTTATTTATTTAAATTTTATTTCTATTTTACATTTAAATTATTTTTTTATTTCTTCTTATTCCTTTTCATTTTTTCTTGGGGTTCGTGGATGCTTTTTTAAGTCACTCTATTGCTAAATGTAAATGTTGCTTTTTTAGTGTTATTGGACATTTTGGTCCAATTTTTTCCTTTTTTTTAGCCATTTTGTACACATTTTATCATTTTCTAACCTGGACTAACACTTTCTCATGTGTTTTTGCATACTTTTCCTTTATCATTTTTTTTTTTTTTTGTGAGACTAACATGAATCGATCACGCGTATGCTCTTCCCTCGCACTTTTAAAGTGATCTTGGGAATCAGAAACGTGGTCATTTCTTTTTTTTTTTTTTTTGGGGAATTAATGTTTCACTTAACCAAAGCCAACCCACACATATGCTCTTTCCTCACACTTTTTTAAGTGATCTTGGAAATCAAAAATGTGGGTTCACTTCTATTCTTGTTTATTTGTTTTGTTATTTTTACCTCATTCCGGAAAACTTTCTAATCATTTTGTAGGACCCGCTCTCACACAAGGTGGATTAAAACATTAAAAACTACTAACTACGTAGGTTTCCAAAGGAGTTCAACCAAACCACACCTAAATCAAAAGATAAAAAAAAACACCACATTCAAAACACTTGATTTGCAGGTTTGGTTAAGAGCTACAACTCAACCGCTTAACTAGAACATAACCCCCTTGGCATAAGCCTTAAGCTACAACAAAGGGGTGGTTCTAGGAACCCCAAAGTAGTCCACACCTTGAGGGAACTGGTGGATGAAATGGGAACCTTTTCTCCTACCTGACTAGTAAAGCCTTTGTGAGTTAGAGTCATGGAATATCCTTAGTGGTGACCCCAAGTGTGATTCATTCTGAGCAAGGTCTTTTCTCAGGGTTTCAAAGGGGTTAAGTAAATCCATCAGCTAGCAATAGTGTCGTGCTCACTTAGATATTTTTTGCTGACACCTAGTTGAGAGAGCCACCCAGGAAGCCAAACACTTTCCAAGCCAATCTAAGGTAGAGGCCACAAACAAACATTCAAACAAAAATTTTTTTTTTTGATTTTCTTCTTTTGTTTTTCTTTCTTTTTGTAGTAGTGTTCCACACTCACTTTTTCCCAAATACTCCTTGTTTGGGATCCATCTTTCACTTTTCTTATCTTTTCATCTTTTTCCAAACTATCCTTGTTTGGATTCTACTTTCATCCTCATTTCATCTATTCTCGTCTTCTTTTCTTCTCATCATCAGTCATTCACTAACCTTCATTTTACTCTCAATTTTCCCCTTTTTGGAACTTTCATCTCTTTTTCATTATTTCAATTTTCTCTTCTTTTCATCCTCATTGTCTTCTCCATTTGAGCTTCTTTCACTCATTTGGAGTTTTTATTCACTTATTTGATTCTTCCCTTTCACGATTATCAAATCCTTCTATCTTTCATATTCACCTCCTTGAGTTCATCTCCCATTTCATTCAACACTTAAACATTTGGATTACATTTCCTAAAGTTTAAGTTTTCATCCTCTTTTCGACATCAAGTCTTGAGTTGTGGATATCCACGTCCTCGCTCAAGCACTTTCATCTTACAACTCACATCTTATGGTGTTGTGTTTCACTTTTCCACAACTTATTTCATCACATTTTATCTTCATTCTCCTCTTATGACCTTTAGTTTGACAACATCATTGTTAAACTGAATACATTTTCTTTCTTCACGTCTCTAACTTGACAACATATTTGTTGCATTCTAGACACTTCATCATATCTTCTTTTCAATGCTTACACTATCAGTATTTGAGTCTTATCTCTTCATTAGCCTCTTCCTTCTTAACTAATTCTTGTTAAGGGTTGAGCACATCACATATGATTTGAATCCTTTTTTCATACCCTCTTCCCATTTAGCATTCATTTTTGCTAGGTGGTAGAGTGCATTTTGCAATCAATCTATCCTCGCTTCTTCACTCTAGCATTCACATTGTTAGAGGTTGAACACATTCAAAATTTTTTCACTATAACCCTCCTCCATTCTAGCATTCACTTTGTTAGAGGATGAGAACCTTCATCACATCGCGCCACTCTTCCATCTTGGCATTCACTTTGTCAAGGGTCGAGTTTATCAAACACTTTCGCATGCTTCCATCTTGACATTCACTTTGTTAAGGGTTGTGTCACTCATATCTTCCAAACCTCTTGCCCATCTTAGCATTCACTTTGTTAAGGGACAAGTTATTATCAAACTTAATCACACACCTCTCTTCCATCATCGCATTCACTTTGTTGTGGGTTGAGTTATCTTTCACATATCTCTTTTTCTCCCTCCCTCTTTTAAAAATGGTGGGAACATGACACAAGAGATTATAGTCCTTTTGGAAGGGGTGAATGAAATCCTTTTGGAAATTTTGATAGTGATAATGACCAAAACTCGAGGATGATCAGAATGACATCTCACTCAAAGAACAATCCCACGTTGAAAATATTTTACGTATGAATAAAGACCAATTTTTGCTTCATCTCCTTGAGATGGGAGAAAAATTACCCTCTGACTTCGATGAAGCTAGTTTACAAACATTACTTGGAAAACCACCACCTAACAAGGGTGAACCTTTCATTTGACAAACAATGATATGAGGCAGGACCTAGTCACACGAATAATGATGATCGAAACAAGTCCACCTCGAACAACGCCAAAGGAAATGAATCAAACAAAGAAAAATATGATGAAAGGAACAAAGGAAAATCAAATGATTCAACCACTGATCCTACTCAAGCCCTCATGAATCAAATTAATGACATGGCTAAACAACTTGCTATTTTAAATTCCAAAGTCACCAATGAATCCCATGACAAGGAGGCACCAAATAAATCTAGTGATGCTTCATTTAAGAGTCATACGCATGCACACCAAAGATAACAATAACTCTACAAGTGATGGCTCCTTATCTTTCTTATAGAACAACTCACCATTTTCCCAAGAATGGAAAATGATGAAGGATACCATCTCTAGTATGAAACATCAAGGAAAACAATTCAACTTTGAAGAATGTGTCCTTACCCATTCGATAAGGACATTTTGTGTGTTCCTTTTCCAAAATATTTTGAGACATGCCCAACTTTGACAAATACAAGGGCAAGAGTGACCCTAGAGAGCATATCAGGGAGTTTTATATGGCTTGCCAAGAGGTGGCCTATAGTGATGTCTTCTTAATGCATCTTTTTCCATGAAGTCTAGGAAGACAAGCCTTGGACTGGTTCCTACTTCTCCCCAAGGGCTCTGTGCAAACTTTTGTGGACCTCTCAGAGAAGTTTGTCAAACATTTCTCATTCAACATAGAGTTTGAAATTACAATGATGGACTTGTGTAATGCCAAACAATGAACAAATGAAACCTTCACACAATTCCTACAAAGATGGCATGGGATTGCTATCCATTTCCCATGCTCCATGCCTGAGAAGCAGCTCATGAGCATCTTTGTACCCAATCTCAATAGTGAGCTATCCTTTCACATGCAAATGCATTGCCTTAATACTTTCAAAGAAGTTATTGAGAAAGGATCACAGATTGAAAAATCCCTTATTGCAAAAGGTTTGATTAAACCTCATTCAAAAGACAATGGGCAACATAGTAACCATTCTAATAGCTCTCACCAAGACAAATCTAAACATGTTAACACAATCATAATATGGTCAATGATGGTATTATAGACAACCACAATGTCCACAACATCCAAAACACTCGAGACTAGACCAAACAAAGGTAAACAACCTCTTGTTGTTTCTAGCAAAGAGGTTTCATCCTCTCCTGATTCTAAATGATGTCATTTCACTCCTTTGGGAGAACCTCTATCAAATTTCCTTCAACAACTCGTTAATGCAAACATGGTTACTTATCCCATCACTAGACCTTGGGTTGAGGGAGAACCCAAGCCTACTTGGTACAAGGCTGATACTTATTGTGATTTTCATCGCATTGATGGTCACCCAACTGATCGATGCTTTCACTTACATCACTTTTCCAAGATCTCATTGATAGTGGAGATATCATTGTTGAAGAATCATCACCAAATAAGACACCCAACGACAATCTTAAGGTGTTCTCAAACCCATTTCCCAAACATGGCGGTGACAATAAAAATGTTGACAAAGGTCCTTCTACCAATAACGTTGATTTTAGTTCAATTATCTCATTTATTGAGGAAGTACCATCTACAATGGTGACCATTAAATTCACACCTTCGAGTAATGTCGTGACCACATGCCAATGGAAGATATGGGTTCTCGTGGAAAACCAACCTTCTACGTCTTCTGTAGAACCTCAAACGTCCAAACCAACAACTCCTTCAAATCAAAAGTCAAATTCTAATGCCAAATCTTCCACTCCAGTGTCAGTATGACTTCATCAAATAATTAAGCAACCATGCCACACATATCTCTCTCATGGAACTACTGAAAGAGTCACCTAGCTTTCAAGATATTCTCACTCATGCTCTAAATGAATCATGTGTTCCTCATACTCTCAATGTTCAATAGTTTCAGGCTATGATCGTGAACCTTATGCCTGAAACTCCTATCCTATCTTTTGGCCCTCAAGATATGTTGAACCCAAATTTGATTAACAAAACTCCTTGTACATCGAAGCCTATGTTACCGATCATAAAGTCAAGAGAGTTCTTATCGACAATGGAGTGGCCCTTAACATTTGTTCTATAAAAATGCTTCATTTCCTTGGTCATACAATAGATGACTTAGATGCTAACATCATTACCATTCATGGTTATGATAATACTGAGCAGTGCCAGTCTGTGGCACCATCACTCTTCCCATACAAGTAGGCCCACAGCTCCTTGACACTATGTGTCATGTAGTTGATGTAGACACATCATATAACCTTCTTTAGGTAGACCTTGGATACATGCGATGCATGCAGTACCTTCCACTTTCCATCAATGCATAAAGTTTCCACATAACAACAGAGAGTTCACCTTGTGTGGTGATACTAACCCCTTTGAATACTGTAAGTTTTTCAAAGCAAGGTACAAAAAGGAAAACTATTGTCCATCTGCTGATAACACAACCGAACCTAGCCCAACTCCTATTATTACCAACCATATTGACCCGATATACTATTGAGCCCTCATGCTTCCATGCCTTCCTCTGAAGCATCTACATCTAAGGTGTCACTGACGTTACATTCTCTCATAAAGGTTTAGGTGAGTACGCACTTGACAATACATTCCTTGTTGGAAAACTCCCATTATCACCTCATAGCTATGGGCATCCTAATGCTCCTCATCTACAAGAACATCCAACTTACTATCTTGGAAAAATATCTTGGAGATGATATGGATATCTAGAAGATGAACATATTCCAATCTCTCGATGACTCTTGGCTATACGATGACAGGATGGCAGAATGCTATGAATCCACCGATTACACCAAGGGCCATAAAATGATGAAAAACATGAACTGGAAAGGAAGAGGCCTTGGCCCACAAGGGCATGGTGTTCTTGAACCTATGAATATCAAGTCTAACCTTTACACATATGGTCTAGGATATGAGACATATGAGAAGAGGCCTATAGTCTTTGAGGTATTATCTAGCGATGTGGACTCAGATTCTGAAATTGAGACCGGTTCCACACATAGCCTCTTCGAAGACCTAGCCAAAACTATGCTTTTCCTAGACTACTTATCCATTCAAACCCTTGACATTTTTATCCTTCCCTCATTGATCAGGACCAACAAAGTGTCATATTTCCATGGATCTCTTTCAAAACGATGAGGCCATCTAAGAGTTCCTGGGCTCAGGACCCTTTTCCCTTGTCGGATCACAAGAAGGGTTTGATATAAACCTTGATGCTACCACTTACTTTGGTGAAGAACTTACAATCTCCAGTCCTAAAGAAAATAAATTAAACACAGAAAAAGACAAATTATATCTCACATAGTGAAAACCTTTCTGAGGCATTATACGAGAAGCAAAAATGAAAAAGAAAAAGAAAGAAAAGGACGCATCTCCTAGTGAAAACCTTTCAAAGGCACTAGAGAGAGGAGATTTGGATCTAGAAATATCTGAAAATCTACACAAGCCTCCAACATCATTTCAAGATAATGACACTTCTAAGTTGTTGGTAGAAGAGATGACAACCATTAACATTGGAACTGAAGACCAACCAAAATTGTTACAACTAGGTGCCAGTTTATCAGAAACTGAAATCAAAGCCTTCACAACACTTCTAACCAAGTTTTCAGGATGTATTCACTTGGTCTTATAAAGATATGCCTGGTCTTGATCCTTCTCTTGTGGTTCATCACCTTGTGGTGCACCCAGATGCTAAACCTGTCAAGCAAAACTACGTAAAATGCATCCCAAGGTTGCATTGCTTGTTAAGGTTGAACTACAAAAATTATTAGATGTAGGCTTCATACGGTGCATTGATTACTCAGAGTGGATATCTAATATGGTACTAGTTGTGAAGAAGACCCCTAGAATCCATATTTGTATATATTTTTGTGACATTAACAAGGCATGTCCTAAGGATGATTTCCCTTTGCCTAATATTGACATGATTGTCGATTCTACTATGGGCCATGAGATGTTATCCCTTATGGATGGATTTTTGGGTATAACCAAATTCAAATTGTTGAAGAAGACCAACATAAAACAAATTTTACAACCCCATGGGGACATTTTGTTACAAGGTCATGCCTTTTGGCCTTAAAAATGTTGGTGTAACTTATCAACGTGTCATGACTATTATTTTCCATGACCTTCTTCATGACATAATGGAAGATTATGTCGATGATATTCTTGCTAAATCAAAGACTAGGGTGGATCATCCAAAATTCTTAGGTGTATATTTGAGTGGTTAAGGGAGTACAAGGTTCACCTTAATCCAAAAAAATGTGTCTTTGGTGTCATTTCAGGGAAACTTCTGGGATTCATTGTCTCACGAAGAGGAATTGAAGTGGACCCTACCAAGGTCAAAGCTATAATAGATATGCCACCTCCTTAGAACCTTCAACAATTAAGGGGCCTACAAGGAAAAATATAGTCTATTCATCGCTTCATCTCCCAATTGGCAGATAAGTGCCATCATTTCAACCAGTTGCTTAAAAAGGATGTCCAATTCAAATGGACACAAGATTGTCAAGATGCCTTTGCAAAATTGAAAGAATACCTAGCATCTCCGTTGGTACTCATGCCACCTATATAGGATAAGCCTATGTTTTTGTATACATCAACAGAACATGCCATTGGGGCATTATTGGCACAACACAATGATAAGGGTCAGGAAAAAGCTGTGTATTACTTGAGAAGAACTCTCCTTGAACATGAGACCAAGTACTCATAGGTTGAAAAGGCTTGTTTAGCAATTTGCTTATACTTTTGGCAAGTTATGACACTATCTCCTAAATCATACCACCAAGCTAATTTCATGGGTTGATCCTCTTAAGTACCTACTTTGAGATAAGTCATAACAGGATGCATGTCTAGATGGATTGCACTACTTAGTGAATTTGACATTGAAATTGTCAATCAAAAGGCTATCAAAGGTCAAGCATTGGTAGATCAATTGGCCACAACACCATTACTAGGTTCACAACCACTAAATTTTGAATTTCCAGATAAAGACTTGTTTTACATAGAGGCAACACCCTTATGGACATTATTCTTTGATGGATCTTGTAATATCCATGGTTCTAGAGCAGGAATTGTCTTGCGTACACCGGATGGAGACCTCATACCTAAATCTTATCATATCAACTTCCCTTGCACAAATAACATAACAAAGTATGAAGCATTGATAATAGGCTTAGGCTTTGCTATCTCATGGTCACACTCCCCCTTTAAAATTATAATTCTTGGTGATTCTCTTCTAGTCATTAATCAAGTTAATGGAGAATATCAAGTAAAAGATGAAAAGCTCTTACCTTATAAAAGAATGGTTGATATCCTTAGAGGGTATTTCTGGATTATCAATTTTGAACAAGTCCTACCTGTGCATAAAAACAAAGTAGTGGATGCCATGGAAACTATCACTTCCCTTATTTCATTCGACACTAATCAAACTCACAACGAGTTCCTTAAGAACATATTTTGGTGTCCCGCATATGAATTTGCGAGTCCACCTATGGTTTGTGAGATTGTTGTCTAGATCATTCTATTTTGGTACCATGATATATACACCTTCATTCAAACTAAAATCCTATCCTCCTAATTTTAATTCAACTAATAAAAGAGCCTTACCACAATATTCACTTTGGCTACACCCTTCTTGGCTGACACCTTGTATCGAAGAGGCTATGATGGGACTCTCTTAAGATGTCTCAATAAAGATGAAGCTAATCATATGCTAGTTAAAGTACATCAGAAGGTATTTCTAGTGCCCATACCAGTGGAATAGTCCTTACGAAGAATATTTTACACATTGGATACCATGGCCCACAATGGAGGAAGATGCATCAATTTTTGTGAAGAAATGTCAGGCTTTCCAAAAACACAGTAATCTCATTCATACACCATCCCAAGCCTTACCTTATTACTTCACCTTGGCCTTTTTCAAAATGGGGACTTGATTTAATGGGAAAATAAATCCCACATCTTCAATGGCCACACTTTTATTATAACCACCATTCGAGTATTTCACCAAGTGGGTTGAGGTTATGCCTCTTACTAATGTTACTTAGGTGTAATGCAAATATTTCTAAATTCATCTTCAACCATATAATTATGTCATTTTGGCATCCCTCTTAACTATCATCATCATACCTCAATGATGTGGTTCTTTCAAAAATAAGGATCTCAAGGCCCTAGCTAAGAAATATAATATCCTATACCTAAAATGGGCTACACCCTTATTATCCACAATGCAATGGCCAATCCCAAGCATCAAACAAGACTATCCCACTATTCTGGAAAAGATTAATCATAAACATCTATTATATTGGCATTTTCTTATATCCTACCCTTGGGCCTGAGACTTCTAAATCATATCACCTATAAGAGCTACTTTTTTCCCTAGTATATTACTTAAGCCATATTAACTATCGGGTTGAGTCACCTTCACTTTGAAGTATCCCTCCAACATCTCATTCATGAAGAGGATTATGTGTCGCATGCCTTTCTTTGTGGAATTCTTGGATGAGAGACGACTTCGCGCCTTAGACCATATGCAGTATATAGAATAGATTGTGGACGTGGTTATAATCTACAAGAATCAAACCTTGATCAAGAATTTGAAATTGGTGATTTGGTCCTAAAGGAAAATCAAAAGAACACAACAATCAAATACATATGATAAAAATGGCAAATTTGAGCCTAGGATTGGTTAGGTCCTTATGTTATGGCACCTGCTAAATTTTGATAGTTCTTATAAATTCTCTTCTAGGATGGAAAAGAGTCAAGAAGGAGCCTAGAATGCCATTCATTAAAAGAATGAAAATATATTACCTTTTAAGAGTAATGGTTGATAGTCTTAGAGGGTATTTCAGACATCCAATTTTGAACATTTCACTTTGTACAAAATAAAGTAGTGGATGTCAAATTTTTATCCTTCCCTATTTCATTTGTTCTCAAACTTACAATGAATTCCTTGTTGAACATAGTTTCTACCACCATTGTTCACCTTCCATTTAGCATGTTGGTTTTGAATTGGGAATTTCCTTTCCCTCTTCTTTGGTGCGTGGTTCAAAATTTAGAAAAATAAAAATGGCGAAAACATTCAAAAAGTGTCTCAAAAACTACAAAAACAATATAAAATTTTAATCCCAAAAACAATATAAAATTGTTTAGATAAGACAAATGAAACATCACGATCACCATTTCTTCACCATATTCTTCAAAGATTGATGGGACTCTCTTTTATGTCTCAATCAAGAAACTCTTTAATGTAACTTTGCATAGGGACATCGGGTATTTTTGGTGCCCATCTCCAAGTGGAATACTTGACAAAGATATATTTACGCATTGGATATTAAAATTTTTACAATAGAGTGAAGATGCATCAACTAGCTTGTGAAGAAATGTCTTGCTTAGCATTTATACATATGGAATCTGTATTTGCACTATTCTTAGCTTCACAACCTATTCTTATGTTTGATTTTCGAAAATGGGGACTTGATTTATTTGGAAAAAATAAAGCCCACATCTTACGAAGACACTTTTATTATACATCCGAGTATTTTCACATATAACTTTGGTGTGGTTGTTTCTATTCATGGGTTTATTTATTACTTCTTATATATCCATTTATCATTTGCACATGTTATGTTTTCCTCGCTGGTTTATTTAAGCCATGGTGGTTATTTCAAAAATAAGGATCTCATTTCCAAACTAGCTAAGAAATATAATATAATTAAAATGGGCACACCATATTATCCATACATTCAATGGCCAACGAAGCATCAAATAAGACTATCAAGTCTATTCTAGAATAGATTCAATATAAACTTGATAAATTGGCATACACATCTATATCTCTAGTGCCATGCCAATCTTACAACTATCACTTCCTTGCATGTACACCTACAAGAGCTAAATTCCTTTTCCCTAGTATATGGATTTGAAGCCATATTACCTATCAAAGTTGATCCTTCACTTCATGGATCCCTCCAACATCTTATTCATGAAGAGATTACGATATTAACTTGTAGAGCTAGAACAACTATTGGCTTCACTTTGATCCTCAATTACCATATGGGAGAATTTGTATTTACTTAATCATCATTGTGGCACGCATTAAGGGCATAGCTCATTGTCTTCTTTTTTGACTTTGTGTTGCATTGTTGATGTTTTTCTCTTTTGGACCACTTCACAGTTGTGAAATCACATTTGTTCCTAAAGGAAAATCAAAAAGAACACAACAAAACCACTTTTTAAAACAAGGAAAATTTTAGCCTAATTTGTTAGGTGTTATGTTATAATCGGGTTAAATTTGATCTCGGTGCATAAAAAATGTCTACCAATAATGGAAAAGAGTTTAAGGAGCCTATTAATGCCATTCTTGAATAAGTTATATGATTCTCTACAAGAGTAACCCTTGTCATGGGGGCATCCAATGCATCCACTTGTTTTGATCATTTTACTTTGTTTCGCTAATATAAATTTTCCATTTTGAAAATTTCTTGAAAAGGCGTGCACCTTTCTACCACCATTTTCACCTTCCATTTAGCATGTTGGTTTTGACATAGGAATTTCCTTTCCTCTTCTTTGGCATGTTTAAAAATAAATTTAAAAAATCAAATATTCCAAAAATATATATATACAAAAATAAGAACTTTCGGACAAAATTCACTATTGCCTACCCTTGAAAAATATCCATATATATATACAAAAAAACCTAGAATTATCGGACAAACAGTAGAAATCCTCAATTAGAAAACACTTGAAGTAAATCATTCAAATTTTAATACAATATGATATGTCATACTATTATCTATTACTTTAGTGCTTGTAAGTTTTACAATTATCACTTTCTTCCCGAGGATGATATGCTAACTCTGCTTGGGGCAAGTCACACAATTGTTTTTCCTTTGTGATGTAACTTCGACATGGAGTTTTTTCAAATTTGATCATTTGCACAACAAATTCAACAAGAGTGTCATAAGGAGTCATTTAAACTCTTCTCTTCCAGTCTAATCCTATTCCCATTTGGGAGCATTTTGTATCTACTTAATCATCATTGACACACATGCATTAGGGGCATAGTTGATTGTTTGTTTTTGACTATGTGGAGATTGTTGATGTTTACGAGAGGTCGGACCACTTACAGGAGTAGCATGATCACATATTGCTTCCTTTATAAAAATGCGATGGCTACTTTATATACCTTAGTGACGCACGTCAATAGACCTTTTTAGTGACGGCGTTTATCCTTTGATGCGCGTTTACTTTAGGATGTTTTTTTTATTTGTTTTTTTTTTGCACATCTGGGTTAACCATCTTGATTCTTTCATAATCATGGTGACAACTCTATTGTGCAATAGCAAAAATCAAGTTACTCTAAAAATTACTCTCCAAATAATGCTCATGCTATGAACACAATCATTTCCCATCCTTGTTCTAATCCTTTGTTTTTTCCTATCAAGAGATTTTCTTTTGCCTTACTGCACCATCCATCCCCTTGAGGGGGCATTCCTCTACCATTTTACTTGCTAGGGCATCCTAATGCTTCACAATTTTCCGCTCACCGATCTGCATGCATCTACTATCTTTAAATCACTATTACTCTGCAATAGCACTTTAAAGAGGGGGAAAATGTAGACACCCCAAATTTACATTCATGTTTCCACTTGTTCCCAGTATTATGCTAATACACCCTGTTATTCACCCATTTGCAATTAATTAATTAAATTGATTAATTGATACACATTATACCCCTTTGGATTAATTAAATTAATCCCATGTACCATATTGATCGGAGAATACTTGTTAAAGATCACACTGAGGTCCATACGGGAGAGAAATCTAGGATCGAGGTGCGAGAGGGACATGAAGAACCCACGCGCGGAGGGCAAGTTCATCATTAAGGACTTAGCCAATTTTGAGCATGAAGATCTATTTTTAGAAGGCGTGCGGAACACACTAATGATGTAGAGACATGCGCGCCACACATTGTCTATCTTTATATAATAGGATTGACACTCTAGTTAAGCAAGAAGGTCATAGATAGCACACTTGCATGTGTGGCTATGTCTATAAATGGTGCTGTGGGTATTAATAACATGTGGCCTATTTACGGAATAGACAAGCGGTGAAGGGAAAGTTTCCACCCTATATATATGATGTGAAGCACATAATAGAGAATAATAATATAGATATACATATAGAGAGATATAGAGATATGCGTATATTATTGGATTATTGTACCAAATCCATGCACGCATTGGTATAGAATGCCATTATTGTAAGGAGATTTTGTGTTTATTAATAAATGGAAGATATTGGCTGAATCTAAGTGTCATTCTGTGTGTAATTGAGTGGTGCATGTTATTGATTCAATCATGATTATTGTTTAAAGCTTGTTCTTTCATAAGTCTGAATATGGTATGCATTGTAGAATGATGGATTAGTTATGGATCTATATGTTTCTTTCTTCATCACGCTAGCATCCTGCTATAACAACCCTAAAGAGGGACCTGGTACCTTTGTGCGCTTCAGGTGAGCACTCAGTCTAGGCTGAGTGATGTGCCAACGCGACTAGGGTGTTATCTGGTAAATTCTAGGCTGCATCATTGGTTCTGTTGCCGGGACCTCTTTTTCAGTTGTTTTCAGGATGGTTCGCGATGAAGACGTACTGGTTAACTCTAGCAAGTATTGAGGAGTGGATACACGATCTGGAGGAAGAATATACATGGCAGTTTGGTAGTGGATTTGATTTCAACGCATGCACTTAGGTAGAACAGAATCTGTATGACAACTTATATGAGAGATTTTTGCCATCTTTCAGTAAAACTATACGTGTGGCTTACTGCTTATGCATCTCATTGGAATTGGAGGTATCGCGTAATTGTCTGGACATAGGAAGAATTTCAGGCCCTTTATGATGCTGATTTGATCTGGACTCATGCTATGGATATGTGGTTTTGTGGCGTTCTAAACAATTATATTATGGAATATTCAATTTCGACGTATTCTTGCCGAAGGTAGCTGAATTCCATTTTTGTAGTATCAAGATGAACATATCTACAAGGTATTCCACTTGGCGATCAAGATCTTGATGGTAACTTTGAACTGGAGAGTAAATTGATGGCTAACTAAAATTCACCACGTGCGAGGGGGAGCGAGGTTTGGTGAAAGATGGCAGAACCTAGTGGCGAGAGAGGTAGAGAGAGGAGAGCGAGCTTAAGTATAATGAGGCACGTGAGAGGGAGATAGAGAAGTGAGAACCATTGCATAAAGTATGGTGTTGAGGAGAGAGATGGCTTGTGAAGGATTTGTAGCTCATGTAGAAGATGTGGAGCTAGAGCATCAGGAACTCCCTTATCTTGGAAAGCATGACAAAGATCCCCCTTGGCCTCACACGGAAGTGTCTCGGTAGAGACTACCTAGGCCACGGGCGTGCATCGTAATCCACCTAGTGACCTAGTTGTTGTGCTTGGTTTTCTAGTATCTAGTACAAAAAGTAATCAACAAGCTAACTTGGGAAGTAGGAGAGCAGGAGTAAGTTAGGGAGCAAATACATCATTGGCGAGATAGATGACTTGATGTTATTTGGAGGTGTGTTTTCGGGAACATCATCCCACTTGAACGTGAGTGTGTAGAATGTTGGGTTCACCTTTGGAAGTGTAACTACCTCATAGACTTTAGGAGTTTAGTATAGTACTACTTTGTCAACACATAGGGGAGTACAACTACAAGTCCTATTCCAGCTACTACAGGTGGAGGATCGAGGTATAGGTGGTTCTAGTTCCGGTGGATCTGGTGGTTCTGAAGGTAGAGGAAACACAAGAGGTTTTGGATCAGGTGGTCAAGGCCCGTAATAGCCACAAAATATTTATATGGAGATGTCTCTTCATCTTCCAGAGTATAGAGGCATATAGGATGATGTTGAGCATGTGCATATGTGTGAAATTTTATGGCGTGCCAAAGGGATCACAATTGTTGAGCGTAAATCAAGTCAATTCGCTACTTACCTTACGAGGGGATGAGCATACTGACTAGTATAGGAAGTTTGACCCTAATCAAACTTGCGTGGATTATGCAGCGTTGAAGGATACTTTCTTAAAAGAGTTCTATATCCCATAATTTGAGTAGAAAAGTATTAACACGCTCAAATATATCAAGCAGGGCACTACGAGAGTGTACGAGAGTATGATGCCTATTTTAATACACTTCTATCTAAGCTATCTTATGATATTCACACCAGCTAACATGCACAATGGTTCGTTGGAGGATTAATCACACCATTTAGAAGAGCACTATTACATAAGACATACACGATCATGTGGCACTGGAAGCAACTTTGTGTGCTAAGGTATTTGGAAGCATTGACATTGGTGTTAGTACATTCTTAGAGGCACAGATTACAGCTATGGCCAAACAGTTAGAGAAGCTATCAGAAAATTCAGCCCATGATATGCTCTCAGGAATTTGGTGTACAAATTTTGAAGTAGAAGGTCACACCAAGGATAGTTGTCCTCATAGAACAATATGCTCATCACTGTTGGACTGTGAGATCTGTCATTTGAATCATGATGCTAGTCATCGTCCTTTGTTACAACATGCGATAAGGAAGAATGTATCCAACTTTTGCAAAATTTGCAAGTCCACGACCCATGATACTAAGAATTTTTGATTGATTGGTCAGATCTAGGATGTCATAGACATTAGGGTATGAAAGACAAGTGTAACAGATAATTCTAAGGGTAAGAATGAGCACAAGATCGTGATCATAATAAAATGCGCTATGACAAGAATGAGGGCCATTTAGAAGGAGGTCGTGGAAGGGGACATGGATATCATGGTGGATATGGAGGACGAGGCCGTGGTGGAGGAAGAGGTGAGCTCCCTCGTGGAACATGTTATACATGCGGATCTCCTGACCATTATAGGCATGAATGTCCTCGGAACATTGCATGTTCTTTGTGCGGAAGGAGCCATAGCTATGAAGAGTTCCCGGACTTATATGAGCATCTAAGTAAGCAGCATAAGCAAGAAAACAAAGGTCTTTGGGATGGTTAGAATCTAGGCGCGATAGAAGATCGGTGGATGCCCAAGATAACGAGAAGAACTTGAGGCATTGAGTGAATATTACTACATGAGATGAAGTAACACACGTAAGAAAGGCATTACACCGAAGCCTACGATCACCAAGGAGGAGGTTTTGCATGCAAGGTACCCAGATCTTGCTCATCGGAAAGGAGGTTTACTAGGATACCATGGAGGTGCTAAGGAATCTTTGAGGGTGAGATATAATACTTAAAGGAGAAGAAGAAAGCATCGAGAGAAATTCCAAAATGATATCAATGATGCGAGAGAAGTGTGTGAAATATTGTGCAGGAGAACATCATTCCACAAATAGGAAGTTGGTTAAAAGGGAACACTCGCGTGCAAGTATGGAGATCGAGCGACATATTCTCGCATGCAAATATTCCCCCTGATAGCATTGACTATGACAAGGAAATAAATCTGAATGCTATTGTGGATGGGTGGCTGCTGAGAAACATATTGATTGATATAGGTATGGAAGTAAATGTGCTTACATTAGATGCATGGGTATAGATGGGGAGGCCTCCATTGCAACCATCATCTAATGTGTTGTTTATGGTAAACCAGGCTAAGGCCACTCCCATAGGAGTTTTGAAGGATTGATCTATAACCATACAAGGGGAAAAGATCACTTTGGGGATATTGAGGTATTAGCACTTGAGAAGTAGACAATTTTCCAGCCTTGCTTGGATGTCCTTGGTGTTATGCGAATAATGTTGACTTGAGATTCGATAAGGGATAGACCAACTTTGAGAATAAGGAGGAAAGCGTTGTGATACCTCTAATAGATGGGAAGTCTACACCATATGTTGAGCCTCTAAGTGAGGAGGACTTAAATAGAATTTATGTACGTGTTATTCAGGACCCAGAGGTCAATGAGCCATCAAAAGAACACATCATACAGTGGGAGGATTCTCATTCTATTAGTGATACTATGAGTATTGCTTGTGACAATTGGGCTCATGGAACATATGAAATAGTAGGGCGCGAGGTGAAAAGTGTGGTTGTGCACAAGAATGGACTTCGTTCGGTTTGATGGATAGGTAGCACAGTACCTTGGTATATAGGGGCAAAAGATCTTCTTGTATTTTTGAAAGCCATGAAAACACGGTGGATAGATCAAATTAAGAGAAGAGATATGTTAGTATATACCTTGCGCAAGACAACAACGCATTGGTGGGTAGTCCATAGAGATAATATTTTAACATGGGAAGAGATTGGAGTCACCTTATTTATTAGGTTTGTAAGGAACAATGCACCTACGTAGATCTGCACTTATCATGGTGATCAACCTGTTCAAAATGACATTCAGTAGTGTGAAAGACTCGGACAACAAGAAATGAAGCATTACCACCTTAACTCTGGGTGCATAGATTGTACTCTACGCTACAAGGATGTGCACGTGCCTAGTATGTATACACAGAACTACATCAAGAGACTAAGAACTAGAAAAATTTGACTGCAGAGGAATGATCCGGACCTTTAACTACTTTTCTTCAAAACCTTGATAGAAGAAGCATTAAAATTTGTCAAGCGCTTAACTATGGGAGATAGTGCAAAAGCCAAAGAGGATATTTAGGAATTATTTGGTGAGGCGATCTGGAGAGCACGTTTTGAAAAGGAAGAAGAAATGGACTCCATACTACTTGAACACGCTTGCCTTGAGAAAGATAAAGGAAAGATGGTTTACATCGTGGATGATGAGGAAGTTAAGAACCTAGATATTGAACATTCACAAGGGGTGCACGAGGTCTTGGATAGTGTAGACAAGGATACGCGTGCCTATCATGAACCCATGAAGATAAAGAAGGTGAATATAGGTTTGGAAGAGTGAGCCTAAGGAGGCCATCATTTGAGACTAATGGTGGAGACTTGGAGATAGAAAATATCGTTGAGTTACTCGAAATTATCATGACTTATTCCCTTGACGGTATCATGAACTTAAATGCATGCATAAATCATTTGGGGAAATGAAGATAAAGCTTAAGGAAGGTGCATGCCCATGAGAAAGAGACCTTATAGAATGAATCCTAATTTGTGCAAAAAGGTAAAAGAAGAAATTGATAAAATGTTGAAATATGGAATTATCAAGCCCCTTGATGAGTTAGAATGGGTTAGTCTAATGGTGATCAATATCAAGAAGGATGGAAAAATTAGAATATGTGTGGACTACAGGGAGTTAAATGTTGCATGCGTCACAGATCCATTCCCTATGCCATTCACTGAGGAAATACTAGGAGTGGCAGGGCGCAAAATATATTCTTTCACAGATGGGTTTTTCGGGTATCATCAGGTTAGGATTACTCAGGAGGATCAAGAAAAGACAACATTTACTACTAAATGGGGCAGCTTTGCCTATACTATGATGCCTTTTGGATTGAAAAACGTGCATGTTGTATTCTCGTGTATAGTTGTTCAGGCATTCAAAGACTTTATTCACAACTTCTTACAGGTCTACCTAGATGATTGGGCAAGTATATAGGCTTGTGAAAGATCATTGTGACAATCTACACTTAATGTTTGAACGGTGCAGACAATTGAGTATCTCCTTGAACATCAAGAAGTGAATATTTACTACACCATTATATGTTAGGACATATAATCTGCAAGGAAGGTTTAATGGTTGATCCAACTAAGGTTGTAGTCATTATAGGCCTAGAAGCACCTACCAGTCAAAGTGAGGTGCATAGATTTTTAGGTCATACTAGGTTACTATCGAAAGTTAATTAAAGGGTATGCCAAAATTGTTGCACCCTTGGAAGAATTACTAAAAGGGAAAGGTACATTTTATTGGGGAGAAAGCAGTGTGCGTTTGAGATATTAAAAGAGATACTTACTACCGAGCCCATTCTGTGTTTTCCCTCACGGGATAAACCATTTCATGTGCATGTGAACACTTTTGGCATGGCCATTGGCATTGTGTTAGCTCAACCTGGAAAAGGTATTATAGATCATCCAATTTGTTTTGCTAGTAGGAAGCTAACTCCTATTGAAAGGAATTATACAACTATAGAGCGCGAAGCTTTGTCAATGATCTATGCATTACAAAAGTTTTGATAGTACTTGTTAGCAACACCATTTGTGTTTTATACAGATCACATGGCATTAAAGTATTTGGTGAACAAACCGGTCTTGCAAGGGTGCATATGTAGATGGGTACTCCTATTTCAAGAGTTTGATTTCACGGTTGTGGTGAAGCTGAGGGGAAAATCAATTCTAGACCAAACCATTGTGTAGAATTCACTCAAGAGAGGAGGCATGGAATATTGAAGAAACCATTCCAGATGCACAATTATATAGGTTACAATACGCCATCATAATTAAAAGACATTGTTGTATTTTTATGGTGGGTGGCAGGAAGGAATGAAGGCATTAGAAAAGAAATAGCTTGCTATATGTGTGACACCATTTATGTTAATCGGTGGTGACCTCTCAAGTTAGGTAGAGATGAAGTATTACACCATTGTGTATTAGAGCATGAGCGTAAGGATATTATGGAAGAATTCCATGGTGGTATTGCCGAAGGCTACTATGCGAGTGATGTGACTGCCCCAAAGATCCTACTTGTTGGATTATGGTGGGAGACATTCTATAAAGATTGTAAGGTGTACTTGTAAAGTGTATGATCATTGTCGGCACCTAAGAAAACTAGGGCAAAGAGATGAGATGCCTTTGAGACCAATTACTAGTTACGAACCATTTGAGAAATGGGCCATTGACTTTGTAGGACCTGTTTTGCCATCCGCGTGCGGGATGGGTCACATTATATCATTACTTACACAGATTATCTCACACGGTGGGTAGAAGTAGCACCTACGAGGGACTATTTAATAGCCTACAATAGCTAGGTTTTTATGGGAGAATGTTCTTAAAAGATATGGATGTCCTTTAAGCTTGACAAGTGATAGGGTACACACTTTGAATAAGACAATTAGGATCCTATTAGATGAGTTTATGGTTGCACACCATAAAACTACACCCTATCATCCTCAAAAAATGGGCTACTGAGGCTTTCAACAAGATTTTGAGCCAAACTTTGACAAAAAATTGTGATGTTGGGAGAAAGGATTGGGATGATAAAGTTTCAGCTTTTCTTTGGGCATATAGAACAACTTATAAGAGATTGAAAAAAACTACATCGTTTGGTTGGTGTTTGGCGCAAAAGTCATTCTCCTATAGAATTTATGTTACCTTCTTTGCACATTGCACACACTTTGGAGGTATAGATGATGAGCAAGCTTTAGAAGAGCATATTGAGAAGATGATTCAACTAGATGAGCGACGAGCCATAACACGATGGAGTTAGAAGCGGGAAAAATCCAGGTGGAAAGCATGACATGACAAAAACATAAGGGATAAGAAGTTTGGAATAGGAAAAATGGTACTCCTTTATAACTCTAAGTTCTTACGCCATACAGAAAGCTCAAAGTACATTGGTTGGGGCCATATTTCATCACTTACATACTTGAATCAGGTGCTTTCTAGTTATAAGCACTTGATGGAACACGGCTACCCAGTTACTTTAATGGGAGTAGGCTGAAGCCCTACTATAAATAAGTCTTCTTGGTGTTTGTAATAAGGTAGTATTTCCATTTAGATTAGGTTTTCAATTATGTATTTCCTTAATGTATTTCCTTCATTTTCATTATGATTTGTCAATTTAGTTATTATTCTTGTGTAATAAGTGTGCTTGCGTGCATGAAGCTAATTACTATGTGAAGAATGTTTATGCGTAGAGGACTGCACATACTTTTAGTGTGGGGTGGTTATAGTTATCCAAGTAAAATATTGTGGGAATTGAAAGGTGAAAGGAATAAGCTGCTACAAGTGTGCTTTAAGTCAAATGAAGATTTCTTCTCAGAAGTGACCAAGGATGGAGATGAAATAAGGGACAATATAACGTGAGGTAAGTGGAGGCCATGATAACTACCAAGAGAAATTACAGTGATGAGGTACTCGGATGCAAGGGCATGCATTGCAAAGAGATGTTTGTGACTAGAGGGTAGGAAGGCACACTAGAAGGTTATAGTTGGGGTGTGAAGATGTACCGCGTAGAATGAATGAACAATTTGGTTAATGAATGAGTTGATATTTGGTAGGTGTAGGAGCAATAAATGCATCAAAATTTGAAAAATCTATATAAGGATGGGATGCGAATACATTTTTACCATTGTGATTAAGATAAATTGAGAAAGGAGCTAAGTGCGAAGAGCAAGTGATCGGGTTAAGGTGCGAAGGGTGTGAAACAAAGCGTGATAAAAAGATTTGTGTGAAAAGAAGCTTACGTCCCCGGTGGTGAAGGGTTTGAGTGAAGCAAGGACATAGAGAGGAGTTAGAGCATGAAGTTTCCACGTAAGGCATGATTGAATCTCATAAATTAAAGCACTAAAAAGAGGAGACTTTTGTAAGGTAAAATGACACCTAAGAAGACAAGCGTAGCAAGAGAAAAAAGGAAAGAATAAGGTGGTCGAGGAAGAAGAGATGGCACCGAAAGCCATTTTTAGAAATGTAATATCCAAAAAGAGTCATCGTCGGCCAGGAATGGGATTCACGTATCAGAAAGAGAAAAGTGAGTGAATACAATCACAAGACAATGGAGAACAAGAAGGAGCTTGATTCCTGCTCACTCACTATGAGAACAAACAAGCATAGGACGATGGATGATATGCGGTTTATGATGATGCAGGTGAGAATCTTCTGAAGAGAATTGGGGTCTACCAATTATATGAGCTTCCATATTTTAGGAAGTATGAGCCCTTGTATCAGTGGCTCATGAGTAGAGTGCACGAGGACTTCTTCTACTTTGCAAGATGCGAGTTAGAGTCTCATCGCACTTATCTCACCGATTACGAGGTTTGAAGGCCATGAGAGAGGACATAAAGAATGATCTCATAGATAAAGCTATGATCTTAAAGACCAGATAGGAGTTGGGGTACCTAAAGGGTCCGCGCGGTATGGATATAGATAAATTGAAGAAGCTGCCCAGTTGTGTAAGAACTAACACACCTTGTTACAAAGCTAAATGATCTAGAGTAGTGGTCATAGGTGAATACTATGTGGTTACATGTTACACATAAGATGTTAGAAGGGACAATCTACAATATTATAAGCTACATTGCAGAACAAATAGTCGAGGAAGTGTGCATAGGAGGGAAGATCAGCTTTGGGGTTGTTCTACTATCACTAGTATTCATGGAAATTGGAGTACCATAGACGGGCCAAAGGAAAAGGTATGGGAATACCCCATGGAGAATAAGTCACCTCCGAAAGGTTCGGCAGTAAGTACCTATGTAAAGGGGCCATGACTATGAGAGATGACATCAAGCAAAGGGCGGAGAAATGGTACAACAGGCTCCATGTGGATTTGGAGAAGAGTGGCGCATCCCAAAGGACCTACCATTAGTAGTAGGGAAATAATTCCAGTTTGTTGTATATCAACATTTCTGCATCATGTGCTTCCCAATGAGAGATGGAGTCTGGAGCCCTTGGTGTAAATTTCCTTATGCATTCACTATAAGGTATTTCAAGTATATGTTTAGATTTAGAGACACGTGTTGACTATATTCAATGCAGATAAGGTAGATTGTGACTACCATATGTTGAGGAAGAAGTATGTGTATCCTAGAAGAAGTGCCTACATCGAGAGAATCATTTTGGAGGTGTTGAATATTAAGCCAATAAGTTTGGTTGTAGTAGATGTAGGGCGGAATTGGTGTATCTTCAGCTAAAGCCCAAGATGGAGAACAATAAGTATGTAGAAAATTAATTTGCGATCCAGGGCCACAGAGAAGGGTAAGCACACAATAGAAAAAATACTAGCACAAAGGCCCACAGAAGTTGTTGAAGTAGAGGGTGAAGAGGAGGAGCGTGAAGATAGTGGAGGCTTAGATTGCAGAGGAAAGCAACCATATGATAGAGAAGAGTCATGGCGCATGACCACTCCACCACAAGGACAATACAAAGAGGAAGATACGAGAGGTTAAGTAGGGGATCCTAGATTTAAGAAAGTGTTTAGACGCACAAGGACTCAAGGTGGAACCCCACAAATGGTATGGAAATCACCTCATCTCTCTCCACACAAGGAGACCGCTAAACCAAAGAAGAGAAGAAAGTTGAAGTTGGATAAAAAAGAGAAGGAATCAGAAGAGAGTGAGCATGCATCTCCTACCCCACTCAAGCAAGAAGATGAGCCACATAATGAGGAAGAGCAAAAAGATGAAGAGATAAAGGATGGAGAAGAAAAAGAAAAGGAAATCTACGGATCCGTGCATGTGACTGCTCAAGATGTAATGGGACAGCTCCTAACCTTGAAGCTACAATTCCCTAAGGGTCCTAGATCGAAGAGGATGAGTGGAGAGCACATTCCACCAGCCATGGGGTATGCAGAGGATGTAGGTAAAATTTTCCATGCCCGCTTCTAGAGCACGATAGCACAGAAGGATTTATTTGGATGGGAGCTAATGGATGAGGATATGGTGATTGTGCACACTCAAAAGAAACTATCATGGTCAATGCATACCCACATGGATGAGCTTGAATTTGATGTATGTGAAGAGTCATGCATTTCGAGATGGCTAAAGAAGGCACCCCAAGCTAGACACATGACAATAAAGCCTACTATCATGTCGGATGAGTAGGTCAGCAACATAGTGGTGAAGATTTCTGCTGAAGTTGCTAGAAGAAACATGGACAAAGCTGACAAAAATCGAGCCTTTGCACGAGGAGCTGAAGACAAAGGATGCTAAGATAGTGCACATAACACAAGAGAGGGACTTGGCGTAGAAGAAGAATGAAGTATTCATCAACTTTACAAGAGAGATTGGGGACAATGTTATAAGAGCTAGGCCACACTTGGAACCAAGGTACCATAGACGTTTCCCTCAGTGATACATTATGTAGGAAATTTGGTGGACCTAGTGCTTGAAGATGAACCTTTGCACATGCTAGCGCCAAGGAATTTGGAACAAGAGGCATAAAAGGAGAAAGTGTAGTGATGCAAAAGATTGTATCATATGAAGGGTGTTGCAAGCGCTACAAGAAGTATTGAAGAAAGCGAGACCAAGATTTGAACATCGCACATCCCTAGAGGCTTATCAATATGAAGACCTTGGAAGAAGGCAATGAGGTCCAGAGAGCAATGAAGGATGAGACATTGGGCCATGTAGAAATATTTTCAATAGTTAAGTAGAAGTGCGAGACCTGCGGACACAGATCACAAGAGCCGCATAAAACTTGGCTGGAAGAGCTTGGGAAGCTCATTGCACAGAAGATGGATCTTCTAGAAGGAAGAATGACCTTGATGTCCAGCGTTGTGTTGGTTCTACAGAATGAAAAAGGAGAGATTGTGAGGGATGAGTTAGAATCCATTGTTGTGGACATTCTAGAGAAATCAGAACAAGCACTTGTTGAATGGTAGGCCTTGGAGGCTAGAATAAAGGAGGAGTATCCAGAGTTGATACTTCAAACTGATGCAGAGGAGGCTGCCTCATAGCCTCATAAAACTTTTTTCTTTATCTACATTATTTCATTCTTATTCTTTCCATTATTCTATTCTTTACTTTAATTTTTGGAGATAACCATTGTCGGGACGACAATGAGATTAGTGTGGGGTAATGTTGATCAGAGAATACTTGTTAAAGATCACACAAGAGGTCCGCGTGGGAGAGAAAGCTAGGATCAAGGGCGTGGAGGGAAAGGAAGAACCTACGCTGTGCGAGAGGGAAAGTTCAACATTCAAGAATTAGCCGATTTTGAGCATGAAGGCCTATTTTAAGAAGAATGTGTGTGGAACACACCAACTATGCAGAGACGTGCACACCACGCATTGCCTATCTTTAGAGGATCGGATTGAAGTGTTTGTATGGAAGATAAGCTAAGAATAGGATTGACACTCTAGTTAATTGTAGAAGGTCTATAGATAGCACACTTGCATGTGTGGCTATGTCTATAAATGGCACGTGGCTATTAATAGCATGCAGCCTATTTCTGGAATAGATAAGCGGTGAAGGAAAGTTCCCACCCTATATATATGATGTGAAGCACATAGTAGAGAATAATAATATAGATATACACAGAGAGAGATATAGATATATGTGTATATTCTTGGATTACTGTACCTGATCCATGCACGCATTGGTATAGAATGCCATTATAATAAGGAGCTTCTGTGTTTATTAATAAATGGAAGATATTGGTTGAATCTAAGTGTCATTCTTGTGTGTAATTGACTAGTGCATGTTATTGATTCAATCATGATTATTGTTTAAAGTTTGTTCTTTCATAAGTTTGAATATGGTATGCATTGTGGAATGATGGATTGGTTATGGATCTATATGTTTCTTTCTTCATCACGCTAACATCCTACTACAAGAACCCTAAAGAGGAACTCGATACCTTTGCATGCTTCGAGTGAGCGCTCAGTCTAGGCTGAGTGATGTGCTAGCACGACTAGGGTGTTATCTGGTAAATTCTAGGCTGCATCATACCCTTTGTACTCCTTTGGCTAAATTAATTATTAATTATTAATTAATTAATTAATCAAGTGTGTGCACATCCTAG
Organism: Taxus wallichiana var. yunnanensis; assembly: GCA_018340775.1. Taxonomy (NCBI): domain Eukaryota; kingdom Viridiplantae; phylum Streptophyta; class Pinopsida; order Cupressales; family Taxaceae; genus Taxus; species Taxus wallichiana. The sequence continues at coordinate 492,745,981 of CM031243.1, read as the reverse complement.
TCATCTACCACTTGACCAAACTCCACTTAGACTCTACTTTGAATACCCTAGTTAGCCGACTTCTAGAATCCTAGAAAGGTGGGGCAATTAAAATGTACGTAAAACCACCTTTCCAGATGTAACTTTTTGTAATTAATTTCATTATTGCCCCCGACACTATTGTAACTTCCCATAATGTTATTTTTAGCATGTTCATTTATCCGTGTAACCAATTCCAACTACCTTCTGTTTCTATAAATTACAAGTTTACCTTCCTTCCAATCCCTCTTGAATTTGAAGCACAAAACCTTTGTTGAATTGTGTCTGTAGCATTTTCCTTAAAAGCTTGTAGAGCACTCAAGAGCACCCATAAAACACTTTTGACATTATTTTTGCAAGGTTTCACAGGAGACCCTTAATGTGAGGTTTACACTGAAGGTTGCACTTTGAGAGGTTTACATGTTTATTTGTTTATCTTTCATTTTGGTAATTTTTCTGTTTATAATTTGTATGCTAGATGTATTCCCTACTATGCCGCCTACTACTCCTACTGCTATCATTCCATATCATGGGCATGTTCCATCCATGAGCATTTCTCTACCATATATATCATTAATTCGCCCACCATTTACTTGCACACTCTTCATACATGATTCATATTGGGAACACATTCCATTTGATCCTACTTCACTGAAACAATATATACACATGAAGGTTTGGTTCACCTAGGTTTTTCTATTGATGATATTTTTCCACCACCATATAACCCTCACTTATATCATGGGTTGGTTCATGTTACTGACCACCTATGGGATTCATGTATTTCATCTTGATGTTTTTCTTACATGCACCCCTACTATTTCCCGATCACATTAGGAAAATCTTGGCTTGATTATATTGGGGGCACCCTAGATCCGAATCATACAGATATATCCTTTCCCATGCCTTTTGGATGCATTATCATCTGCAATAGTTCTTTCCTAGGTTATACACAGAATCTCACTCATTGGTATGCGCATGGTTGCCCACTTCCTCCATTCACCGACGAGGAGTATGTTATGGGCATGTACCACTTACATCTTAATGACTCATTACATGATCAACCTAACACTATATCTTACCAAGTCACTAATGCATATCCATTTGATTTCAATCCGGAAGATGATGATCTTCTTGATGACTTTACATAGTCCTTTTTTTCACACGGTCGAGGGGGCATCACATCATTACTTACCCCCATCCTCCCTTATAATCTCCACAATACCATTGCATTCAAAATATTTCATTGTCTTACATCCCCCTTTTAGCATTCACACATATTTCCTACACTTTCATCATCACATATACGACATGAAGGGTCTCCCTCCGTCCTCACCTTAGGTTGGTTTACTCATTTATATAATTAGGGGCATACCACCTAATCCCCCTCATCCCCTTATATCATCACCATATCTATAATATTTTCATTTTCATCTCTCAATCACACATCTTACATCACACGCTGCCCAATGACGAAATATTGTGCTTCAGTTCACACTTGATTATTGAGGATTACTATTACAATAAAGCCCACACACCAAACTATAGGCATTAAACATTACATTTCATCACTACATTGCATGTCAAATACCATACATTTTACATTTAGTCTACAATTTTTTGACATTTTCATATCCCACATCATCCTAATCTTCATCTTACATATACCACATTTATGTTATCCATGCGCTACTATCATACCCTACTAATTTTACACATCACATACACCATTAGGATATCTACGTATACCCTATACCTAGTCACATCATACATTGTGCATCTATATATCTCATACATTATACATACTACGCTAGCTTACATTATATATGAGTCTAGCTTTACATTTCATCCTACGTACCACACTACTAGTTTACTTCAACATGTCACACTGTGCATTTCTACATCACACCTATTCTACATACTATGCTAGGTTACATCACATATGACTCTAGTGTTACATTACATTTTTCACATTCTACACATTTAACGTCCCATTCCATACACCACGCATTTACAAACCTTACTCATCACATGGTCGTTTCATCATTACACATGCTAGATTGTTTTCTACGTGCTACACTAATCACCCTATAACACACTTTAGCTCCTCGGTCCATACTCTCTGTCAAGGATTTACCAATCACATGGACCTTGCACTCATTATGTGACATTTCATCATGCGACATTCTTAGGCTAGTGACATACGCTTTAGGCTAAATCATCACTCATCTTCTTTCTATCTAGTAGTGGTATACGCTTTAGGCTAGATCACCACCTCTATTCTATCATCTTGTAGTGGTATACACCTTAGGTTACATCACCACTCTTTACCATTCATCATATAGTGATATACGCTTAGTGTTAAATCATCACTCATCCTAATCCTTTCATCATATAGTGATATATGCTTAGTGTTAAATCATCACTTATCCTAATCCTTTCATCATATAGTGATATACATTTAGGCTAAGTCATCACTCCTCCATTCATCTAGTCATGATATACACTTCAGCTATAGGGTTCACACTCATCCTTTTTATATGTTGAATTTCATCAACACTACCTACACACTCATCACAATGCGCTAGAAAAACAACAAACACTACTCGACCATTTCCTAATGACGCACTCTCATTTACATTCATTTTTACTGAGGGGGAAAAATGAACCTCATTTCATACACTTCCATCCACTTGGGGGCACGTGGATCCTATCATTCCATCTTACATTCCATCCATCCACAACATACTGCATTGTCTTGGGGGCATTTACTCTTGTTTACTAGTGTTTTACATGATCACTTTATTACACATGTTAGCTTGATTTCTTATATGTCATTATCTATACCATCCACACATGTGCGTTCACACCTTTATTTAGTGTGATCGCAGATACATGACTCCTACACGCAACATGGATGCTCGCCTTCTACCCTTCCTATATTGGTTGTTGGGGCATCTACATTCATCTCATCCAGGTGATATTATTTCATTTTGTACTTAGCATCTTACATTACTTGCTCATACATGTTTTTGACATATTGGTTATTTCTCTAACATGCTAATGGGTGTTCCATGTGTAGCACTTATTTTATAGGATTATATGTTTCCATGACTACTTGTTTGTTTGTCTGTACTAGTTTTCTTTTGTTTGCCATTATATGCAGGTTTTGTCCTGTTTGTGTGCACACTTACTTGTTGTTTATGGTAATGGTGGCCTTGCATGTCTTGTGACATTGTGAGTGATGTCCCATGTTTGTAACCCACTTTGTGTGGATTACTTGTTTTCTTGTGTGTTTACATTTACTACATTGTCTATGTAGCTTACACATGTTTTCTATATGCATGCATTGCTTGTTTTACACTTATCTTTGGCTAGCCTTCTTGTTTGTGTGTGCCTTGGTTTCTACCAAGAAATTTTCCAGGTAAATAGTTTAAAGTGTAGTTAGTCCTCTTTTGGGGCCACATTCTCCTATCAGTGATGTCGCATGTGCCCCTAAAGATGGGGGCATCATTTGGGGGTTTACATACTAACACAACGCAGTTACACCGGTTCAGTACAATGCACTTTCCACCCTTGGCATTGTGGGTTTACATACAACAAGTGGGTTCAAACCAGTCTATGAGCCTCATACATAATGGATTTTATAGGACATAATGTCCTTAGCATTTTGAGAAGCGATTACATGAGGCTTAGGGTTTACATCGCATGTGCCTCTCTACACTACTTTGGTTAGTGGCATCGATTACCCAAAAAAACCTAGACGCAACATAGATATCTTCAAACACATTTCAGTAGAATTGGTTAGAATTTGGAGGACATAGAGCATTTTCTCCCTACACATTTTTTTAGCCAGGGGTGGCGTGAGATCACCCAAAAACTCACAAAGAAGATACAGGATATCCTTCTACGCCCTTTCTCTCAACATGGACCAGGTGCACATGTTCCATTTACATTTACATTTAGTGTATTTTACATTTACATATTTTACACATTTCTATGCACATGTGTATTTTACATAGCATTTTTACATACATACATATTTGACTACTTGATCATTTTCTCCTTGTAGGTCCGACCGTATGAGAAACAAGCAGTCAAATTGGGGGAAACAACAACAAAAACATTCCACGATAGCACATGCTTTACTAACCATGCAGGTACACTACACACCATAACAACTACACACGTGTTCCTCCCTAGGTTCACTCTCATCAAATTTTTATGCGCATTTTTCATCTTTAGATTCCACGCTCCTCCATCTTCTTTTTTTTCATTCCACACTTGATTCTAGTCCTTCGATGTGTTTCTACTACAATCTCCATGGATATCATGTACGCACTTCTATTTATGTTATGTTATTGAGCTTTCAGCTCACCAACATAAAGTGGGGGCAAAATGTAGTCACAAAATCATGCACATTAGACATTATTTAGCTTGGTCTCATACTACTATTTAGAAGGTTCTTGAGTGAAGAAAGTACTAATTAATCCCATATTTTGGCCATCTTATTTTACTTTTATTTCTTCATTCCCACACATTTTTAGGTATATGCCCAGTCTGTTTCAGAACTTTCCCATCATTTTAGCCTAAACTGGGGGCACCTGTGCCTATACTGGGTGCCTCATGGGAGTCTCGATCCCACATGGGGAGTCCCAAGCCTTTTCAAATCTTCTCGCCACTTTTTGGGCCTTTTTTGACCATTTTTCATCTTTATATTTTTTCCTATTTGGCCATGTCAAGGTTAATTACAAAATTATATCAAGAGAACCCTATAAATATAAATTTATGAGACCATAATGAGGGTCCTAGCATCACTTACTACTATCACTCCATCTAGATTTGCATCCATTGCATCACTTGCATCCACATAGTTCCATGCATCAAGGCTAGGAGATCTGCATCGACACACACACTTCATAGGGGAGGGATTTTATTCTATTCCATGCACACATGCTATTACATTTTCTACATTTAGTTATTGATCTCTACTTCACATAGTGCGAATGGCACAAGAGTACTTAGGACACGACACACACACACACACACACACACACACACACACACACACACACACACACACACACACACACACACACACACACACACACACACACACACCAAAACTACATTTGGGTCCGAAATGTAGTGCATATCTCAGTTTAGTAAGCCCATTCATTTGTGGTAGTTGAGGTCATCTTGACCCATTGATTTGCATCTTTTATTTTTTAGGTTTTATACTCCTTTTTTTTCTTGTAGATCGTCATTACATTATTTAGTATATTCAAGCATCAGCTTAGGCAAATCCTATGCGACAGGACATCGAAGATCACAAGTCATTTTATGACCTGAAAGAATCAAGTTCTGAGATTTTTAGAGACTAGGGTGCATGTTCTACCATACTAAGGCACCCTAAGACGCTCCACCGCTCAGATCCTCCATATCCACACTTTTTGGAACCTCTGTGTAGTCGTTCTCGCTTCTATAATTTCCTATCAAAATTGTGACACTCTACGATATCGATACACCATCACCTGAGTTCTTTCCTCACTTTATTCTTGCACATTAGGGTTTTATTTCCATTAGTTTTAATTATTTAGTCATTTTATACTTGCTTTAGAATATTTATTTACAGTGTTTATGTCCTCCTAGATTAGATTAACTATATTAGCATACTCCTAGTTTATTCTAATTTTAGTTAATGAATGAGTTTTCGCTCCTTAATAATCGATAGTGAGCTATGAATAGGTTTGATTGTTTTGTGACCAAATAAAAGTAATCTTTATGTCAGTAAGTGAAAGGATGCCCTTAGACTAGAGCAATGAAAAATTTCACTAACAACTACACATCAGTTAATTTTCAAAGCATACTCTCTGCCCCTAGCCACATGGAATAGAGCTCAAGAATTTGAGTTGTGTATCTTGGGTCAAATGGCCCCGAGTGAGAGTCTAACGACACTGTTTTTAGTCTTCCGTGAAAAGAAAAAATTGTAATGAAATTAATTAGATATATCTAAATATCAATAGCAATAAAACACCAAAGAAAACCAAAATATAGAGAAATGATCACAATATGCAAGTAGAATGACTTAGCCACTTCAAGGGGGAAACCTCCAAACCATACAATAAGACTCAAGTGCTCAATATGATGATAATATCCTACTCTCTAACTCCTATATATACCCTAATATATTATCTAAAGCCATAAGGTCGGCCCACTAAGCATATGAAAGCATAAATAAATATGATATGAAATGATAAGATATTATGTTAGCCACAATTCGGCTATCCATATCTCGATATATGACCTAGGGTTAAGGGTGTAGCATGCCCCTCCCCTTCAAAGCAAAATTGTCCCCAATGTTGATAATTTTTAGGGCTTCTTCAAACAAGTGTAGTCCTCAATGTCGATGATCTTTGGATGTTGGTACAAGAAATCTTCCTCCTCCCATGTTGCCACTACATTATCTCAATTCTTCCACTTGATTAGATACTCAATAATTACTCTCCTCTTCACCCTATACAACTGAATATTTTTATCATGTTCCAAACCAATTTGGCCTTCTTTATCCAACACAGGTAAATCTATCTTGGCTGAAACATTTTGTGCAATGACATTCCAAAATCCAAAAATGTGCCAAGTATGTGAAAGTAGAAAAAAATTCTTTGAGATGAGAGAGCTTCAATTCTGTAAAATAATTAATCTTCTTACCATCCACTTGAACTTCCTTTATATTATTTTTTTGATGGGTGCACTCTTCAAATGGAAATATTGAAGCTTCCCTCTTTATAGCCACACTATATAAACTTTTATCCTCTATTTTTCTTCAACTTGATCCTCTTCCTCTTCCTCTTCCTCTTCCTCTTCCTCTTCCCTCTTCCTCTTCCTCTCCCTCTCCCTCTCCCTCTCCATCTTCCTCTTCCTCTTCCTCTTCCTCTCCTTCTCCTTCTCCTCCTCCTTTTCCACCTTACCAAGAAAACTTGTAAGGAACAAAAATAATATGAAAATTCTTGATTCAATTGAGAGACCAACCTCTTTACTAGAGCATCAAGCCAAAATGAAAACCAAAACCATGTCCATGTAGATGAAAAATAAATATTCTTAAATTTGATCGATCATTCTCTATCATCCACCTCACCCTTTCCATAAAAAATCATCCCCATGATGCACAAAAATTAAGGTTTCTAGAATAAACTCCTTTAATCAAGATTTAAGTGTCCAATTTATGAATTATTTCCGCTATAACAGAAAGTAAATAGAATAAGTCCCCTTTTATATTTCTAGAGATTTCCAAAAATGTAAATAACTTTGATCATTTCCAAAAATTGTGGCTTGTGGAGTGAATTTAGGAAAAAATCCAAAATGGCAATAAATTTTACAAATTAGATTTTAGAAGTCCTAAATGTTTTAGAGAATCTTACTTGATATGTTTCACAACTTTCATAAACATTTGGATAAGAAATTCACAATTGTTCACAAGATATGGCCAAAACATAAAATTAGTGTTTTTGACCTAATTTTGGTTGAGATCACAACTTTGATACCACTTGTAATGAAATTACTTAGAAAACAAAAATATAGAGAAATGATTACGATATGCAATTATAATGACTTAGCCACTTTGAGGGGGAAACCTCCAAACCATACAATAAGACTCAAATGCTCAATATGATGATAATATCCTACTCTCTAACTCATATATATACCTTACTATACTATCCAAAGCCATAAGGTTAACCCACTAAGCATATGAAAGCATAAATAAATATGATATGACATGATAAGAGATTATGTTAGCCACAAGTTGGCTATCCATATCCCAATATATGACCTAAGGTTAGGGAGTAAGCAAAAATCCAAAAATTCAAGTAAGTTATATATTTATAAAGTGTCATCATCTTAGTTCTTTGAATGAATTTGTGTTACTTAACTTACACATGTATTTTGTGCACAACTACACCTTCCCCAATCACATATTCCTCACATGCGGCATCCAAGTGTGGTTAGAGAATAGATATGTCATAGATGAAATGTTGGTGTCTACAAATCTCCTCCTTCTATCCCCTTCTTAATATCCATCCCTTTGTAATATTTACCCTTCACTACATCAATTTTAACTTCTTTTACGCCTCCCTTTTAGTGTCCCCAAGTTAGGCCACTTGAGTGTGATTACTAATATATCTATATTCGTGGGGGGAGGCACTCCCACAAACAACACACTCTCCTAATGGATATCAACCAAAAATGACCCCCTCTCTCTACATATATTTAAGGAGGATAAAACTAATACATGGAGACATTCATCCTTTTGTTGGATCCATAATAATAACAAAAAAGAAACACGTGTAATAACAAGATCCACGAAGCAAAAAGTTCCACCTATGTGGTAGGAGATGGATGGGCGGAAATTAGATGATGATATAACAAATGTGACAAAGACATTTGCAGGGATAAAGCAAATATTTCAGGGTGACATTGTGAAGATTATTTTTTGTCAAATATTCTACCAAATGTAATGCATATCTGAGTACATGTAATTTTTACAATGAAAGTGTCTAAGATGAAATTTGTTTAAGCTAATGAGTGCAATGGAAAAGTGTGTACTTGAAAGCATACCGGGCGTGGGCAAGAATTTAAAGAACAAATGCCAATTAATGACAACATTGTTCATAACAAACATTAGCGGCTTCATCTAAGTATTTCAACAAAATCTAGATAAATTTGTAGCATTATAGATAATTGCTCCAAAAAATTATGATTAAAATTTTTCAATAGTTGAAAACTCTCTTCTCATATATTTAATTTTTAGTATTATCTAATGAAATCTTGATAATTTATTAAATATGAAAATATAATTACAAAATATCAAAAATTGTCAATAGTTGAAAATTGTCTTCTCATATATCTAATAAAATCTTAATAATAAATATTGTCTTGTCATATGTATTAAATGTTGGATTTTATTTCTTTTCAAAATTGATGTGACTAGTTAATGCTCAACTATTTTATAAAGTGAAGTTGTCATGTCACTATATGTGTCACTACAAGAATTTTTGGATTTAAAATTACAAAAAAATTGGCCCAAAAATTGTGATTTCTCAAAAAATAACCAATAAACATCAAACAAATCATTTTTTTTTACTCTATATATATATATATATATATATATATATATATATATATATATATATATATATATATATATATATATAATTAAATCTCAACATTAAAAAAGTAAATAGTAATTCAAAAATCTAAAATTTTAATTGGTTGAGAAGATTTTGGCTAATGTATATTGTGAAAAGTATAAATCTAAACATTTGTAACAATTTACATCGATATAAGTTTTTAAACGATGATCTTCCACCCTAACTTTGTTTGTAGTTTTGGGACGTGCCCTCGTACTCACCCATTTTTTTTTTTGAAAGTCATCTTGTATCGTATTGAATTAATATAATATAAAATCCTTTTCATCGTAAAAAGAAGAAGAAGCTAATCTTCCTTGTCAAGGCCCTCATTTAAGTCAAACATTTCTTTTGCGTTAGTATTTCTTATCCTTCACTCTCTTTCCCTTTTCAAATTCATTTATTTTTTTTTTGTTATGACATTGGCATAAATGAATTGCCGAGTTTAAAGTGATATTTCTTTAAGTGGGTTTCTTTACTGGGATAAATATTTGACAAGCACTTCCTAACATAAACTTTAGGTACATTAAATCTGGCCCTTTTTTATTTTTATTTATTGAAAAGCATAACCATATATTAAAGATGACATAAGAAGTACAATGCTAATCATACAAAATCGGGTGGAAAAGATCACACCCCATAAGCAGGATCAAAGTAGCCATAAAGAGGCTATGAGTAGCAAAGTGTCATATCGATGAAGCATTATCAATCAAAAAGTTTAAAACAAAAGTGCAGAGAACCAGAGAAAACTCCAAACATGGAGCTAGGCAGAAGCAACAAACATGGAAGATGGTGGCGGTGGCGGTGGGCTCTTTGGATGGTCACCACCCCAACCACCAAAAGTAGTGTCGGGGGTGTCATCAAGCAGCTCCCACCATCCTGTCCTCCGTGCCGCTCCTCCTCATTTCCCTACCAGAGGGCGAGATAGCCAAAGAGAGCCATGGAAACTTTGATTGGTCAAGCGCCTGCCACCTAGAACCACCACTGCCAGAGCCCAGCCGACCAAACACCCCGGTAGTGGGCGGAGTCCAAGATGGAGGTGGAGAAGGGACCCGCCGGTGAGGAGAGGCGCTACGCTTCCTCGGGTCGAACCTCGGTCAAAATTTCGCTACCCCATGGGAAAGTGAACGCGACCTTACGAGCGGGAACGGCGAAGTAGGGGAATCTGGCGGAACGTGACTAATAGCACAAGGGGCACTCCCCTAATGGTCTAGAAGAGTTTGCAAGTTCTCAACTTCAATGTGGAATTTCTCCACCTGCACCTGGATCTTAAGCGAAACATTGGAGATGATAGCAAGCTTGTTAGAAATAGCAAAAATTCTATCCACTGTCTCCTTATTAAAAATAACAACATTTCTAGATTTCCAAATGTGATATAAAATAACCGCTCTGAAAGAATGCCAAATGTTGTAAAATTTTACAGGAATAAAGGTCGGATCCCCCAGAAGAACCATTTTCCATGTTAAGAAGGTGGGCAAAAAAGGTTGAAAAAGGGTATGAATCCAGCGCCAGGCAGACTGAGCATGAGGGCAGAACCAAAAGAGATGAAGAAGAGTCTCAATGTGGTTACAAAAAGGGCAGCAGACATTGGGGAGTTCCCTAGTAAGAACCAAAGCGCTCACCCACTGAAGCCCTTGATGAAGAATTCTCCAAAGAAAGTGTGCAACTTTGGGCTCTATAGGAATGGCCCAAACAACAGTGAAGCACTACTTCCACCCAAAACGAGTGGAATGCAGCTCCAACGAGCATTTAACTTATTGAGAGGAAGCTACTTCTAGGTGAGAAGCTTGTAGCCCACCCGAGGTTTATAATTTCTGAAGGGGGTGGTAGAGGGCCAATGCCAATCAAACCACCACAGCACTGCGTAGTGACACCAATTTTATGCAAACAATCGCCATGTATGAGATCTTGAATGATAGAAATGGCTTGTTTGTCATTGTCATTTAGAGCAAAATTAGCTTTTAGGCTATCCCATGGAAGCCAATCCCTGGTGATAGGACAAAAAAGGTCCTGAATATACTGAATCCCTTTTTTGAAAAAACACAAACCCTTGAGCTGCAAGGAAAGAGCAAGGGGTTTGTCATGAAATTGAAACACCGGATTCCACCACAAACTAAGAGAGTTAAGAGAGAGCCATTCTGGAAACCATCACCCTGCTAGAGCAGATGGGGTTTGAGAAGTTCCCAAGCTTTCCATATGCTTTTGGCCACAAAAGAGCCACCTATTTTAACAGTAGCAGGGCATAGAAGTAAGGAGTAGTAGTTCAAACCCTGCCATGCCTTTTGATTAAGTGGAGACCCTTGAGATATACAATTTCTGAGAAGAATTTTCCAAGATTCCTCACCTTCAAGGCTGCGAATAATCCATTTGGCAGTAAGAGCAAACCCTTGCATATGAATGTTGATTAGGCCAAGACCACCAATGTCCTTGGGCGTACAACATATGTCCCAAGAAACTCTGTGAAAACCATGGTTCCCTTCGGAGTTGGCCCATAGGAAATCACGCAGAATTTTCTCCAGTCTATGGTAAGCGGCTTTAGAAGGTGCCCAACATGATGAGTAATAGACATGAGTGGCAGCTAGAACCTTGGAACAGACTTGGAATTTTCTAGCAAGAGACAAATGCTTGGTAATCCAAAAAGATATTTTTTGCTCAACTCGCTGAATCACATAGTTCCAAAGGTCAACAGGGGATGCCATAAAGGCAAAAGGAATGCCTAAAAATTTGAATTGAACACCAGGTTCAATCCAAAGCCATTGAAATCCCTCTAGCCAAGGAGGTTTGGGACCCATCGCCTGTCTGTAACATTGGGTTTTCTTCCATTGGATAGCAGAACCAGAAGCAAGACAAAAAATATCAAGACATTTCATGGCATTAGTGACAGAGGCCTCTGTTTCAGCCAGAGTGAGAAAAGAGTCATCTACAAATGACCATTAATCAACTACTTAGGAGAGGAAGGTAGTTGAATACCTTTAACCAAACCAAGCATTAGCAACATTAGCGAGCAAGTAGCTTAGACCTTCAGCAACAATGACATAAAGAGAAGGAGCAAGAGGGCAACCTTGCCGGATGGAATGATGAAGAGAGAATCTCTCAGACTACTGACCATTGATAGTAATACAGGCACCCACATTTTGAAAGAGCATATTAACAGAGCAGATGAATCTGGGTCCAAAACCGATAGCCTGCAGCATGGCCAGAATGAAAGGCCACTCAACTCTGTCATAGGCTTTTTCAAAATCAATTTTAACAAATAGAGTCGGTTGAGAAGTCTAGCAGGCATATTCCATGCCCTCCCAAACTGCAATAATGTTGTCCAAAATATATCTGTTTTTGATAAAGCCGGTTTGCTCGCTCCTGATGATCAGGGGCAATAAATTAGTGAGCCTGATAGCAAGAGCTTTGGAAATAATTTTGTACGAGACATTGAGTAGAGTTATTGGCCACCAATTGGTGATAAGCTCAGGATCTCTAGATTTGGGAATGAATTTGATGTTTCCTTGGTTAATTAGATCACCAGGGTGTTGGAGGACATAGCTTCCAGATAGACCTGATAAAGATCCGGACCAACAGTCATCCAAAGAGACTAGTAAAACTCATAGGGAAAACCATCAACACCGGGGGCTTTATCAGAGGCCATCTACAGAACAACTTCCTTCAAATCATCAAGAGTGAGAGGTCTATCACAAGCAATGCGCTGACTTTCAGAGAGCTTGTAGGGAACAACTTCAATGCATTGGAGGAGAGCAGATTGCGATGCCGAGTAAAGAGTAAGTTAGCGTAAAAACAACATGATAGTGATGCACAAAATCTTATGAGAATGTCAGGTAAGAGAGTAAGCCTTTGATTGCCTTCCTTGATTGCTTTGATTTTGGTGAGAGTTTGATTAGATTTAAGGGAAGCAAAAATCCTTAGTAACTCTGTCACCAATGCGAAGCCAGTGCAGACGGGCTCGAACTTGGGCTCCTCTAGCCTTATAGTGCTCCTCAATTTGAAGCTTATGTTTCTAGCGAGCAACTTGCACTTACAGGTGGGTGTTGAAAGGAGACAGATTAAGCTCTTGAATAGCCCTCGAATATTCAATATGAGAGGCTTCATGAGCATTCTTGCAAAAAAGAGTATCTTGTTTCCCATAGAGCCGAAGGAAAGAAGTGGTATGAGTGATGGCATGAGACCACCAATCAATCCAGCCAATCCCATCAACAGGTCTTGGGTCAAGATTCCAAATACGTCTTATATAATCCAAAGTTTTGGGATGAGAAAGGTGGGACGTATTTAAAGTTCCATTCAATCCCAAAGAGGCTTATGATCGAAACCAAAATAGTGTCCACCACCGAGACCAGGAGGCTATATGAAGAGTCAAAGGAAAACTATTATTTCTTTGAAAGTAGAGCTCTATCAAGACAATTATAAAATCTCATCATCGCCGATCTAAAATTAGACCAAGTGAACCAAGGAGTGGCAACATTAGAGTGCTTGTGGTGGTTGGGATCAAATAGACAAAGTTTATTACGCAAGTAAAACCAGGCTTCACGTTCACCAGCACACCAATGCATTGGAAGCCGGCCCAACTTGTTTTCGGGGATTCAACCATGTTGAAATCACCACAAAAAGCCAGTAGCAGAGGGCAGATGATCAGCCAACCACCGCCAAAAAGAAGAATGCTCAGAGGCATCGTTGGAAGCATAGATATTGGCCAACCCAAGAATGTGGTCACAAAATAAAAAAGGGTCCACACCACCCAATGAGTGGGGTCAGAACCCCATGATATGATATTGGAGGTGAGGTCAGGGCTTAAAAGAGTGATAACACCACCTCAACCATTATCATGAGCTAACATCTAGTAGAGAGAACTAGGCCAGATGGTACGCATAGCAACAGAAAGATGGAAGCCAAAGATTTTGACTTCCTACAAACACAACACCTGAAACTTTATAAAATTCTTACCACTATCTCTGACAAGATATCTCAGGGTCAAATCAAGAAGCTCTCTCCCGACATTCCATGAGTAAACTAACATGGAGAAATATCAAGGTGCATGTTTTCCTCCTCAAGGCCGGCTGACGCTCCAAAGCGATTAGAGAGAGTGACTTGCCGCTCATTCCCATGAATAAAATCACCGAGCTCAAACTGTCGGGGGTCTCTGCAAGAAATCCTCCTTAAGAAGGGGAAGGACTTTGGGAACGATGTAAGGCAACCTTTCTATCTGTCTGAGTAGCCAAACCACTGGCAGTGTTATCCAGAAAGCTTGAAGTCTCGAAAGAGCAGGAGCTGAGGGGTGAGAGCTGATGACAATTGCAGCTTGCGGAGTCCGAGAGATGGTGGGTGCGGGCTTGGGAAGGGTCACAGTAGATGGATTCAAATGAGCAGAAGTGGAAGTAACCACTGGTTTGTAAGTAGCTTGTTGGGGCTTATTTCGGGCCGAGGCCAAAGGTTTTCTGCCAGTGACAGTAGTCCATCCATCAGAGGAGGGAGTGCTAGATTTAGGGTCCATCGGGGTTTTCTCTGAAACCGGTGGTGGGCTTGGAGTCATGAGAGGACAGTCCTTGATCATATGGTCAGCAGATTGGCACCGAAAACAAGTGTTGGGCGATTGATGTACAAAACTTTCTACACAAAGCGTGTGTCTCCAACCTAGATATCGAGGGTATCTTTGAGGTCTTTTGAAAGATCAATTTCAACACAGACCTTTCTGGGGTCGAGCCGAGTAGAACTTATGTTTCTCATGGCAGATGAGGTGACCCAAGGGTTTGATAAGTTGATCAATGAATCCCCACAGAGGCAAAGGAAGGCCTGGAAATTTGACCCAAACAAGAATTTTGAGTTTGGCTTGCTCAGAGACTTGAAAATCTCGAGTCCAGTGGGAGAAAACCACAAGAGTATTGCGAATAAACCAAGGACCATGGTTAACAATGGCTTTGCAATGTTCAACATTGGTAAAGTGAAACAGAAAGAAACCCTTGGTCATGTTTTGGACTCCCTCTACCTTGACTCCATGAGGTTGCCAATGATTATGAATCCATTGGCGGAGGATACCTTCAGGGGGAACTCGGCCCACAAAATAAGCAACAAGAGAATATGATTCAAACTAGTTGCAAGCTTTTTCAAAAGTTGGTAAATCAAGAACAATATCCGGGAAGGAGTATCAGTATCCTTACCTCGTCGAATACCTTCAGGACAAACTTCCTCGCTCGTTTCGGTGCCATTGTCCAGAGCTCCTGTGATAAGACCAACATCAATAGATGCATGGCCCGAGGAGGTGGTCATTTTATAAGCCACCGCCCAAGGGGTGGACTGGCGATCAATACAAAATTAATGCAAATAATCCCACTTGGATCTGCAGATCGGTGGTGTGACGCGATGGCGGCGTATGGCAAGGCCGAGCATTCACTACGAAAATAACTCGCTGAGCCTAAACCCTAGCAGATGGTCGCCCGCCCATTTTTTGTTAGCAATTTGAAGGTTATTTTTAATATTAAAATTGAGTATATATACTAAAGAAGATAATTGTTTAATCTACTAATTAAACGATTTCAAATTTATTCCATAAATTCTAGGTTTTATATTTATGATGGGTATTACATAATTTAAAATAGTTTTTTTATTTAAATAATATTTTTGAGTATTTCTTTACTAAAAACGTGTAGACAATCATAAAATTCAAATAAAGTAGAGAGAAAGCAGTTTCTCGGTGTCACACAATTGTCGAGCTTCCTACAAATTCCCCATTTGACAAAAAAACATGGGACCGACTCTGTATCATTCTTTCTCATGCAATATAATCTATAATATAAAACAAAAAAACCCAACCTCAAATTTTCATATACAAATATAATTTAATAAATGAGACGATAAACAAAATGAAACATTAGCCAAAGTGAAACATTAGATGTATGATGTAGTTGTGTGTTCCATCTCATCGACCAAAAATCATTGATGACATCACTCGAGCAGAAATAATAATCTTGGGCACCTCGCTTAAGATGTAACAATAGTGTACTCGATTTTTAGTTTACAACTTTGATATGTAAGGGAGCGATCCACCTTGATACATTACTTGATATGGGAATAGACCGAAATTTATGGGACTAGATGCATTGGATTTGAGATTTCGCAAGAAAAGTGAAATTTGAAGATTTAACATGGAAGCTTGAAAGTTCGAACTTTCTAAATAATTACAAGTTTGTAGTAGTGATTTTGAATGATCCATTTCTATAATTTTCTTCATTTTAAAAAAATAGTAATTTGAAATTAAATTTTAATATTGTCATAAAATTTAAAGTTTAAAATTATTGTTTGATTTTATAAAGTAAAACCCAATACTCTCCATTGCTAATTAGAATTTTTTTGATTTTCTCGCTATGCCCTTTATATAGGGGATTGTAGGTAGTAATTCATCATCATTGGAGCATTTGAGTATTATTGTATGGTTTGGAGGTTGCCCCTCGAAGTGGCGAAGCTATTCTAATTGCATATTGAGATCATTATTCTATAATATTGTCTTATTTGGTGTTATATTTCTGCTCATGATCTGAATCATACAAGTAATTTCATTACAAGTGGTATTAGAGTTGTGATCTCGGGGCCAAAATTAGGGAAAAACCCTAATTTTTTGTTTCTATATATTGTGAAAAAAGTGAATTGGTGGGAGATAATTTTACTAGAGTTGAGAAACATTTCAAGTAAGGTTCCCTAAAAATTTTAGACTTTTTTGATTTATTTTGCAAAGGTTATTACAAATTTAGGGTTTTTCATAAAATCTCTCCCTAGGGTGCAAATTGTGGATTTTTTCAAATTCGTTAAATTTTTAAGAAAAACAAAATTTATTTGGGGTTTGTTCTTTAAGTTTTTTTTTTATATTTGGCCGAATTATTATCGAAATCCAAAACCCTAAAATTTTTGACCGTGATCCCTACATCCTACTATTTTGGGGCATCATGGTGGGGCCTTCCACAAGGGGAAAAAAGAATCCCATCACTCCGGGTAAAACACTAGAAAAGGATGAGATAGTAGTTGAGGAGTTGGAGATAGAAGATATAACTATGCATTCCTCGGTGGTTAGGGTTTACTTCGACAGACCATAAAGTAAGCCAACTTGAGTTTAACTTGAGAGACCTCGAATCTAGGGTGGCCAGAAAAGAAGATGTGGATAGGATTGGACATAGATTGGAGGATTTCATGCAAAAATTTAGTACGCATATGATGGGTAATCATACTTATGTCAATCAAGGTGGATCCTCAGTAGTCAACATAATAGACACATGAGCCAGAGTGGATCTTCGAGTGTGCACAATCCAAATACGAGCACTCTGCAGGCCCGTACTATGTTTCCAAAAGTGGAGATGTGCAAGTTTGATGGAAAGGATCCACTCAATTGGATCAACCAAATGGAGAATTTCTTTGAACTACATCAGATTCCATCAGGACAAAAGGTGACCATGGCATCTTTGTATCTCGAACCTGACCAATTCATATGGTATCGATGGTTATGTGCTCAAAGGTAGAAGAGTGGTCTTAATGTTACATGGATAGTCTTCATTGAAGAGTTGTAATTACACTACAGTTCTAGTGTGTCAGATAATTACTTCAGCCAATTAGCAAAGTTGAGGCAGACAGGATCTGTTAAGGATTACATTCATCACTTCCAAAACCTTTCTCTGCGGGTGGAAAATATTACTGAAGAGAATCTGAATGACCTATTTCTTGGGGGTCTTAAGGATCACATTGAGCATGAGGTGCGTATGTTTAATCCTCATAAGGTTTCTAATTCGATGATTATGGCAAGAAGGGAAGAGGAGAAAATTTTTTCAAGTAGGAGACAACATTTCACTTTTACTAGAGATCGCAACACCTTGGCCCCAACACTCCCTCGGCCAGTTAGATTGACACCTCAACAAATTGAAGAAAAAAGAGAAAAAGGGTTATGTTTTAACTGTGTGATAAAAATTTGGACCCGGACATAAATGTGTTGAAAAGAAGTTGTTCTACATTGATGGGCCTAGTGAAGATGAAGAGAATAATGAAGATGCAGAGTCAGAGGTCTTGGTTGAGCCAGAGGAGGAGTCAGGAGATCCTCAGCCAACGATCTCATGCCATGCAATTTCAGGTATTAGCACCCCCCAAACCCTAAAGGTGGTTGGATTCCTAAAAAATAGAGGGTCACAAAGTGTTGATTGATTCAGGAAGTACTCACAACTTTATCAATCATAAGTTAGCAGTGCGCCTAAACTGTTTCATTTATCCAGCTCCTGAATGTCAAGTAATGATTGTTGATGGAGGTATTACTTGTTCTAGAAAATTCCATAGCATTAAGCTTTCCATGGGAGATTACATACTAAATAGTCCCATGTATGCCATTTCTATGGGAGGAGCAGACATTGTGTTAGGGGTTCAATGGCTTACCACTTTGGGAACCATTGAGATGAACTTCCAAGACTTGTTCATGCGATTTCACTCTGAAGGAAGGAATTTTGAGCTAAGAGGCTTAAGAGAAAAGTCTCCACAAATAGTAAGTTCTCATCAGATGCACAAAATGCTAAAAATGGTGCAGAGGGATTTGTGGCACAACTCTTTTCATTGGAGGCTCATCATTCTAAGGACATTATACCATCATATATGCAAGCAGTGTTGGATACACACTCTGTTGTATTTGAAAATATACCAAAGGGCTTACCTCCAAAGAGAGATCATGATCATGCTATTTAGTTATTACTAGGAAGTCAACCACCTAACATCAGACCTTATAGGTACCCATATGTGCAAAAGAGTGAAATCGAGAAGATTGTACAAGAGATGTTGGAAGCAGGAATCATCTATCATAGTCAGAGTGCTTATTCTTCTCCAAAGAGTGATGGTATGGAAGAAAGATGACATGTGGTGCATGTGTCCTGATTATAGGGAACTTAATAAGTACACAATCAAAGATAAGTTTCCTATTCCTGTTATTGATGATTTGCTTGATGAGTTACATGGTGTTGTTTATTTTACAAAGCTTGATCTTCATTCAGGATACCACCAAATCAGAATCAAGGATGAGGATGTTCATAAAACCGCCTTTCGGACACATGAAGGCCATTATGAATTCTGGTAATGCCTTTTGGACTCACAAATGCACCTTCTACATTTCAAAGTTTGATGAATTCTATTTTTAAGTCATTCCTATGGAAGTTTTTCTTAGTGTTTTTCGATGATATATTAATTTATAGAAAAACATGGGAGGAACATTTGCATCATGTAAATAATGTTTTGGAAACCCTTGAGCAACATCAACTTTATGCAAAGCCCTCTAAGTGTTCTTTTGGACTCAAGGAGGTTGAATATTTGGGTCACATTGTCTCTCATGAAGGGGTTAAAGTGGATCCTAATAAGATCAAAGCCATGATGGAGTGGAAGGTTCCAAAAACCCTAAAGAATCTACATGAGGATTTTTGGGGCTTACAAGTTATTACCGAAGATTTGTAAGGCATTATGGAAGCATAGCTACACCTCTCACAACTTTATTAAAGAAGGATTCCTTCCATTGGAGTGAGGATGCAACCAAAGCATTCGAGAAACTAAAGGAGGCCATGTGCACCACTCCAGTCTTGGCTACTCCAGTATTTTTCCAAAACATTCATTGTTGAATGTGATGCATCAGGGTGGGTATGGGGTAGTTCTCATGCAAGAAGGCCATCCTATTGCCTTTTTGAGCCGTCAATTCAAAGGTAAGAATCTTTCCAAGCCGACTTATGAGAAGGAAATGCTAGCCATACTTCATGCAAGAAAGCAATGGAGACCATATCTCATAGGAAGACACTTTAAAGTGAAGACAGATCACGATAGTCTGAAATACTTCTTGGAGCAGCGTTTATCATCTGAAGAACAACAAAAATGGGTCTCCAAGATGTTGGGATATGATTTTGAGATTATCTATAAGAAAGGGAAGGAGAATGTAGTTGCGGATGCTCTATCGTGGAAAGATGACTCAACTGCAACCTTGTTATGTGCCATATCCATATTACAGAAGATTGGATAGATGAGGCAAGGTCCGAATGGAGAAATGACCCAACCACACAAAACCTCATTCATCATCTCCAGAATGATCCAAGCATGTCTGAAAAATTTGTATTGAAAGGGGATGCTTTATGGTATAAAGATAGATTATACCTATGTAAGAACTCCACTCTTAAAAATAGGATTCTATCTGAGCTTCACTCTTCTCCAAAGTAGGGGGCACTTTGGATTCTTGAAAACTTATCATCGAGTCAAACAAGATTTCTTCTAGGGAAGGGCTCAAAGGGGATGTCCAAAAATTTGTGGTAGAATGCATGGTTTGTCAGAAAAATAAGGGTGAAATAGTTCGATCCCCTAGGTCTTCTACAACCTCTATCTATTCCTAGCCAGTGGTGGGAAGAGGTTTCATGGACTTTATCACAGGATTGCCTAAATCTGAAGGAAAAATGTCATCATGGTTGTGGTGGATAGACTCACCAAATATGCTCATTTTTGTGCCTTGGCACACCCATTTGCTGCAAGCACAGTAGCAACAACCTTCATGGACATAGTTCAGAAGCTTCATGGGACACCAAAGATTATAGTAAGTGATCGAGACCCTATATTTACTAGTAATTTTTGGACTGATTTATTCTCATGTTTGGGTACTCAGTTAGCTCGTAGCTCTTCTTATCATCCCCAGTTTGATGGGCAAACATAAGTTGTAAATAAGTGTTTGGAGGGATATCTTCATTGCTTTACGTCAGATAAACAAGCAAGATGGGTCCAATGGTTGCCACTTGCAGAATGGTGGTATAACACTTCCTTCCATACTTCATCTAAAATGTCTCCTTTTTGGCACTCTATGGGTACCATCCACCATCCATCACATCATCATTGAGAGGAAAACCGTGGGTTAGAGCAAGTAGAAGAACACATTTAGTATCAACAAGAGGTCCTCTCTAGTCTCAAGGAGAACTTGGTCATGGCACAAAACCGCATGAAGCAACAGGTTGATCAACATCGCATGGAAAGGCATTTTGAAGTTGGTGATTGGGTTTTTATGCGGTTATAACCATATAAGCAAATGTATTTGAAACAACAACAAAAGGATAACAAACTTTCACCAAAGTATTATGGCCCCTATCAAGTATTGCATAAGATTGGTACTATAGCATACAAATTAGAACTTCCACAATCCACCAGAATACATCCAGTCTTTCATGTTTCTTACCTAAAGAAAGTAATTGACAGAGAGTATCAGCCCAAACAGTGTTACCTGAGCTCGATGAGGAGGGGAGGGTCATCTTGGAACCCGAATGCATCCTTTAAACACGCACTAAAAGATTGAGGACACGGGTTATTACTGAGTACCTGATCAAGTGGAAGAATATGGAAAATGAAGATGCAACATGGGAAGATATTACATTACTACAGATGCACCCAGAGCTTCTCAACATTGGGGACAATGTTTCTTTGAAGGGGAAGGGCATGCTATGCCCTTAACCTATTGCTTGTATTAGGATATGAGTAGCTGACTTTTGGCTTACCATATCATTTTATTATATCATTTATACTTTCATCATGCTATTACTTGTATTAGGATATAAGTAGCTAACTTGTGGCTTACCATATCATTTTATTATATCATTTATACTTTCTCATGCTTAGTAGGTCACTTGGGTGATGGCCATAACATATGAATAGTATATATAGGGGATTGTAGGTAGTAATTCATCATCATTGGAGCATTTGAGTATTATTGTATGGTTTGGAGGTTGCCCCCTCGAAGTGGCAAAGCTATTCTAATTGCATATTGAGATCATTATTATGGAATATTGTGTTATTTGGTGTTATATTCTGCTCATGATCTGAATTATACAAGTAATTTCATTACATTAATGCTTTGGGAAATGCCTAGATATTAATAATAAAACGAATTGTACACTCACGCTACATATGCCTGTACTCTAGTGAATCTCGATACCATGGTTGATCTCCCAAACCTTCATGGAACTTAGGGTGTTTAGACGGGATTTGAAACCAACCATTGACTATGAAGGTTTACCCTTCAAATGTAGAAAATACTTTGCTTTGGGCCACTTAGCCTCAGATTGTAAGAGTGTGAAACATAAAGTGAATGAAAAGGTTTCTTGGTCGAAGGATTCCCAACCTAGTATGTTGGTCATGGGAGTAATCCAGATGATTCTTTAGAGGACTCGAGAGAGATGGAAGAAGGTGAAATTCGGCATTCGAGGGAACCCTCGTCTCTGCTCCTGATTTGGGGGTTGAGGGTTCAAATTCTTTACAACACACATATGGTTTGTCACACCCTTGGGGGTCCGCCTTTGGTCTCATTGAAAATAATAACTTGAAGGACTCATTTGTTGGCAATAAGGATATTTTTGAAATCATGTTACCGATCCATCCTGATGAAAACACGGATCCTAATAAGGGAGGATTGGACAGTTGTGAAAGGAAAAAAGAAAAGGAAAACTTTAAATGTTCCACTTAAGATGAACTTAAGATCCCATGGTATGGTGTCTCATGGGTAAACCACCCTTTGTTTCTGGTTAGGTTTTGTTTTGGAGTGTTTCTTGAGGTTGGTCAAGTATGTTTGACTAGCCTCTCCTAGGAATGTTCTCTTGCCCTAGCCATGTTGTTTTGGGTGGAGCTTGTTTGTCCGTTTCAAGTCTTGGACCATGCTTCTCTTGGTTTCTTGTTTGTGCTTTGATGTCTATCTTTCGGTTGTACAAGGTTCTTGATCCCTTCAAAATCACTTTTTTATCTTATCTTAAAAATAATTATTGTGCCTAAAATTTTGAAAAAATAAGTGAATTTTTCTTGTGCTTAAGGTTAACCATTTTCCCCTCCAAAATAAAAAATGCCATTTCAATTTTATCATTACATTAACGAGAAAAATTGAGAAAAATAAACTTCATAAAATAACAACATGGAAAAATATATACTTCCTTATATTAGAAGCGACATGGAATAGAGGCGGTATTGTAATGAAATGAAACAAAGCAGAAAACAAAGATCTTTCATGTATGCAACGAAGGTTAACCTGTTACAATTGGATCACATAGATAATGCTAAACAACCCAAAATTTAATTAACTCAACCCTAACTATACCAATAGAAATCCAAATAAAATATAAATAGAAAGAATTTTAGACATGAAATTATTTTCTATCTTGTGCATTTGAAATTTAATTCAATATATGCATTTTATAGTAATTATTATAAAAACAAATTTGGCATTTATATTAAATTTAGAACCCCAAATGACATCCATAGTAATTTTATTATGACATGTAACATTAAACTTCAAAATCTGGGACCAACCAATTGAGTGATTCAAAACTCAAATCTAAAATCTACCCGTATTCAAAATATCAACTAAGTCCAACCCAAACTTAAACAACACGACACAAAATATGTAGGGCCCACAATTTCAACCAATATCAAAATCAAAATAAATTAATGCTCACTTTTATTAAATCCCTTATTGGCTGACACAGTGGGCCCAACACAGTTTGTTAAATCCATGGGCCTTAAAAATAATTATATTGCCAAATTGGCCAAAATTTGGCCTTAAAAACTTCTATGAGTCGGCAAAACTAATCCGTTCAGAAAAAGGCATATTTTGGTCCAAAAAATCGCCCATCCCCAGATCGTAAAATTCCTGCGAGGGATCCTATAACACCAATAGGTGTGCCTGAATAATAAATTAATTTCATTCAAAAAAATTGATTAAGTTTGATGAAAACAAGGCTCTCTTGTCAACTACAAATCGACTACAAGACATGTTTTAGCCAGTCAGAAGTATTTTCACTGATCAAAAATTCTTCCATCTCCAGACCATAAAATTCCTCTTTTAAGGATCTTATAACATTAATATGTTTAAGGGAGTATAACAATGTGTATGATGGCCTTAAAGGTGTTGCATAGCCATCGACCAAAGTTCTATTTCCAGAAAATATCAAATAAGAAATGAGACCGAATTTAGCAGAATGGAATGGAACACCCAATTTTTGACTGCTTAAGATTATGTGCACCTAACCCATATAATTCTTCAAGAATTCAATAAAAAAATTTTAAAAATTAAATAGAGAATCAAACTCAGCCATACAAGCCTGTATCCTTTCATCACTTCCATCCGAACCTGGATACCTAGAAATGCATCAATTTGCATAGTCGACTAAAGTTCGCATAGCAGGCAACAAAACTCAGAACATTTGACTTCCTGATTACAATCAAGTTAAGTATTTTTTATAAAAAATTGATCAAAAAATGATTATGTAGTGAAGGTGCAAATCTGGGGGTGGTGTGCAGCATGAGCTACCAGGCAGGTGTGGACTATGGCTTTCGCAATTTGGGCAGGAGGAAACTTCTTCAAACCTTCACCGATGACATGTGGAGCGGAGACATGAACCCTAAACATAATCCAGGGCTGAAGAATCAGTAAGATTATTTTCATAAGCATTGAAGTAGACATTTCACAAGTTTAATTCAATAAAGCTAAATGTAAATACTGCCTCTATTTAAAATTATAGGCGTGATGGAGGTTCAATACGTGGAGATGTTATAAAAATGTATTCGTCGCTATTTATAACCGCTTTGTCGGCTAGACATTATTAAGAAACGCTTGACATTATTAAAATCGAAAATTGGCGCTGAGCGTATCTTTCCGTACGTTCCGCATAGACCGCCAGCGTTGCCCTTTGACGCCATTTCCAAACCTCCGCGCATCGCACACAGTAACAGTAACCATCCATTCTCCGACCCGTGTACTTTTTCCGGGTGGCTTTTTAGGCCTGCTGAACTCTCTAAATAATTTCATATTGGAAACTTATGGGAGATTACTTCCATAAATCATAAGTTATCTCCAATAGGAACCTTGTGGAAGAAAATTCATTTTTTCATTATGATATTCCATGAAAATAAATCTCATTTTGTCATTTGGTCAAAAGTAAGTATCAATTTCCTCAATTTTTACACACTATATATATATAAGGTAAAGACTATCACTATCATCAAACCATAAATTCCATTAATTATACAATTTTCCTAGGATTTTCGTAAAACATATTCCAATTATTTGTCTTACAAGTAAAAGTATAATTATTAATTTCATTAAATTTATCTATTGTAAACCTAGACATTACATTAGATAAAGACAAAACTATGTAAGACACTTGTCAAAGATAGTGGGGTTTAAAAGGATGAGATTTCAAATATATTTCATGGTAATTTCATTTGAATTTTTTGTCAATCCACTTATGACCTATCTAGTAGAAGAAGCAATTCTATCAAACAAGAAATAATATGTTGATTCGATCATACAACTATGGCAATGTCATTGACCCTGTAATTGTTGCATCATATTACATGGAGGCAATGAGTATGGGAGAAAACCATCTACTAGTTGGAGAAGACGACAAACTTATAATATTTTTGATTATTTATTTACTAAAAACGTGTAAACAATCATAAAATTAAAAAATAGTATAGAGAAGCGGGTTTACGGTGTCACACAACTATCGAGCTTCCTACAAATTCCCCATTTGACAAAAAACATGGGGGACTCGACTGTATCATTCTTTCTCATGCAATATAATTTATAATATAAAACAAAACAAAAAACCCAACCCCTCAAAGTTTCATATACAAATATAATTTAATAAATGAGACGTATAAACAAAATGAAACATTAGCCAAAGTGAAACATTAGATGTATGATGTAGTTGTGTGTTCAATCTCATCCTGACCAAAAATCATTGATGACATCACCGAGTAGACAATAATCTTGGGCACCTCTTTTAAGATGTAACAATAGTATAATAATTGTTAGTTTACAACTTTGATCAGTAAGGAGGGATCCACCTTGATACATATCATTATATTGGAACACACTATAAATTTAAGGTGATCTCCCCAAATGTGTTACTTGTGCTTGACCTAAAAACTTTCAGAAATTTCTTTTAAGCTTTCTCTATTCTAGATACACCCAATCGTGAATTCATTATCTTTTCCAATCCTTTTTCTTAGAGCTCGTCAATCAGAGAATTTCTTTGCTTGAGGATATTTCTAAGTGGCCAACTTAAATTTTATGGAATTTATTCAGAGCTATTATTTTGAAACACTTCTTTTCCTTCATAAGGAGAGATACAAAATGTACGAATGTGTGAGAGGGTTAATTTTGAAATTAATTATTCCAAGCTCTCACATTTCGTCATGCCATCTTATCAAATGGAAAAAAATAAATTGACAATTAAAGAGCATCTATTTTTTTACAATAACCGAGATGAAAAGTACTATGTAGGTGACTGAGTAAAAAAGAAACATAATGAAATGGAGAGAAGAGTTTTGACTATTTGGAGGGCCCCACCAACTAGTTGTTGATGTGGAAGGAATTCACTAACAATATATTCTGCTTCAAAGGAACAACCACTATTACAAATAATATAACTCTAAGCACAACCTATAAATCATCATGAAAAAATAATAACTAAATAAATCAAACATTGTGTAAATAATAATAGGAGCCCATTTAAAATGATGGATCATGTTTACATTACTCACAACATTTTCTCTTATAACAATGTCAATGGCTCTTAATGATGACCGTCTTTTGAAGTCGCAACTATGATATTCCATGGAAATAAATCTCATTCTATCATTTGGTCAAGCAATTGGTGTCCAATACTAAACTTCCACACTTTTCATACATATACAAATCATGTAAAGAGTATCACTATCATCACAAACCACATAGCCCATAAACTTTACAATTTTCCATAGGTTCCTCCCATAACATATTCCAATTATTTATTTGATAAGTCCAAGTATATTGCTTAATTTCACCAAATTTATCCATTTCAACCTAGACAATAGTCACATTACATTAGATGAAGGCAAAATTGCGTAAGTAAGATACCCGTTAGATGATTTGGGGTTCACAAAGTTGAAATTGTAAATATATTTCATCATCATTTCACTTGAAGTTGTCACTAATCCACTTGTCATTGCTCTAGTAGAAAATGAAATTCGCCAAATGAATAGGAATTCGTTAATTTGATCATACAAGTATAGTAGTGGCATTGACCGATGCACTTGTGTGGCACATTAGGTGGAGGTGGCTAGGAGTAGAGTATATACAAAATGAAGAGAATGGTGATCTCAAAATTTTGGCAAGTATTTATATGTTTAAAACATGCAAATGGTCATCAAAGTAAAAATAATCTCGAAAAATGTGAATTTCATGCATCACACACATTTCAAACATCATATAAGGGAGAGGAGCCAGTCATGGAGCATTACCCAATAGTTGTGAGGGTAGTTGACCTCCTTGACTCCAATTTTTACACATTAAAATATTAATAATTGAATGAATACTATCCTATAAATGTACAAAAAATCTTCAAAATTGATGTAAATGTCACTTTTCATGTACAACCATGAATCTATCAACAATAGAATACTTGATATCATTTTTAAACATAAAATAACATATATTATACTTCCATGATTCCCAAATTTAAAGTCAACATGTATTTAATACATGGATATATAATTGTATTCCATCCCAATACAAATCGATACCACATCATCATATCAATTTGATGTCACTTTTCATATAATTTAAGTTCCCATTTTACAATGTTAAAGATCTTGTCTTACACAAAATCTGGGGCAGGTTCTCACAAGAATAAGTCCAAAGTGCACCATTTTCAAATACATGTTGTCTTTTAAGCATTAACTTTCTCACCATTTTTTATACCAGCTACTCCCATAAATGATGTACCTGCATATTTTCAACAAATGTAAGGCTCAAGAAACAAAGATTGAATTGAAATGAGAAATCAAATCAAATTGAACTTCAAATCTGAGTATTGAAATAAAATATCCTAAATCTTGATCCACCCCTATCAATTTCACCCAATCAAAAACAAGCACAAGGATCAACCAATTTTACCCAATAAAAAAAAAGCACAAGGATCAATCAACTACAACACTTTTCATATCTCCTATAAATCCAGTTCCTCAACTGCTCTGAAGTTTTATTCAGTTAGTCTTATTTTTCTAGTGCATGAAAATCAAAGTTCCACGTTGTCGTATTCAATTGTTATTTTTCTGCATAGTGCCACATAGTAAGTGCTTAATTTTGTTTTTATATTGATGCACATTCATTTTATTTTTTATTTTTTGTATATATATATATATATATATATATATATATATATATATATATATATATATATATATATATATTTTATGGAGTGCTTTGATCAGAGAAAGACTTGCTTGATTCAAGATATGTAACACAACTGTTTCAATAAAGTTATTTTTATTTTTTGGATCTTTTTCATTTTACTTTGAATTTTGCTATTGTTATTTTGGTGTTTAACCTAACTATTAATTGGGAAGAACAGGAAATATTCCTGGACTTTTACTTTATGTTGCCTTTTCATGTAGATGTATATTAACAAGTAATTTTAGGCCAAATTAATGAAATTTGTAGATGTATATTTACAAGTAATTCTAGGCTAAATTAATGAAATCTGTAATGTATATTTACAAGTAGATGTATATTTACAAGTAATTCCAGGCTAAATTAATGAAATATGTAGATGTATATTTACAAATAGATATATATGAAATATACATCTACTTGTAAATATACATCCACAAAATATAAATATGAAATATACATCTACAGAATATACAATGACATGAAAAAGTAGCATAAAGTATACAACTACATGAAAAGGCAACATAAAATATACATCTAGCATGGAATTACTTGTAAATATACATCTCCAGATTTCATTAATTTATCCTGGAATTACTTGTAAATATAAATCTACATGTACACATACATCTATAGGTTTCATTAATTTAGCTCAGAATTACTTGTAAATATTCATCTACATGAAAAGGAAGCATAAAATTATATTGCATGCTGCCTTTTCATGTAGATGTATATTTGGTCATAAATTCAAATATGTATTTGTTTCAATAACATTGCCTTCCTCTATACTAGAACCATTTTCACCTCTCGATCTTTGAAGTATCCATTCTTTATGAACATAGGGACTCACATAAAATAGTTGCACTTCCTCTTATGTTAGTTGATTCAATATTATTTCTTCTCATTGTTGTAAGTTACATTGGCTTGGTAAATTTATCTATCTTTGCAGGTTTTTATTGACATCATGAGGAGAAGGCAGCTTCCTAAAAGAGTAAGACTGCATGTGCCAAAATTAGGAAGCAAGATTTCCACCAAGTGAAGAACATGAAGAAGGGGCTAACAATACCCCACCTCAAGATGCCAATGATACACCACATGAAGAAGTAAATGTCCAAGCAATAAGAGTGAGCCCTTCAACCAAAAAAGTGACAAAGCCAAGAGTTGATTGGAACAAGTTTGATATGGATAATGCCATGAAAGATGTTGAAGAATATGGATACTCTACAAGTGTGATTGCATAAGAAAATGGGGTATACTACAAGGCGACCACCCTTACTTTTTGGTTGATGGGCATTACCACCACTAAAAAAAGGGTTCGATCAAAAATTCTAACAGATGAAGAAGAGACGGATATAGTGAGTTGGTGTCATGAAATGGCTGACATGGGCCATGGGTTAGAAATTATACAACTTAAGACATGTGTGGAACAAATATGTGAAACAAGGTCTAACCCATTCACATATGGTTTTCCAGGTAAGTCATGGTGGGCAGGTTTTAAAAAAGACACCCAGATCTAACATTAAGGACAACTGAAGGCCTTGATAAGGATCAAGCAATGTGTTTGATGACATCAATTGTTAGTTCCTTCTACATTACTTTGTCTAAAGCTTATGAGGCCAACCCATATGGACCAAACCGAATATGGAATTGTGATGAATCTGGATTACAAGATGGAAGGAACTACGGTATGAGAGTGCTTGCTAAAAGGGGTAGTAGAAGTGTCCCATATATCATCCCAAAAAGTAGAGAATGGATTACCATATTGTGTTGTGTAAATGTTGTTGGAAAAAGCATTCCAAGATTTATCTTTTAAGAGGAATAACCATTTACAAAATTATATTGTAGGTTGTGAGCTTGGAGCTTGTATGGCATCACAAGCACATGCATGGATGAAAAAATATTTATTCATGAAATGGTTACATCACTTTGCATCATCTATACCTGGTGGTGTGTCTCCTACAAATAGGCATTTACTAATTTTTTATGGCCATGGTTCACATGTTGCTTTAGGGACAATTCAAGAAGCAAGGAGTTTGGGGATTGATTTGTTAACATTGCCTATACAGACCTCTCATAAATTACAGCCATTGGATGTGAGTGTCTTTGATCCATTCAAAACATACTTTAAGGAGGAGAGATGCAAATGGATAATTGCAAACTATGGGATAGATGTGAAAAGGGCAGAATTAGCTGAGTTGGGGAGCCAAGCATTCAAAATGGCTCTTACACCTAGCAACATTAAATCAAGATTCAAAAGAATAGGGATATGGCCTCTTAATCCCAATTCCTTGGATGAAGACATGGGACCTAATAGAACATTTGATACATCTTTTCAAGATGATGTTGGTGCAGTAAAAAATATGCTTCATCTATCTAGGGTTGATTTAGAGAAAAGTGAAGATGTTGAGATGGTGCCTATCACACAATTGGGGAAAAATCAGAAGCTCAGAAGAAGGAGATAAATATAAATGAATGTGTTGATCAACAATTGGAAACTCCAAATGGAATTAATCAAATTGATGAGTCACTATCTATGCCCACAGAAGATAGCCCTCCTGATTGGATGAAAGAAACAACTCTTAATCTTGGTGTAAACTTGAACTTCAATAATGAAGAGGTCAGACTCTCTTTACCCTCTCAGCCAACACTACTTCATGACTCGGATTTGGTGCACTACTATGTTGGATCAAGCTAAAAAAATGATGCATGATCACAGTTAGAGGCGAGGGGTATTAGGGCAGATTTAAACCAAACCCGTGAGGGAAACCAATGACAAAGAACTCTTGGTAGATTATTGAAACTCCCGTGGAAAGGGTTAGAGAATCATCAAGGTCAAATAGTGATTCGGTATAAGTTCGAGTAGGGAATCTCAACTAATCACCGCAGATCGAGCACATGGAGCTTCTAATTGATAAAGAGAATAAAGAGAAAGAAATGGATGAATTGAAGCAAAGAAAAAAGGAACAAATTCAGGAGAAGATGGTGAATGAATTGTTGAAAGGGAAAGGAAGGAGCAGGGAAAAAATGAAAAATAATATAGAAGGAAAACAAAGGAGCACTAAAAGTTGATGCAAAGGCAAGAAAGGGAGAAGAGGAAGGAACATGAAAGGATTCAAAGGGATCAAGAGAGAAAGGAGAAGGAGTTTGAGAAGGAAAGAAGAGAGTTAGAAAGGAAAAGGAGATTGAGTAGTCCAATTAATCCTTTTCCTAATCAACACCCAATGTTAAGAGAATTGATGGGCATACATTTCCCTTATCGGTTTCAACACACAATTTTGCATAGGTTAGAGTGAATGCTTCTCCAAGTTCCTATCCATTCCCAACTACACTGTGAGGGATGTGTTATCCAATTCCCCCATGGGAAAAATTGGTCAAACACGACCCTATGCACAAGAAAATTAGAAGAGTCGGCTTTGTCTGCTCACATTCAAATCCAACAATCAAGGGCAAGGTGGACTCGAAAATGGAGGAGAAAGGGTAAGCGAAGGAGGTCAATGATGATTAAAAGAGACCGGAAGGCTCAACAGAAAGAAAGTGGTGAAAGGGGCTTGAAGTTTTGGACTTCGCCACATATGAGCTGTCTCGAGGCCGAACGTCGACTCGCGCAGGAGGCGCCAAGCGTCATCTTGGAGCAATTCCAAAAGGTGTAGCGAAAGAGATCCCAACGAGCACGAGATCCCCACATGGATCAAAGGAAATAGAAACAAAGGCTATAAACGGTGCAAGTGTCCAACCGTCACAGAGGCCCCACATGTCTCTTCAACGTATCTCCAAAAGAAAAATCTAGAGGCAGTCCCTAAATGAGTGTGGAGCCTCCACGCACCCCAGTGTCTCAAAAGGTTTCACCACCACTGAAAAGTCTTAATTGTGACAGAGTCACTGCAGAAGCCTCCACGTGCCTCATCGGCGCAACACCAAAGTTGGGTCCAAAGAGCGGTCCTCAAATGAGTGCCATCTCGCCATGTAGTTGGGGTAAAATTTGGAGATAGAACCACTGTTGAAAATTCCACGGCCGATGAGAGGAGCCACACATCCTAACAACGTAACTTCGAAGGCGCGACCCAAAGGGCAGGACCCAAACAAGCGCGAGCCCCCACGTGTCCCAAGTTAAACATATGGCCCCGCCAAACAAAAGGGACTAAGCCAAACACGAGGAAATGGAGGGCCAGCCCATGCAAATGATACCACATCTCCCACTATCACAATTTAGGGCTGGATACTGAGGGTCCCACCCGTAAATGTGGTATTCATCGAGACCCGAATCGCTAAGTAAAGAAGGGTTGGCGGAAGCCTCCACGCGTTATCTCAAAGTGCATATTCAAAGGTAAAATCTAGAGGTAGTCTCCAAACTAGTGCCAACCCTCCACGTGTCCAAGGCCCACAAAGGGACACGTGGCCATGTTTCAATTAAAGTTTTGACGGACGGTGACTGGGGAAACTTTTCGCCAAAGGAAGATTGTGGACCAATGGGAGATATTTTGGCATTTTGCACTTTTGCAAAAGGCACAAGTTACAATTGTGGGCCCGCGAGCCTGCAGAGGATATTTGTGCCAAATGAAGAAAAAATGCCTAAGGCCTGCAAAGGGACATGTGGCCATGTCTCAAGCCAAAGCGGGAAGGCGGGTCGTCAGGAAACTTTGGAAATTTTACAACTTTTACAAATGACATGATTTCAATTTCGGGCCGCGGAGGCTTTCAGAAAAAGTGAATTTCAGTGCGGGAGGTTTTGTGATTTTTGTGTCTTTTCAAAAAAGCGCAGTTTATATTTTCGGGCCGTGGATCCATTTTGCAAAGATTACATTTTCGCCATTTTTGCACAGTCTCGATGCAGAATCTTCAGACGGCCATATCTTTTGACTAGAAGCTCGGATTTGAGCAAGAGAAGACTTTTGGAAAGGTCTCGACATCCTCTACGCCATGGAAGCCTGAAATTTTAATTTTGGAAAGGTTAGGTGGGTGAAAAATAGGAAAACGTCTTTCAATCCATTAATACTATCTAATCCGATTGGTTAACTACCAGATCTGATATGATTTGCCATCTTTCCTTTTCCAACACACCAAACAGACATGGGAACCAAAAATTGTGATTGTAAGTGGATTTGCTGTGGCATTGATGGTTGGTGGTTGAGCTTTCAGAGCAGAATCGATTTTTTCTTCTTTCTCTCTCACCTCGACCTTCTATATATTGTAAACACTTCTCATTTGAGAAAGGAGAGACATTTTGGGTGTGGGAAACTCTGTAAAAATTTGTTTCCCAACTCCATTTGAGTTGTAAGCCTTCTCCTACACTTGACAAGCAGATTTTATGCCTCTAACAGAAATGTAATGGTTTATGCACCTTCTAGAGAAATAAACTCATGTTTTTGTGGTGTTCTTCAACCCTCTCTTGTGTTTTATTGTTTCTTTGTGCCTCTCCCTTTCAGATCTATTTTTGTGCATGTATTTCACATTTGTAGGTGCAGGATGTTGTGTTTCATGGAGTTTTGATGGTGGATTAGGATCTGGGTCTGTGTCACTTCTTTCTGACCTCCCTCATCTCCCTTTTCCCCTGTTTCATCCTCCCTCAGCAGAGTATCTCACCTCTTTCCTTTTTTGGTGTATCACCACTTTAGTGTAGGCTCTCTTTCACTCTCTCTTTCTCTTTGGTTCCTTGGAATGGTTAGATTAGGATAGATTATCTTTGCTTCTGCACTAGAGTAGATTGTGGTAGGTAGTTTAGGAACAAGAACCAACTTTCTCTTGAGGGCCATCTCAAGTTCGTAAGTCCCACAGCTTGAGAGATGGTCCCATGTTATGTAATCACACCGAATGCCCCACCCAATCCCGAGGCCATTCGGGAGTACTGTGATTTTTACTAACGGTTTTGGCACACCTAGTGGGACACTGGAGTTAGATTTTTCTCATCTTTCTCGGTGTCTCATTATTAACAACAAATCTAAGCCACCGTGCGACCACACTAACTTGATTTCGTAACACTGATGGGATAGGTTTGAAGCACCTTACCACTTCATTTCATCAAGTTGATGTGTTCTTAGTGAGATTCAACCTTTTAAGGCACTTTCAAGCACATTTGGCGGCTCTATCTAGTCAAACAACCCATTCTCCGAGTTGCGAGACCTTCTTTCCATCTAGTTCCACTCATTTTTCTTTCCATGTCTCTCATTTTCTTCCATTCATGAAGTTGTGCAATCATGACTTCATTCCCAACTTGGAACTCACACTTGCAGCAACAACAGTGTAGTCCACCTCCAATGTATTTCACTACTCCTCTAGATCAGCATTATGATCAGATTTAGAACCATTATGCTTACCCATATGAGCAGGGTCAAAGCTAGTTTGGCTATGGAGCTTATCAAGAACAAGGGGATGCATACAATGGCGATGGTTATGTGGAGAATGCTGGTCTCGATGGAGATGATTAAAAAATTAGAGGCACGCATGGTGCATTCAAGGGCTACAACATAGATGAAAGCATTCAGATTGGTCGCAGGCACCTTTTCCATGGGGAGGCCCCTTTCCGATTAATTATAACCCACGGGATAAGCTTGACTTCATGGTTGATGTTATCCAAAATGAGCCCCTACTTATTTTGGCTAACTTTCCTTCATTCTTCCTCGCTTGTGCTTCAAATTCAATTTTCACACATTTCAAGCACTCAAGGGTTTCTGGAAATGGCTCCATCAGATAGGATTTTTCTTCCCCTTTCCAGAAAGGTAAAATTTTCCTCCTAACTCCAAATATTTTGAAAGTTATGGCTCGGTGGAGTTTTATGGGGAAAATTTCCTAGGCAGGCCCGCAGCCAATGAAATGGTGCCATGTGGTGGCGGAGGTCGGGGTAGCGGAGAAAATTTGGAGAATTTTCCAAGAAGAGGGCAAAGGGCTATAAAGGGAAAATTTGGCTCTTAGATATGGGATTGAGACAATTCCTTTATTGGTGAAGCCTACGGAAGAGGTAAAGGTTGAAGAGCAAGTGGTGGTTAGGACTGATTTTGTTGCAACAAAAGAAGAGTGAAAAGAAGAGGCAGATCAGCAATCAATTTTCTCATAATGTAGTGTCCATGTTGGCACTCTACTTAAATAAGATGTTGATCCAATTCAATTTGCACAATCAACCATGGAAGAGGAAAGCTCTAAAAGAGATCTTGCAGCCCCAACTTGTCCTCTAGAGTAGTAGATTGAAGAGTTTGACTTGAAAAACTTCATGCTAGAGGAAGAGTTCAATCAAGAGCAAGATTGCCTTCAAGCAACAGAGGAAGGAGAAGCTGCTCCAAATCCAAAAGAAGAGGAGCACATTCTAGCTGTGGGGGAGAAAAGTGCATATCCAAAAGCTTTGAGCACAAAGCAGGCTATAGAAGAACCTTCAGTTCTTCTTTCTACTTCATCTCTTGAGTTCTAGTGCTAAAGAAGAGTTTGATCTCTCAAACTCAATATTGGAGGATGAAAGAAACCATGGTGATCAAGTTGCAGATCAAGAGAACACCATGGGAGAGGTTGAACATTTACAAAGCAGACAACAATGAGGCGGTTTATCTCGTCGATTTGGAGGACTATTTTGATGAAGAGGAACCAGTTGAAATCACATCATTTCTCCTTCATCACCCACATTCCAAACACAAGAACCTACTACCATGAAGGAGAGCATTCATTTACAGCAGCCTGCATTTTATAACAGCCTTTGGAGCCAAGATTGGAAGATATTAATCTTCCATGTTCTTCATGGAGGAAGAAGGAAAAACAGCAGTAAGAACTTCATCACTTCTCCCACATCATCCATCCAAGATCTACAAGAGGACTCCATTTTTGGAGTTGAAAATCGAGCAATGGTCATATCAAATGGATCGACCTTGCCCAATAAGGTATTTGGCTTCACTAGAGCCAAAGGAGAAGTCACAACCAGTCATGCTTGCTTCTAAGCATGAGGATGAGCTACAAAGTACCAAGGATCAGCTGCCATACCTCTTCAATCCAAATGCAGAGCAACTAAAAGAGGTATCTAACTTGTTTTCAGTTGACACCTTGCTGATATGGGTAGAAGAACAACTTCTTGTTGATTTTCCACTCATCCTAACAACCATGATTAGCTCCAAATAAATTGCATGGCTGCCCATTTTGAAGAAAGGAAGCTATTTTGCACAACCAGTTGTTGGGTTTGTTTAGCCCATCTTTGCTTCTAGTTAGAGTAGAATAGGTAGGTTTGCTTTTAGTAGAAGAAGTGCTTGTGCACACTCTGCATATCCCACTTGGGGTATGTATGATTTTCAGTTTTGTACATAGTTTTTGTGGTGCTGGTTTTGCTCTTGCACAGTTCATTTCAGTGGCATTTTGGTGAAGATCAGCTCCAAGTTTAGTGGGTTTCCAAGTGGCTCAGAGGTCAGATTTTCATAGTTTAGATCAGAATTGATTATCAGGCTTGACTCCATGCCCAATGGATGCTTCAAAGGCCACTGATCATTCATCTAGCAGGCAGATGACCCCTGAGAGTCACCAAATTGTTATCCAAAATGAGCCCCCTGCTTATTTTGGCTAACTTGCCTTCATTCTTCCCTTCCTTGTGCTTCAACTTCAATTTTCACACATTTCAAGCACTCAAGGGTTTCTGGAAATGGCTCCATCAGATAGGATTTTTCTTCCCCTTTCCAGAAAGGTAAAATTTTCCTCCTAACTCCAAATATTTTGAAAGTTATGGCTCGGCAGATTTTTGGGGAAAATTTCCCTAGGCAGGCCCATGGCCAATGAAATGGTGCCATGTGGTGGTGGAGGTCGAGGTAGCGGAGAAAAGTTGGAGAATTTTCCAAGAAGAGGGCAAAGGGCACAAAGGGAAAATTTTACCACGCAGCCCGCGGCCAATGAGGAAGCAACATGTGTCCCCATGGTGGTAGGAGTTCAAGACGTGGAGAGGAAACTTTGGTTTTTTGCCAAAGCGACAGAGGCACAAATGGAGAAAAAGAAGCGCCCCCG
Organism: Taxus wallichiana var. yunnanensis; assembly: GCA_018340775.1. NCBI lineage: Eukaryota > Viridiplantae > Streptophyta > Pinopsida > Cupressales > Taxaceae > Taxus > Taxus wallichiana. Next base: position 492,708,592 of record CM031243.1, on the reverse strand, counting down.
CCAACCAAAAGCTGACATGTGCCACTGGAGTGGCGGAGCACGGGGAAAATGTGGGAATTTTGCCCAATGTGAAATCAAAGGAAAAAGGTAAGGTTTGGGCCCACAATCCCATCGGCGAACCAAGAAGTGACACATGGTAGCGGTATGAGCGAGCGGAGGGCGGGAAATTTTGGGAAATTTTCCCAATGAAAAATCAAAGTGAAAAAGGCAAGGTTTGAGCCCGCGTTTCCATCAGCTAATGGGAAAGTGACATGTGGTAGCGGAGCGGTGGGGTGTGGGGAATTTTTGGGAAATTTTCCAAATTCAAAAAATGGAAAATTTTCAAGTTTCGGCCCGCCAACCCGAATTTTGCCCTAAAATTGTCATTTTCCCTAAATCTTTAGAGGGGCATAACTTTCGATCCCGAGCTCGGATTTTCACATTCTTTATATCATTGGAAATATGTTGAAATCCTCTACACGATGGAATCTTCAATTTTTATTTTTGATGGATATTTTTGGGAGAAAATGGAAAAACATATCTTGGCATGCAAAAAACACATAAAACAACTCCAACCACCAAAATTAATGAAGTATGGGCCTCTGTTTTTCTCTGTAAAGCAATGTACTTCAAAGTATGGGATTTTTTATGGAAACCCATCATTTTTAGGCCCATTAGATGAATCTTGTCGGTGGTTGAAGTCCCAAATCAATTTTCCCGCATTTTCTCCTTTCTTCCATTCTACTCGATGGTTAAAAGCCAATTTTGGCTCATTTTATGTGATTTTCATCATTCTTCTCTACCTCTCCCTTCTTTTTTTTCCCAGGTGGAAAATGGAGTTTGAACCTCCTCCCTTGCTCTGTAATGGTGTTTTTGCCTCTTACCAGTGAAATGATGTTTTGTGCAAACTTCTAGAGCAATAAAAAACGTGTTTTGTGATGCATTTGTCCATCCTTGCTCGTTTTTGCTTGTTTTCTTCTTGCCTCTCTTCATTGCAGGTATTTGTGCATGTTTGAATGTCTATTGCAGGTTTTGGGGCTGTGTTCATGGAGTTTTGGAACATTTTTTGTGTGAAATCCATCCTTGGTTTTGTGATGCACTTGTCCATCCTTTCCATTGCTCACCTCTCTTTGTTTCCATGACAGTTTTGATAGATGTTTAACATTTTCCTTCTCTGGTGTATCACCGTTTTAGTGTAGGATCTATTTTTCCCTCTTTTCTCTCTCTGTCTCCTTGGCATAGTTAGATTAGGATTAGATTAGCTTGCCTGCACTGGAATAACTTGTGGTAGGTAGTTTAGGAAGAGGAACCAACCTTCTCTGGAGAGCTTTCCCCATTTACAAAGGTCTCACACTTTGGGAAAGCTCAATGTTGTGCATTCACACCAAATGACATTGCCTTAGAAAAGCAGATCCATAGGTCATTTTGGGGGTGATGTGAATTTTCAATAATAATTGAGATGTTGCCCCAACTCACTTGAAGCGGGCTAAGGAGATAGAGGCCTACGAACGTGGTGTCAGGTGGAACCTTGTTAATGGGTAAGTCCTACACATCACATGGTGATTTTATCTTCATTCCCAAGCAACACCATCTCAATCGGAGCTTCAATTTCCAAGCTTCCCATCCGCTGCCCCAAGTGTCGGTTTCCCCTCTCCATCTCCTAATCTTCCATCTCATCTCATTTCCTCTTCCCTTTTCCCTTCCAAATCCAATTCCCCTCCACAAGAGCCAAAAAAATGCCTTCCCCTCCACCACAGACAAAGAAACAACTAGTGGAGACCCCACCCACCACTCCTCTTACTTTCCCGAGTCCATGTCGGGTAGAAACTCAAGAAACCATCCAAGGAGATCCAAATAGAGAAGAAATGATCAAAAGCTTAGCAAGTTGGGCTCTCAAGTTTGGGATTACAAAAATACCCTTGATGGTTAACCTTCGAGGAGGAGGTCGTGGTCAAGCATGTAAGTGGTTGAAGCTTGATTACAAAGACAAGTGTGCGGGAAGAGGAAGCTACCCAAATCCAAAAGAAGAGGAGTGCATTTTGGCTATGGAGGAGGACCATGCAATTTTTAGAAGCTCCAAGTATGGAGCAGCCACGAAGAACCTTGTTCTTCCTCCCACTTCATCCCCTTTGAGCTCTAATATCAAAGAAGAGTTTGATATTTCAAACTTCATGTTTGAGGATGAGGGGAACTATGGTGAGAAAATTACAGATCCGGAGGACACCATGGAGGAGGTCGAGCATACGCAGCAGACAACAAGGAGGCATATTGTCTATCGTTTGGAGGATTATCCCAATGGTGAGGAGCATGAGGAGATCACATCATTTGATCCTCTATCATCTGACTTCCAAGCACATGAGTCCACTGCCATGGAGGAGATTCAAAGATAGTAGCCTTCATCTCACAAGGGTCCTCTCTGGAACCAAGATTAGAGGATCGTAATCTTCCATGTTCTCCTCAGGAGGAGAAAGGAAAGGGGCATAAGGATCCCGTCTCTCTCACACCATCCACCCAGGAATGTCCACAGGAAGACTCCACTCTTGGAGTTGAAATTGAGCAATGGGCACATCCATCGATCGATCGGTGTGCCTAATCATGTACTTGGCTTCACTGGAGCCGAGGAGAAGCAAACTGCTCATGCCCACTTCAGGGCATGAGGATGAGCTCCAAAGTACCAAGGATCAGCTGCAATGCCTCTTCAATCCAAATGTAGAGCAACTAAAAGAGGCATTTGTCTTGTTTCCAGTTGATACCTTGATGATTTGGGTGGAAGATCACTCTTCTCTTGTCGGTTTCTCACTCATCAGAACTTTCATGTTCAAGTGCAAATCATATACATGGCCACGTTTTTTATGAAGAAGGGAAGTTATTTCTCCTCGCTGTGGCATGCTTTGTTTAGCTTTTCTTTGTTAGGGTTAGTGTAGGAGTAGGAGTAGGTTTTCTTTTAACAGAAGAAGTGTTTTTGCACACTCTTCATGTTCCACTTAGAGCTTGTATGATTTTCATTTTTTGTACATAGTGTGTTGTGGTGTTTTGTTTCTCTTGCACGATTACATCAAAGGTAGCAATTGGTGGGATCGCCCTAGTTCCAATAATGTTTCGATAGTAGGGAAAACTTAGGGTCACCAAGTGCAAGCATCGGACTCAAGTTTCGAGAGACAAGATCAAGATTTAGGCTCTCATTCATGACTCCATGCCCAATGGATGCAACAAGGCCACTGATCTCTTCATCTAGTAGGAAGATATCCCTATGGTCGCCAAATTTTTATCCAATTTTCCCTGTGCAAAGTTGGTCAAACACGACTACGTACATAAGAAAATAAGAAGAGTCGGCTCTGTCACGCTAGCTCACAATCAAATCCAACAATCAAGGGGGCATGTGGACTCGGCAATAGAGGAGCAAGGGTCAAATGAAGGAGGCCAATGACGATTAAAAGAGACCAAGGCTCAACAAGAAAGAAAGCGGTGAAAGGGGCTTGAAGTTTTGGACTTCGCCGCATACGATTTGTCTCGGGGCCGAACATCAGGCTTCGCGGGAGGCGCCACATGTCATCTTGGCATAATTCCAAAAGGCGCAGTGAAATAGAGACCCCAAACGAGCGTGAGCTCCCCACATGGATCAAAAGAAATAAGCAAGTGCCAGGACGGTGCCAAGTGTCCAACCGTCGGCCGAAGGCCCCACGTTTCTCTTGGCGCATCTCCAAAATAAAAATACAAAGGCATTCCCTAAATGAGCACGGAGCCTTCATGTGCCCTAGGCCCGAAAAAGTTACACGGTTTGTTGAAAAGTCTTAACTTGGGGATGAGTCTCATGGAATCCTCCACGTGCCTCATCGGCGCAACACCAAAGTTGGGTCCAAAGGGCGGTCCTCAAATGATCGCTAGCGCGCCACGTAGTCGGGGTCAAATTCAGAGATAGAACCAGCTGTTGAAAATTCCAAGGCCAACGGGAGGAGCCACGTGTCCTAACGGCACAACTTTGAAGGCACGACCAAAGGGCAGGACCCAAACAAGCGTGAGCCCCCCACGTGTCCCAAGTCAAACATATGGCCCCACCAAACAAAAGGGACTAAGCCAAACACAAGGAAATGGAGGGCAGCCCACGGATGATACCACGTGTCCCACTGTCACAATTTAGGGGCTACAAGGGTCCCACCCATAAAGGCAAAAGTATTCATTTGAGACCCCAATCGACTAAGTAAAGAAGGGCCGCTAGTGGAAGCCTCCATGCATCATCTCGGTGCATATTCAAAGGTAAAATCTGGAGGCGCTCTCCAAACTAGCTTCAACCTCCTCCACGTGTGTTAGGCCCACAAAGGGACATGTGGCCATGTTTCAAGTCAAAGTGGTGGCGGACTTGGGAAGAATTTTCGCAAAGGGGAAGATCGCGGACGGTGGGAGATATTTTGACATTTTGCACTTTTCACATATGGCACAAGTTACAATTGAGCCCGCGAGCCCGTGGAGGATCTTTGTGTCAAATGAAGAAAATATGCCTAAGGCCATGCAAAGGACACGTGGCCATGTCTCAGTGCCAAAGCTTGGTAAGGCGGGTCGTTGGGGAAACTTTGGAAATTTTGCAACTTTTACAAATGGCGCAATTTCAATTTTGGGCCATGAGGCTTTCGATCAAAAGTGAATTTTGGAGTCTCGCTAAGAGGTTTTGTTATTTTTGCATCTTTTTGCAAAAAGCACAGTTTGTATTTTTGGGCCCATGGATCTGCTTTGCAAAGATTACATTTTTGCCATTTTTGCACGTTTTGATACAAAATCTTCAGACGACCATATCTTTTGACTGGAAGCTTCGGATTTGAGCAAGAGAAGACTTTTTGGAAAGGTCTCGACATCCTCTATGCCATGGAAGCCTAAAATTTTAATTTTGGCAAGGTTAGGTGGGTGAAAAATAGGAAAACATATTTAAATCCATTAATCTGAGAATCCTATTGCTTCAACTACCCAGGATCTCGATCTCGATTTTCCATCTTTCCTTCTCCAACATGCCAAACAGACATGGGGAACTTAACTGATAGATCAGAGTGTGATTTGTAGGGCATTGATGGTTGGTGGTTGAGATTTGAGCGTAATCCATTTTTTTCTTTCTCTCTCGCCTCGACATTCTATATATTGTAAACACTTCTCATTTGAGAAGGAGAGACATTTTGGGTGGGGAAACTCTGTAAAATTTGTTTCCCAACTCCATTTGAGCTGTAAGCCTTCTCCTACGTCCTCACAAGCTGATTTTATGCCTCTAAGAAGAAATGTAATAGTTTGTGCACCTTCTAGAGAAGTAAGCTCATGTTTTTCTCGGTGTTCTTCAACCCTCTCTCGTGTTTTATTGTTTCTACGCGCCTCTCCCTCGCAGATTTGTTTTCACCTTTTTCATTTTTTGGTGTATCACCGCTTTAGTGTAGGCTCTCTTTCACTCTCTCTTTCTCTCTAGTTCCTTGGAATGGTTAGATTAGGATAGATTAGATTTTTCTACACTATAGTAGATTGTGGTAGGTAATTTAAGAAACAGAACCAACTTTCTCTGAGGGCCATCTCAAGTTCGCAAGTCCACAACCGGAGAGATGGTCCCATGTTATGCAATCAAACCGGATGCCCCACCCAATCCCGAGGCCATTCGGAGGTGTCTTTGTGATTTTACACTAACAGGATGTCAACATGGGGAGGCAACTACAAATTAACACCCCTGCTTCAACCTCAACTACAGATTCAACACCACCCTTCCCTAGATTTTGGAAATGATATTATTGAAAGTAAATATTTCTTTTTGAAGGTTGAGTTTTTGATGTTTGTAATTGGCCTTTCGATTTAAAAACTACCATATAGTTATAATAGTTATATGGCCCAAGTATGTTGTATGGCCATGTTTTTGTAATGGACAATTCAAATGTTTACTGAATGGATACATGTCTTCCAAGTTATATGATTTTTTTCAAAGATTTAAACTCCTATTGTTTGTGAAAATTACATTGAGAAACTAAAAATGGTAAATGCCAAAGTATGTAATTTGCCAATAACCTATATTGGTCATTAATGTAACAGCCAAAAGCCAATAACACAATCTACCAGTAGAAAAGAAAAATATGAAATAGTTTCTATCACTGCCTCAATGAGGGTAAAAACCTCACCTATTAAAACCGTATGGAGTGTAGATATTCAAAGAGAATCAAACAATTTCCAAACTTATTTGATGTGTTGATAAACACAATAAAAATCATGATCCGTATCTCCACCTTCCAACTGAGTCACTCCAACAATCATAGCAGCACCACTGCAACACATGTACAAAAATACTATCGATTTTAATATGTAAAATCACCAAAATCTGCAAAAACTATTTGCAAAAACAAAATCTATATTACCAGAACTGTTAAAATCCTGTGTGTGAGGAGGTGGTGGAAGATGTAAAACATCACCTGCAAATATGATGGTGATGGTTTGTATTCTTTGCAAACATAAGCTTTCAAACATCTTTTTTTCATTTTTTGTTTGGTTACAGTGAATGGGTGTCTCAACCGGACATGCAAATCTCAAGGTCAAAACTCGACAAAATTGGGTAAAAATTATCTTTGATAGAAAATGAATCGATTTGAACAAGAGTAAGAATTAGCGAAACATGATTTTTACAAAATAATGGTTCTTCAGAGGCCATTTTTATGCCCAAAAAGATGGAAGGAACCCAAGTAGCTATTAATGAAGCAGAACCAAATCCCGAGTTGGATAAAAGAGGCAAAATCACTATGAAAATCCAAAAAAACTGCATCACAAAAGCCAACGATGTGATTTGATAGAACCACTTTGTGGGATACGTAGAATGGCAAGTAGAAGCATGGATATATACCTAAGATACTATGTATAGTGCGAAGAAAATAGATAAAGACCCAAAGAAGTTGAAACAGATAAAAGACATAAGCAAATAACTAAAAAAATCACTAAGAAATACAGTTGTCGTGCACATGCAGAGACAAGATTCACAACAAAGAACGAAGTGAGGAAGGAATAGCGAGTTCCACACACAGAGACAAGATTTATAACCAGAAAATTTAAGCAATGACCGAGCACAAAACCTGTAAGATGAAAAATTCCTGCAGATTGCTTACAAAACATGAAGTCGTGGTGCTCTTGCAATGAAATGTCAATGAGGTTCAAGTGGAAAACTCCACAGAAGTAATGGATGGTGGTGAGAAGTTAATTCATGCATTCAATGGCAATAAATGAAGCAACAATGTACACATTAAGATTTGCTTCGCTGAAAGAACATGACATTCCCTTTCTAATTTAATACCATATCTACATGTAAAGATTTCTTTGTCCTCGAAAATAACGGATCCCTTTGTAATAAGTGGCAGACTAAATAGTAATAGGTGGGGTGATTAAGTGGCATGTATTGGTCCAACCCTATAAAAGACAAAAAATTTGACACCTCACACTCCATCAAGTATGCACGGTGGGTTACTTGTCACATTTGTTTGGAAAGCAAATTGGGTTGTAGACAATTCTCAATCGCTTCTTTTGGCAGGTTTTTGGGATTACCAGTGCTATCAATGCTCGGTATGGTCTCCCAAAGTTTGGGTGCACCATGACTGGCTCCCCTCCCTTATATATTAAATTTATGAAGGACAAAAAAGAAAAAATATTAACAAAAAGTGATTAAGATCTTGAATATTCCCCCACTCCCAAAATTCATATAAGATGCTCACTTTTGGTAAATCAAACTTTTTTTACAAATATAAATGGCTAAGTGATATAGAATCCTGTCGATGCCACGATGGGTTAAATTTGTGATCGTTGAGATGTTTTTTTATTATTTTGGACGTAAAATACTTGAAAATATCCGATTCACACGCAACTTACATATTTAAAACATGACCATCATTTTTATATAAATTTGTATAAATATTATTCAAAAAATATGTAAATTTATATTATAAAAGATATAATAAATTTAGAATAATTAGTAAAAATAACATTATTTTATGTTTTTGAAGCGCAGTCCCCTGAAAATTGTTTGACATCTACATGCCACATAGATCAGACTTATAAATTAAACTGGACATTGAATAACTTGTCAAAAATAGTGGTTGGAATTTTGTTCGTTGGTGGGGTTCCCTAATTACTTCATGGAGAGATAATATGTTAAAGCACTTAGTCATTCTTTCAATCTATTTTGACAACAACACTTACATTCTTGAGAGTGACTATTAGCAAACTTACATGTCTCACTTGCATTTGCAACATTTGTTTTGGTTTTAATAGAAAATCAATATTGTCAATCACACTCCTTATCATTAACAACTACAAAAATAATAACTGTCTTTCTGTAGAGAATAACAAATACCATTCCACGTTCACACTGCATTGTACACATGTTAAATTTTTTTAAAATAGAATAATATCTCTCACAGTCGCATGCAAATAAATTTTGCAAAAACAATTCGCACACGACCATCATATAGGCTGAAATCATCGAGAAAAGAGTCTGACGGATTCCGGCAGCTTACAGGTTGCGGTTGAAACGCTGCTAAATATATGCAAACGGCGTTAAAAGAATTAATAGCGTTTTGTTTTAACAGATTGCTGAGTAAGCAGATTGCAGACGCGTCAGCCAAAAGTGGAACGCACCGGCAAGTAAGGCTTTCTGAAAATGAGGGCCCGCACAATATTAGCCTCATTCCATTCCTCACTAAGTAAAGGATACGGAATAATTTAATATGGTTAAGGAAGAATTAGAAGGAAAATGGTCGGTCCATCCTGCCCCCACATATACGGGGAGAATATTTGTTACTTTTTGAAGAGTTTTTGGAGTGCAATGTTTTTGTTTATTCTTTCGAAGGAGAAAATAGTGGCAGCGGCGTGTCATTCATGGGGTGAGTTATTATCATGCCGAAGGCATGGATATTGTTTTCACTTCTCTCATTAATCTATTTCTCTTTCCTCAATCAAATGTTGCCATGTGGATTATTTTGAAATTGGACTAAAGTTTAATTTTCCAATATTGTACTTAGTTCCATTTCATTGGCCAACCCCTTTGTTTAGCACCATTTGTGAGAAAGAATTTGTCTGCATTGCATTTAAGATTGTCCTTTGTTTATGACAGGGTTTGATTGGTGTTGTTGGGCTCAAGAATGGATTCCTGTCAACACCTTCATCCTCGATTAAGCACGCCCGAGAGACTCGATTTGAAAGGAGCCACGAAACCATTTTCCAAGAAAATCAAGGCCAAAAAAAAAAGCAGGTGGGTTTTTGAAACAACAAAAAGGATCAAACATAGTAAAAGTAGCGGAGAAAGGAGGAAAGGAGAAGCTAGTAGAAGGAGAAAAGTCAGTGAAAAAGCGTTGCCGATTTGGAACCCCAAGGATGAACTTGTGTATTCGGCAGGTCTTGCGGCGTTTTGCGCAAAGGGTAATGATTTGTCAAAAAAAGCCTTTCTATTTTTTATGATAGTATCAGGGGTGAGTTGGATGGCAAGTATAGTAATGATCAATTTGTATAATAAGAATATAGGGCTAAAGAACAAGTTTGTTGGGCTTAGGGATAAGGTCAAGGCTAAAGATTTCAGTTTAAGGATGGGCGTGAAGAGACTTTGTATAAGATGTGCAGCCAGGTGTGGGGAAATGGAGAAGAGAAGGAAAGGAGTTGGCCATTGAGGATGGGAAAGTAGTGAAAGTTTCCTTATGTTTGTTGCTTGTTTGTTTTTTAACAGCAAATATCATTCTACTGGAGACATTCAATTCTTTTGGAACCGACTCTTCTTTATTTTTGTTCTTCTTTGGAATGCGATTATTAATGGGAACTATATATTGGATGAATAGGAGTGGGCTTTTGAAGCTATACAATGATATCCAATCCTGCGGATATCAGGATGTGCAACTAATGTGGGAAATGTTGCAGAATTCTGAGACTACCTCGTCACCCAAGAGACAACGATCTGCATGGAAAATTTGCATATGGGCAGCACATCCTAGGTGAAGGTTAGATCAACAGAGGGTCTACAAAGCCATGGGTCGGGGTGACCACCTGTAAAATCTTTGTTAAGACCCCATCATCATGGGCATAGCTTAGTAGAAATCAAATATTCTAGCAGATTATCTGCACTCTGCCTCTCTCCTAAAAATCATACCACACTATGAGGGTGTTTCCAAGTTTGTGGGGTGAGGTATGAAGTTTCCATTATTACCTAGCTTTTGGTTTATGTTCATAATCACCTTTCAGTTGATATATGATATTTATATACCAAAAGATAAAAAATATATTGCTTCAGTGAGGGAGCATCTTTCCTCCGTTGGAATAGATCTAGGGTAATATAGTATTGGGTGAGGGTTGTTATTTGCTCGAAGATGATTTGAGGCATACTTGTGCCCAACTCTTTGAGTTGTACAGACTTTTAAGCAAGTGTTTGTGTCAAATACCTATTTCTTTCAATAAATTTCATTATTGAAAAACTGTAAATTTTGAGCTAGAATGTGATAAAATGAAAATCCATTAAACTGGTTGATTAGCTTTTTATATTAGTTATTGGCAAAGATTAAGGATGTTTAGCAATGTTTGTTGCTTGTTTGTTTTTTAACTTTTACCTAATGCGTGAATGTTTAAGTTCATATTGCAGTCTATTTATTGACATCAAAGTGTGCAGTGGGAATTGTTTTTTCGAGGCCTAATCATTATCCTGTAGGATAAATTCTCTTGGGAACTACTTTTTGCTTGCATAACCCATTTGTAATGATTTGTATGAGCATCTGAAGGGTGTGTAAATCAGTAGTTTATCTGTACACGAGGATGGTAGATTGTCACTGCAATAAACTCAGCTATATCAGAAGGTTCTGCAGACAGTTAATTTTGATTGTGTTCCCTAATGAAATTTTCTTCCTCAGCCACTAAAAACTTCAAGTCGACGTGGCACAAGTTGAGGTTCAAGTTTAGAAAACCAAATGAATGGTGAAATTTCAGGTTAATGATTTGAGCAATGTGTCTGACTTCTTCATGGCTTAAGAAGTACAAGTTTGGCCTTATTGTTTTTCAGATCAAGATTAACATTTTAATTTTTGAGTCTTCAATGACAAATTATTGATCTAGCTACTGTTTGGGTTGCCTTGATCTGTACTTGACATATTTCACGTTGCTGATTATGCAGGTGATCGGTAGGATATAATGTGTTTAAAGCTATTTTAAAGTAAAATTACAGACCATGTCATGGGATATTATTACTTTTCAATGACCTTTGAAGTTTTCTCTGATATGCATTAAGGATGGCGGGATGTTGTAAGGATGTAGTTAATTTTTTAGCTTGTTTACATGATGAAGAAACTAATATTGTTAGAGCTTGATTCTCTTTAATTTACCCTACTGTTGGTTTGTTCTTTCAATTCTAAGCTCATTCGATGGTTGCTTATATCTTTGAAAAGGCACAAGAAACTAATTAATGGATTAATTCATATCTTCACATGGTCAGTAACTCTCCGTCCTCACACTACTCCAATGATTTGTGAATTAATGCATTCTTTAAGCTTTGTAATTTTATGAATAATGCACTCTTATCCTCATATTATATCCAAATAATGTTCTAAACTCCATAATAATCTTACAAAAATACAAAAATGCATAATTTTAAATATTATTATACACAACCTGAATAATTATAGAAACAATAAATCTTTTCTTACTCGTATTTGTAAATAGAATACAAAAAGGTGCCCTCGTAAACCCTTCACTCTTGCACTTTTAAACTGCATGTTACAAATATGTTTCAATAATCATCTGAACAACACAATGACCATTGCAATGTCAAATCCCAAGCAAACCAACCTGTCTTACCTTGTTCATGCATAGGTTCATAATAAAGCCCTCCTCCACACCATAAAACTAGAGCATCGGCAGGATTTGCCATATCATGGCCTTGTTCATTTTCATAATTGACTTATAAAAAAATCGAGCATTAAATAAAAATTAAAAACATTACAATATGTATATATGTAAGATATTAGTGCGGACTTAAATTTAGTGAGATTTTTAGGGTTTACAAATCATTAGAAGATATTTGTTTTAAGTTTTTTTAAAATCTTAAAATCTTTTTTATTAGTTTGATTTTTTAGGGTTTCCAAATTATTGGAAGATATTTGTTCTAAGTATTTTTATAATCTTAAAATTATTTTGAGCTTTAGGGTTTCCAAATCGCTCCGATAAATAGATTTGATATTTGTATAGGTTTTTATTTTCGAAATTAAATGTAATTTTTTATTACTATTTATTACATTAAATGTTTTATATATTATGTGTCAAGTAAAAAGGTTTTTATTTTCAAAATTAAATGTGGTAAAAAAATTAATGTTATTTATATATAAATATTTTCTATTATATAATTTTAAATAATTATTATCCTCCAAGACATAATATATATAAGCTTGAAAAACTAATTTTCACTTTTTTAATGACCAATCACAATACAAAAAGATATTTACATTTTAGATCATTTGTATATGGTTTTTTAAAAATGTGTATTTGTTTTATTTTTTCAAAAAGTAGATTCTATTTTTCTATTGGCTAAAAATAAATTATAAGCATCTCAAATTTTTTGATTACTAAAAACAAGAATTTTAAAATGTTTTATATATTATACTTTAAAAATTATAATTATAAAAATATTGAGGTATTGTAATTAATGTCGCAAGCAAGCGTGATGTCCCGTGGGTTGCCAATTGTTATCCAATTTTTCCCCTAGGCAAATTGGTCAAACACGACCCTACGCACAAGAAAATTGGAAGAGTTGGCTTTGTCTCACGAGCTTACATTCAAATCCAACAATCAAGGCGGCGGATTCGACAATGGAGGAGCAAGGTCGGCGAAGGAGGCCAATAACGTTAAAAGAGACCGAGAAGGCTTAACAGAAAGAAAGTGGTGAAAGGGGCTTGAAGTTTTAGACTTCACCGCATATGAGTTGTCTCGGGCCAAACGATAAACTCACGGGGGGCGCAACATGTCATCTTCGCGCAATTCCAAAAGGCGCAATAAACAAAGACCCCAAATGAGTGCGAGCCCCCACATGGATCAAAGGAAATAACACAGCCGCAAACGGTGCCAAGTGTCCAACCGTCAGTGGAGGCCCCACGTGTCTCTTTGGAGCATCTCCAAAAGAAAAATTTGGAGGCAACCCCTAAATGAGCGCGGAGCTTCCACATGCCCAGTGTCCGAAAAGGTTGACCATTTGTTGAAAAGTACTAACAAGGACGAGCATGTGGAAGCTTCCATGTGCCTCATCGGCGCAACACCACAGTTAGGTCCAAAGAGCGGTCCTTAAACGAGTGCCAGCTCGCCACGTAGTCGAGGTCAAATTCGAAGACAAAAATGGTTGTTGAAAATTCCAAGGCCGATGAGAGGAGCCACCCGTCCCTGTCAGCAGTATGAACTTTGAACGTGTGACCCAAAGGGCAGGAACCAAACAAGCGCGAGCCCCCCATGTGTCCCAAGTCAAACATATGGCCCCGCCAAACAAAAGGGACTAAGCCAAACACAAGGAAATGGAGGGGCAAGCCCTAGATGATACCACATGTCCCACTGTCACAATTTAGGGGCTGGCTACAAGGGTCCCACCCGTAAAGGTGGTATTCATCTGAGACCCAAATAGGCTAAGTAAAGAAGGGCCGGCGGAAGCCTCCACACATCATCTCGGCACATATTCAAAGGTAAAATCGAGGCGGCCTCCAAACTAGCACCAGCCCTCCACGTGTCCAAGGCCCACAAAGGGACACGTGGCCATGTTTCAAGTCAAAGTGGACCAATGGGCTTGAGGAAGACTTTTCGCCAAAGGGGAAGATTGCGGATTGATGGGAGATATTTTGGCATTTTGTACTTTTCGCAAAAGGCACATGTTACAATGATGCGAGCTTGCAGAAGACAAAGGGGAGGATATTTGCGCAAATGAAGAAAAAAATGCCTAAGGCCCGCAAAGGGACACATGGCCATGTCTCAAGCCAAAGTCGAAAGGTGGGTCATCAGGGAAACTTTGGAAATTTTACAACTTTTGCAAATGGCACAATTTCAATTTTGGGCCCGCAGAGGCTTTCGAGCAAAAGTGAATTTCGGGTCTGCAGGAGGTTTTGTGATTTTGTATCTTTTCACAAAAAGCATAGTTTGTATTTTCGGGCCCGTGGATCCACTTTGCAAAGATTACATTTTCACCATTTTTGCACAATTTCGATGCAGAATCTTCAGACGGCCATATCTTTTGACTAGAAGCTCGGATTGGAGGAAGAGAAGACTTTTGGAAAGATCTTAACATCCTCTATACCATGGAGGCTTCAAATTCTAATTTTGAAAAGTTTAGGTGGGTGAAAAATAGGAAAACGTATTTCAAGCCATTAATACGAGAATCGATTGCTTCAACTACCAGATCTGATTTGATTTGCCATCTTTCCTTCTCCAACATGCCAAGCAGTAGACATGGGAACCAAAATTGATAGATTATAGGTGGATTTGTAGGGAATTGGTGGTTGTTGGTTGAGCTTTCAGAGAAGAATCTAATTTTTTCTTCTCTCTCTCTCGCCTCGACCTTCTATATATTGTAAACACTTCTCATTTGAGAAAGGAGAGACATTCTAGGTGTGGGGAAACTTTGTAAAATTTGTTTCGACTCCATTTGAGCTATAAGCCTTCTCCTATGCTTGAAAAACATATTTTATGCCTCTGAGTAGAAATGTAATGGTCTGTGCACCTTCTAGAGAAATAAACTCATGTTTTTGTGTTCTTCAACCCTCTCTCGTGTTTTATTGTTTCTCCTTACCTCTCCCTTTCAGATCTATTTTTTGTGCATGTGTTTCACATTCAGAAAGCGAGGATGTTGTGTTTCATGGAGCTTTGATGGTGGATTAGGATATGGGTCTATGTCACTTTGTCGACCTCCCTCATCTCCCTTTTTCCCTCTTTCATCCTCCCTCATCAAGAGTATCTTGCCTCTTTCCTTTTCTTGTGTATCACCGCTTTAGTGTATGCTCTGTTTCACTCTCTTTTTCTCTCGGTTCCTTGGAGTGGTTAGATTAGGATAGATTAGATTTTTCTACACTATAGTAGATTGTGGCAGGTAATTTAAGAAACAGAACCAAATTTCTCTGGAGGGCCATCTCAAGTTCGCAAGTCCCACAACTTAAAAGATGGTCCCATGTTATGCAATCAAACCGGATGCCTCGCCCAATCCGAGGCCATTAGGTGTTGTGATTTTACACTAACAGGATGTCAACATGGGGAGGTAGCTGCAAATTAACACCATAAGCTTCAACGTCGACTACAGATTCAACACCACCCTTCTCCATATTTGAAAATGATATTATGGAAAGTAAATATTTCTTTTTGAAGGCTGAGTTTTTGATGTGTAGAATTGGCCTTTTGATTTAAAAACTACAATATAGTTATAATAGTTATATGGCCCAAGTATGTTGTATGGCCATGTTTTTGTAATGGACAATTCAAATGTTTCTTGAATGAATATATGTCTTCGAGTTATATGATTTTTTTGAAAGATTTAAACTCCTATTGTTTCCGACAATTACATTGAGAAACTAAAAATAGTAAATGCGGTGATGCACGATTTGCTAATAACCTATATTGGTCATTAATGTAACAACCATAAGCAAATAACACAATCTACTGCAGAGAAAGCAAAAACATGAAATAGTTTTTATCACTACCTTATGAGGGTAAAAACCTCACCTATTAAAACCGTATGGAGTGTAGATATTCAAAGAGAATCAAACAATTTCCAAACTTATTTGATGTGTTGATAAACACAATTAAAATCATGCTCTGCATCTGCACTTCCAATCTGAGTCACTCCAACAAGCATAACAACACCACTGCAACACATGTACAAAAAATACTATCAGTTTTTAATATGTAAAATCACCAAAATTTGCAAAACCTATCTGTGATAAAATGTATATTACGAATCGTTAAAATCCTGTGTGTGAGGAGGTGGTGGAAGATGTAAAACATCACCTGCAAATATGATGGTGATGGTTCGTATTCTTTGCAAACAGAAGCTTTCAAACTTCTTTTTTTCATTTTTTGTTTGGTTACAGTGAATGGGTGTCTCAAACCAGACTTGCAAATCTCAGGGTCAGAACTCTGGACAAAACGGGTGAAAATTTGCCGATAGAAAATGAATCGATTTGAAGCGAGTAGTAAGAACTAGTAGAAACATGGTTTTATAGACTAATGGTCCTTCTAGAGGCCGGTTTTATGCCCAAAAATATGGAAGGAACCCAAGTAGTTATTAATGAAGCGTAACCAAATCCAGTTGGATAAAAGAGGCAAAATCATTGTGAAAATCCAAAAAAATTGCATCACAAAAGCCAACGATGTGATTTGATAGAACCGCTTTGTGGGATACGTAGAATGACAATACAACATGGATATATACCTAAGATACTATGTATAGTGCAAAGAAAATAGATAAAGGCCCAGAGAATTTGAAATAGATAAAAGACATAAGCAAATAACCGAAAAAATCACTAAGAAATACGAGGTTTTCATGCACATGCAGAGATAAGATTCACGGTCAAAGAATGAAGTGAGGAAGGAATAGCGAGTTCCACACACAGAGACAAGATGTATAACCGAGAAAATTTAAGCAACGATTGAGCACAAAACATGTAAGATGAAAAATTCCTGCAGATTGCTTACAAAACATGAAGTCCTGGTGCTCTTACAATGAAATGTCAGTGAGATTCAAGCGAAACTCCACGCAAGTAATGGATGGCGATGAGAAGTTAATTCGCGTGCATTCAATGTCAATAAATGAAGCAACAATGTACACATTAAGATTTGCTTGAAAGAACATGACATTCCCTTTCTAATTTAATACCATATCTACATGTAAAGATTTCTTTGTCCTCGAAAATAGTGGATCCCTTTGTAATAAGTGGCAAACTAAATAGTAATAGGTGGGGTGATTAAGTAGCATGTATTGGTCCAACCCCAGAAAAGACAAAAATTTTGACACCTCACACTCCAACAAGTATGCACGGTGGGTTACGTGTCAGATTTGTTTGGAAAGCAAATTGGGTTGTAGACAATTCTCAAGTGCTTCTTTTGGCAGAGGTTTTTGGGATTACCAGGTGCCATACAATGCTCGGTATAGTCTCCCAAAGTTTGGGTGCACCATGACTAGCTCTCCTCCCTTATATATTAAATTTATGAAGGACAAAAAGAAAAAATATTAACAAAAAGTGATTAAGATCTTGAATATTCCCCCACTCCCAAAATTCATATAAGATGCTCACTTTTGGTAAATCAAACTTTTTTACAAATATAAATGGCTAAGTGATATAGAATCTGGCGATGCCACCATGGGTTAAATTTGTGATCGTTTAGACATTTTTTTAATGATTTTTGATGTAAAATACTTGTAAATATCGATTCACACGCATAACTTGCATATTTAACACGTGACGGTCATTTTTATATAGATTTGTATAAATATTATTAAAACAAAATATGTAAATTTATATTATAAAAGATATAATAAATTTAGAATAATTAGTAAAAATAACATTATTTTATGTTTTTGAAGCGCAGTCCCGAAAATTGTTTGACATCTACATGCCACATAGATCAGACTTATAAATTAAACTGGACATTGAATAACTTGTCAAAAATAGTGGTTGGAATTTTGTTCGTTGGTGGGGTTCCCTAATAACTTCATGGAGAGTTAATATGTTAAAGCACTTAGTCATTCTTTCAATCTACTTTGACAACAACACTTACATTCTTGAGAGTGACTATTAGCAAACTTACATGTCTCACTTGCATTTGCAACATTTGGTTTGGTTTTAATAGAAAATCAATATTGTCAATCACACTCCAAATCAACAACAACTACAAAAATAATAACTGTCTTTCTGTATAGAATAACAAATACCATTCCACTTTCACACTGCATTGTACACATGTTAAATTTTTTTAAAATAGAATAATATCTCTCACAGTCGCATGCAAATAAATTTTGCAAAAACAACTCGCACACGACCATCATAAAGGCTGAAATCATCGAGAAAAGAGTCTGCCGGATTCCGGCAGCTTAATATATGCAAACGGCGTTAAAAGAATTAATAGCGTTTTGTTTTAACTGGCTGAGTAAGCAGCAAAAAGTGGAACGCACCGGCAAGTAAGGCAAGTAAGTAAAGGATACGGAATAATTTAATATGGTTAAGGAAGGAAGAATTAGAAGGAAAATGGTCGGTCCATCCTGCCCCCACAATCACATGTACGTTTGGAATATTTGTTACTTTTTGAATAGTTTTTGGAGTGCAATGTTTTTGTTTATTCTTTCGAAGGAGAAAATAGTGGCAGCGGCGTGTCATTCGTGGGGTGAGTTATTCATTTTCATAGCCGACTTATAAAAAAACTCTGAGCATTAAATAAAAATTAAAACATTACAATATGTATCTATGTAAGATATTAGTGCGGACTTAAATTTAGTGAGATTTTTAGGGTTTCCAAATCATTAGAAGATATTTGTTTTAAGATTTTTTTTTAAATCTTAAAATCTTTTTTATTAGTTTGATTTTTTTAGGGTTTCGAAATTTAAGTATTTTTATAATCTTAAAATTATTTTGAGCTTTAGGTTTCTAAATCAATAAATAGATTTGATATTTCTATAAGTTTTTATTTTCAAAATTAAATGCAGTATTTTTTTATTATTATTAATTATATTAAATATTTTTTTATGTGTTAAGTAAAATGTTTTTTATTTTCAAAATTAATTGTGGTAAAAACAATTAATGTTATTTATATATAAATATTTTCTATTATATAATTTTAAATAATTATTATCCGTAGTATATAATATACTGAGGTTCAAAAACTAATTTTCACTATTTTAATGATCAATCACAATAAAGTATATTTACATTTCGGATCATTTGTATATGGTTTTTTAAAAATGTGTATTTATTTGATTTTTTCAAAAAGTAGATTCTATTTTTCTATTGGCTAAAATTAAATTATAAGCATCTTAATTTTTTTTTATTACTAAAAACAAGAATTTTAAAATGTTTTATATATTATAATTTAAACATTATACTTATAAAAAATATTGAGGTATTGTAATTAATGTCATAGAAGTACAACATTAAATAATAATTAAATAGTGCACTAATTGAACCAGAAGCTTGAGATACGTATACAAATCCAGATAAATTTACAACTTACAAGAAGTAAGTAGTTCACTCCAATTTAGACCAAATGAGGGTAAAAGTCATTTCATCTCTATCTCATATATAATTTTCATTTTTGATTGATAGATTTTCTTTCTAATGAATACATCCATACTCACTTTGTTGATCCATATGTGAGTTTTCTCTTTGTCCATTGACTAGAACTTTCCGGTTTGCACAACATTTTTGCCAATCTCCCGATAAACAATGTAGCAATAGCAATCTACTGAATTTGAGAATTGATAGAAAAAACTAAGAAAAAAACAAAAATTCATTAGTGGGTACTCATTTTTTCTATGCATAGTCTTGCTTACCTGCCAAGGTATCAATAAGAGTGGATTTTCCCGATCCGGAGAAGGTCCCATGACAACCATAATATGACCAGCTCTGCGATACCCGGTCATTCCCTCAGCAGTCTTCGTGTCTCTCCTTTGGAATTTGTCACAGTAACAGTTAATTTTGCCTACGTTAGATAGGTAGAAAGAGGACCTATATCTGCTACATTGGCTGTATTTTTCCACAAAGTTTGGCTGAGAGGACTAAGTGTTTTCTGTGCAGGTGGTGGGGATGATTGAATCTCCATGGCAGTTGCAGGCGATAACAAAGACCTCGTATATTATGTTTAACTTGGAATTTTGAATCAAACCGCCATGAAAAGTATACTACAAATCTAAACATGGTAGGAAGGTGTAGGAGAAGCACGAGCATTCATTACAATTCAATTGAGTTTGGTGGCATGTTGGCTTCTGTAATCAATATATTCATCGGTTTATAGTTGTTGCTTTTTTAAAGTACGTCACATCGTCTTCGAAACATATACCAACCCATCTCGAGACGTTTTAGGAATTATTTTCTTTTTTTGATTGGGTTCTAAAGTTTTAAATGTCATCGTGGAGGAATTCCATAATTATCAAAACGGGGACATTTAATTCAATTCAATCCATTTGTGGTGTGGAATGATTTAAACACGGGAATCTCCATTTAGTAAACACGATATTGAGAGCTCTTTTCTTGTTCTTATTACTTTGTGTTATGGATTGGAGGAGGAAAATCAGCATGCGAACCTTAACCCTTGGGTAATCATAGGCATAGTGATTCTTCTACATTGCAATCTTTGCAATTTTTGGTGTAAGTTTTTATGCCGTAAAGCAAAAAAGGAGAGTTGAAAAGGCACTTGAATTCAGCAAACCCTTTGGTAATTTTTCCTGTTTACCCACCCATGCCATTGTCATTCAAATGCAATTTGAGATCATTTTATGATTTGTTTTTTCTTCCCTGTGATTTGATTCCTTTAGCTTCCTGGGGAGCAAGAGGTGGGTAAAGTGGTGGATCTTGAATCGAAAGGTGCCAATGGTTTTCTTTTCAAGAGCTTAAAATGGCCACTGATAATTTTTCAAAGGCGAATGAGATTTGTTCAAGTGGCAACCACGCCAAGTTTTCTCTATTTTTTGGGTGAGCATAAGCTTTCTCTTTATTTCAAAAAATATACTCACATTTCTTTTTCCACCATAATATATGCTTATTAGATTTTCCAAATCATTTTCCTATTGTCTGATTAAGCACATTTATTTTTTTCCAGGATCCTCATATACTTCTATGCATCATTGATAAGAAAAAATAACTCTAACAAAACTTCCTTCCTAGATCAGTGGCCCTCCTTGCATTATTCTGTAATTTTATTTTCAACTGTTTATACCCAGAAGCAATATGTACTCTATGTTTTATTGTATATTTTGACTTGTACATAAAATTTATCTACCTCCAAAGAATGCTTGGTTTATTCTTAAAATGCTTTAATTTTTGGTTATTCAAAGCGGCTTCACATGCCACTCGTTTCAATCTACTCACAATATACTTACTCCACATGCATTTAAATCGCTACAAATATTAAAATATTGCTACAAATTTTAACATATTGCTGGAAATCTTAGCTTTATTTTCCATGCAATCAAGCTATCTACCTAGTTGTCTCAAATATAGATCTTGTTTTAGCATTAACTCTGGAAATGTCACTTATGATATTTTTTCTTCGAATTTCTATTTATTACTATATTTACTCTACAAGCATTCCAAATTGCAAATATTGACATGATAATGCAATTTACATAGTAGTCTTCACAAAATGAAAAGCGTGGTTATAGGCCTCCACCATACACTGTGAAGAAGCGAACTAGGGACTTAACTATATTGTATAACCTATTGTTCCATCATAACTTCCTCGAATCTTTGCGCATACCGCCATCGTAAACGCAATTGACCACATGGTCCATAAGCATCACCATAACCTCTTCTTCCACTAAAATGCACCTTCATCGGCACGATTTGCCATTTCATAGCCTTGTTTGTTAGGGTTTAGTGGGAGATTTATTATGGTAAGTTTTGTTTTTTATGTTACTTTTTTTAGCTTTAGCTTTCCATGTCATTCATGATAAATAATTTTGATATTTGTTAGGAATTTCATTTTCAAAATTAAGTGCAGTAACTATTTTTACTATTTATTGTATTACATGTTTTATATGATATTGAACTTATATATGTAAATGAATTATTTATATGGGTGATTGCAGAAAGATGGGGGACCAAAAAGTGGACACAAATATGTTTTTTTGGCCATTTTGGCCATAACCGTCCGTGTTATGGCTTGAACACGCTATAACGCGAGCACGTTATGGTTTGGTAAATCAGAGCCATAACGCGAGCGCGTGCTATAACATGCTCACGTTCCAAGGTGTTATGTGGTATATGTGCTTTAGCATGCTTCTATTTACTGAAAATAAATGTTTATTATTATTTATATTTTATTATTTCTTGTATAAGTTTTTCTTTTATTATTATTTATATTTTATTATTTCTTATACTTTAAATTTATTTTAGTAAATATAAGATGTTAGGGTCACTTTGCACCTTATGGAACTAGTCTCATGACTCCATCTCATCACGGTTTAGAAGATAGTTTTGATTCTAATGCTGGGTCGATGCATAGGTATTTTTCAGGATTTTAGCATTCAACCTTTAAGCTTTTAGGGTTTAAATTATACTGATCGATATTTGTTTTGTGAAAGAATATAGTCATTGTTTAGGTTTAAGGGCCTTTGGATTGGTTATTGACATTTGTAGGAGTGTTAAATGTGTCAAAACTATATATTTTAAGCCTCACAAATCTCAAAGGTAGCAACAATTGCTCAAATATATGGACTCATGCAATTCCTTATAACACATAATAAATCAAAACACATATGCAAGTTTTTATTAATTCAAATAATCAAGGGAATGGTCATCATGAGGTATGTGAAGGATCTGAAACATCATGAGGTGATGCAGAGCTCCAACACATTTGCATGCATTCATCAACTCATAACAACCAATTTCAATCATTCTCATTAGTATCTTGTTTTTAGAAGTCTTTCCAACAAGATCTATAGGATCAAACATGCAAAAATGACACAATCAACCTAAAACTTACCCTTCTAACCCCATATTCTGCTCTCACATTTTGTACACAAGCCCAATCAACTATTAAAATGACTCACTTTCTTGTAAAACCTCATTTTCTCATACTTCCACTCTATTCCTCTCACTAGCTTTAAGTGTCCTAATTCCAAATCAAGCACAAATTTGGAATTTTTTTCTTCCATTTTCTCCTTTCAACTCTTTATATTGTTTCACCATGCTTAGACTAACATGAAACCATTCAAATCTTTATATTGTTAGAGACTGTTTACTTAGAGAATGTGTTGTGGTGCTTAGATGATTAATTTATGTGGCTTATTGAATGTTGTATCTCTCTTTGTCTCACTCACTCTCTCGCATTTCTCTCTCAGTCTCACTCTCTCCTTATCATTCTCTCACTTTCTATTTATCTCTTGCTCTCACTCTCTCTCCCTCTCATGTTTTCTTTCTTTCTCTCTCTCTCTCTCTCAATCTCACTCTCACTCTCTTTTCCTCTCACACTCTCACTAACTCTTTCTTTATTTTGAATCAAACAAACTTCAGTTTTATTGATGACTAGACTAGGAGGGCATGACAACCACAAGGAAACTTGGAGATTGTTTAAAATCCCTCCAATCTACAGTAGTGATTACAAAGTGAAAACTGCTCTTGATCTTTTGCACTACAAGGATCGAAAAACCTCATATATTTCCAGTAGGTCTCATGAGTGAGTTCATCTTTTGGAATATCAATATTAGGACCATATTTCCTAGTCTCGTGCCTACAAACCATAATAGTGTGAGTCTACTTGTATAACTATCTTGTTTATGAGGGGTGGGACAAATAACTAAATGGATCTATGACATCTACTCTTGTGCCTTACGATCCATATTACACATCTCTGCCAAACCTTTTTTCTCCCCACATATACTTGTGCTCTTGAATGTCAATTTCTTCACACTCTGAAACAAATTTCACATTTCTCATATTTCCATGTATGGTATTATGCAAGCTAGATGACCCATTGGAAGCTAGAAAAAATAACCACATGCTCATATTCACATTCATGATTCACTTTGATACATGTTCATATTCACAAGAACCTATTCTTCCTTGAAAGTTCCTAGTTTGTCTCAGTAATGGTGTCTCCCTATATCCAAGGATCGAGGACTACTGGGGTTTGTGGTAGGATTAGAAATTTAGGAATCATCGAGTGTCTAAATCAGAATGTTGTTGTATTTGGAGAAACATTTTCAAACATGGGAGTAATGCATCTTGGAAAATAAAATTGAACCTAAAAAATCCTCTCAAATTACCCGGCTTACACAGCACTAGACATATCAAGCTCTGTTCTTGAATGAAATATTCATTCTCAACATCTCGCAACCGAAAGAATTATTCAAAAGAATTAGGATTTATGATTTAGGGCTCAGGGTTAAAGGTTTAGGGTTTAGGGCTCATGTTTAGGGTTCAAGGTTTAGGGCTTAGGGATGAGGGTTGAGTGTTTAGTGCTTAGGCCTCAAGGTTTAGGGTTTATGATTGAAGGTTTAGGGCTTAGGGTTTAAGGATTAGGGTTTAGTGTTTAGTGTTTAGGGTTTAAGGTTTAGGGATTAAGATTTAGGGTTTAGGGTTTAGGGTTTATTGTTCGGGGGTTAGCGTTTATTGTTTAGGATTCGGGGTTTAGGGTTAAGATTAATGTTGATGTTTTAGGGTTTAGGGTTCATGGTTTAGCATTTAGGGCTCATGGTTCATGGTTTAGAGATTAGGATATGGGTTAAATGTTTAAGGTTTATGGTTGAGGTTAACAAATTAGGGGTTAGTGTTTAGGACTCGGGGTTGAGGGTTGATAGGGCTTAGGGTTTAGGATTCATAGTTTAGGGTTTAGGGTTTAGGGCTCAGGGTTAATGGTTGATGGTTTAGGGTTTAGGGTTTATGTCTCATGGTTGATGGTTTAGAGTTTAAGTTTATGGTTTATGGTTTATGGATTAGGGATCAAGGTTTAGGGTTTAAATTTCATGTTAGAAGTTTCATCACTCAAAAAAAAAACCTGAGGTGTTAGGAAGGTGTTTTCGACTCAAAAAATTTGGCCACATCCTTATGAGATCCTTACCCATGGTAAACAATAGTTTATTTATGATAGTACCCATTCTCAGAGGTACTTATCAACATTTACAAATATTAACCTATCACCATGTGGTGATCATCTCTCTAATGCTTATAAATTTAGGGTCATTTTTATGCAGAACCGAGAAAGGGGTAGTATCTACACTATCTTGAAATTATTCATGAAAAATTCGAGTCTTAGAGAAAAATGGATGTTACCATATGATTCAGATATCTTTCCAGTGCATGTTTGTTTTCCTCCTAACTCTTTACGGAGCTCCCAAAGTCACTGAAGAAGTCAAATTTCACCATTAGAGTGTTTGTTTCTCGCTTGCTAGAAAACTTGTTGTTGAGAAGATTTTCCTTGAATAAGTAAACATTTGCTAAATCTTCCTAAACACTCCTACAAATATCAAGAACCAATCAAAAGGCCATAAAACCTAAACAATGCCTATATTATTTCACAAATCGGATATCTATTGTATAATTTGAACCCTAAAATCTTGAAGGTTGAATGTTGAAATCCTAAAAAATACCTATGTGCTGACCAGATTAGAATATGAAAAACTATCTTCTAAATCATGACATATGGAGTTGTGAGACTAGTTCCATAAGGTCAAAGTGACCCTAATATATTTTATTATTTCTTATACTTAAACATTTATTTTTGTAAATAGAAGCATGCCTCAAGCACATATGCCACATAACACATAGGAATGTGAGCGTGTTATATCGCGCTCACATTTCATCTTGTTGGGGTTTGGAATACCCAATCCAAAGGCTTGGATTTCCAAACTAGAGGTTTGGACCGTGTTCTGTGTGATTAAAACCATGTTTAACAAAAACATCAAAATTTCACATGTGCACCCCAATATATCATGCATTAAAACATAATATTCAAAAATAAATTATACTACGATATTAAGCTCAGTTTTACCTTGATGATGATATAATTATTTCTAAAATCCAATTATTTTAAGGCTTTCATCCATAATTTCTTTTACTAGTGCCTTGTTTTCTTGCAAAAACCTATACGCATACGTTTTGGTGCACAGATTTTACGATTTTTCATCAAATTAAAAAAGTGGTTTTTTACATGCACTAAAAAAAAACTAAAACATGATTTTTCTCAAAGTTATGGGGGTGCACACACAAATATTTCATTATCACGAAATGTGCACTTTGAAAATTAATAAAAAAATTCTATATTCATCCAAAACTTATGGAAATTTAGTGGGACCTCGTTGATTAACTAAAATAGAACTATATGCTAGGAAATAATAACTCTAGTTAATCTAATTAGGAGGAATAAAACGATGTAAATAAGTATTATAAAATAATGTAAAGTGATTGCAAAATTAAATCTAATGGAAACAAAACCCTAAATATGCTGAGAAAAGGAAGAGAAATGGCCTAGGCGATTATTGTAGATGGTCGCACGCAGTGTTGCGAGGTCTAACAACGGAGTTCTAGAACCTAGAACACTCACTCGAAGTCCTCAAAGGGTAGATATGGATGTTTTGAGTGCTGAGGCACCTGGAAAGTATTGGGGTGCCCTGACCTGCCTTCTATAGTTTATGTGCCCTGGTCTCTGTAAATACTCAAAAATTAGTTTGGCAAGGTCTGAAGTTGATCTAAAATTTTGTCCTACATCTGTCACATTGGATTTTGATTATTTAAATGATGATCTGCTGTCTGAAAAGGAAGTACCAAACCCTAGGAAAAATAAAATATGCGAAATGAATGGGTCGAGAATGACCTCAAGCGTAAACCAGTGGACTTATCGATGAGCACTACACTACATTTCAGACTCGGATGTAGTTTTGGTGAGTGTGTGCATATTGTGTTGTAGGTGCTCTCGTGCCTATCGCACGTTGTGAAGTAGTGATCAATAGTAACTATAGAAAATATAAATAGAATGTGTACATGAAATAGAATAAGATTTGTCCCCCTATGCAGTGTGTATGTTGCAAATATCCTAACCTTGATGCATGACACTATGTGGATGCAAGTGATGCAATGGATGAAACTCTAGGTGGAGTGATAGTAGTATGTGATGCCAGAACCCTCTTTATGGTCTTATAACTTTATATTTATAGGTATCTCAAGCTTAATTTTGTAATTAATCTAAACCAAGGCCAAGCGGGAAAAGGATAAGGATGAAAAATGGCTAGAAAGGCCCAAAAAGAAGTGGGAAAGGATGTGCATAGATGGGGCACCCAGTGGGACGGGGGTGCCCAGGGTGCCTATTACAGGATGGGCACCACTGATTTTGGAGATAGAATGAAGGGGTAGTTGTGAAATCGATGGATAAGTCTTTGGAAAATACACGGGAACTACGAAATAAAATATAAAATAAAATGGCCAAAAGGTGAGATTAATTAGTACTTTATTCTCTTGAGAACCTTCTAAATAGTAGTATAATCTTGGGCTAAGTAATGTCTAAAATACATAATTTTGTGTCTACATTTTCCCCCACTTTATATTGGTGAGCGGAATGCTTGGTAACATAAAGTAGATAGAGATACATACCTGATATCCATGTAGAGTGTAGAAGAAGACGTTCCGATGGAATAGAATCAAGCATGGAATGAAAAAATGAAAAATGTGGAGGAGCATGGATTATAAAGATGAAAAATGATCATAAAAAGTGATGAGATTGAACCTAAGGTGGAACGCATGTGTACTGTTGCGGTATGTAATGTACCCGCATGGTTGGTAAAGAAAATTCCTATAGAGGTTTGTTGTTGTTGTCATTGTCATTGTTGTTTTTATTGCCCCCAATTTGTTGCTTATTTCTCATCCGCATACAGACCTCGAGGAGAAAATGATCAAGTAGTCAAATATGTATGTATGTAAAAACGTTGTGTAAAATATGCATGTATATAGAAATGTGTAAATTACACAAATGTAAAATAAAGCTGGAAAAAATGTAAATGGAACATGTAGACCTAATCCATGTCGTAAGAAGGGTGTAGAAGGATATTATGTGATCCACGAGTTTTGGGCGATCTCATGCCACCCTGGTGAAGAAGTGTAGGAAGGAAATGCGTTGTATCTTCTAACTTTAGCCACTTCTACTGAATTGTGTGAAGATATTTTTTTACTATCTTGGTTTTGGGTGATCGGGCCCGCCATCTTGGATGGGGAAGTGTAGAGAGGCACACCCACTGTAACCACTAAGCATGTAATTGCTCTATAGAATTTCCAAAGGACAACATGTCCTATTAAGACCTCTATGTATGGAATTCGTAGAGTAGTGCGAACTCACACAATGTGTGTGAATCGGTGTCAATATGTTGTATTAGTAGAAAACCCTCAATGATGCCCCCCTCTTTGGGGGCGCATGTGACTTCACTGAAAGGAGAATGCATCCCCAAAAGAGGACCAACCACACTCTAACTTGTAGAACTCTACACTTTAGAGGGAAAGGGGAAGCGCTTGGTGGATATCAAGGTGCACACAAAAGGGGATGGCTAGCCAAAATAAGTGTTAGTCTGAAAACAAATGAATGTAAGAATACAAGTGTAAAAGTAAGTAGGAAATGTAGTAACTACCAAACAAAGTAGTGTAAACATGCAAGAAAAAAAGAATACCATACAAAGTGGGTTTAAACATGGGACATCACTCACGATGTCACAAGACACTCAAGGCCATGACAACTGCAAGCAATAGACAAGTGTGCACATAAGAAAAGGGAAAATCCTGCATACTAATGGAAAACAAAGCAGACAAATAGAAACAAACAAGTAGTCATGGAAACATGTAATCCTACAAAACAAGTGTTGCACATGGAACACCCGTTAGCATGTTAGAGTGATAAACAATATGTCAAAACATGTAAGAACAAATAGTATAAGATGTTAAATATAAAATGAAACAATAGCACTTGGATAAGATGAATGTGGATGCCCCTAATGACTAGTATAGGAAGGGTAGAAAGTGAGCATCCATGCGCGTGTAGAGTCATGTATCTATGATCACACTAAAGCAAAGTGTGAACATGCATGTGTGTATGATAATGACATATAATAAATCAATCTAACATGTGTAGTAAAGTGATCATGTAAAACACTAGTAAGCAAGAGTAAATGCCACCAAGATAATGCAATATGTTTTGGATGGATGGAATGGAATGCAAGATGGAATGATAGGAGTAACGTACCCCCCAAGTGGATGGAAGTGTATGCAGTGAGGTTCATTTTGTTTTCCCCCTTAGCAATCAAGAATGAACCGTAAACGAGAGTGCATCATTGGGAAATGGTCGAGTAGTGTTGGTTGTATCTAGCACGTTGTGATGAGAATGTGTATTGGTGATGAAATGTGACATGTGGAGAGATGTGCGTGAACCCTATATCTGAAGCGTATATCACAAATTTTTGAATGGAAGAGTGATGATTTAGCCTTAAGCGTATATCATTATAGGATGAGTGTATGGGAATGAGACATATGGAAAGATGTGTGTGGACCATATAGCCTAAGTGTATATGACTTATTGAATGGAAGAGTGATGATTTAGCCCTAAGCATATATCACTATAGTATGAGTGGATGGTGAAGAGACATATGGAAAAATGTGCGCGAGACCCTATAGCCTAAGCGTATACCATGACTTGTTAAATGTGTGAGTGATGATTTATCCCTAAGTGTATATCACTATAGAATGAAAAATAATGAAGATGGGTGATGATTTAACCTAAGGTGTATGCCACTAACACGGGAATGTTTATCCATCATCACTACTCAAACTGTCCTCGTGTGAATCCTGCTCCACCCTCTTCCTCCATTCCTCCCCCTGCTCACACCGCCTTCATTCCCCCCTGCTCAAAAGGAAGATTGAAATTGCTGCATCTAGCAAGAAAAGAAAGGGCATGAAAACTAAGATCCCTACTTCTCAGAGGGTTCTTAGAAGCCACAAAGACCTAGAGCTTGCTGAGAACCTCCTGCACATCAGCCAACCGATGGAGGAGCCTAAGGAGGAGGATTTGATGGTCAGAGTGGACAGGATGGAAAAGGAAATACAAGAGCTCAAAAGGGTTATAAAAAATATGGAAAAAGCTAAGGGAAAAGGATTACTACAAAATGATGATGAGGAGGGGTTATTGTTGAAGTATTCAAGAATTCTGATCTTTGGATGGCGGAGAATGGGAAATACAAAAAGTCGTAATGGCGCATCCTATCTGCTCTTAAAAGTATTTATAATTTCATTGAACAACATGTTCATAGTGTTTGCAACCTAAAGCGGGATTAATGAAGACATTTGGGGCCCCAAAGAGAAAATGGATATGAAAATTGCTCAGGCGAGATCTCGAAAGACTCTTCTTAGGCCTGACCATTGCTTTTTGTCTCGCTTCAAGCAATCAAAACCAGGATTGATAGGGCTATCAAGTAACATGGTGTTGTCTTTGTCTTTTTCTTGGCTGCGAAATTGCGATGACTGGCGGATCGGAGCTATTTTTTAGCGAGAGATATTCTATGATAGATATATATTGTTTGATTTTGATCTCTTCTACTATTTTTGGATCATTGTATGCGTCTGGATCGTTTCTTCTAATTTGTTGTTTTATCTGGGTGATGAGCCCTTTGAGGTTAGTTGTTTTCCCTTCTCTACGGGTTGTTTTCTCACTTTTAATATCGGCTTTTGAGCCCTTTTGTATCTGAGGTATAGTCCCTTCAAAACTATTTTCCCTTAATAAAATAAAACATGGGAATGTTGAATGAGAAATATGTCACATGATGAAAGTAATGTCCATTTGATTGGTAAACCCTCACAGAATCGAGTATGGATTGAGGAAATAGAGTGTGTCATAGGGTGGTGAGCACAAAGTGTGTAGAAGACAACATAGTATAAATGACCAAGTGATGAATATGGGATGTAAATGTGTAGTGTGAGCGGTCTGAATGTAGGATATATAGCATGTGTAATGTATGAAATGCACTAATAGGTGTAGATAGGAATAGAATATGTAAGGATAATTGATGGAACTAGACCTAGATGTAACAAAATATAGTGTAGTGTAGAATGGATAGGATGGATAGGTGCACTATGTGAAAAGACAATGTAAGAAAGGAATGATGTATAGATTATGTAAGATGCAATGAAAAGGTAAATAGAAATAGAATGTGTAGTGATAAAATGTAAAACTAGACCCATATTCAATGTAAATTAACATAATATGTAGAATGTATACAATGGATGAATGCATGAGATGTGATGAGACTAAATATGTAAATATGTGAGAGAAATGTGATGTGTAGAATAACTAATATAATGTAGAACGTAGAATACAAGTAAAGTGGATTATATATATATATATATATAACATGTAATGTACGGTAAGATGTAATGTGTAATACCTATGTGGTGTGTGGGGTTCAGTGTAATGGTGATCCCTCAATAGTATAGTGTGAACCGAAGCACAAGAGTGCATCATTGGGTATCGAGGGTGCTAGAATGCATAAGAAATATACCTATATGTGAAGAAGAATGCAAAGAGTAGAGGTGCAACTATGCTAATATGAGGAAAGTGGGATTGGGTAATGGCGATGCCCCTAGAGCAATCATGAAAGATGAGTAAAACTATAATGTCGAGGATGGAGGTCCATTAAGCTGGTATCGAGGATGATGAAAACGTAGGGCCACGATCCACTAGGGGGATATAATAGATAAAATTGGTGCCTATGAATGAAAAATATATGTATGCAAAGGATGAGTGAAGGACGAAGACTAAAGTGATTAGTGACTACGAGAGAGAGGGTGGTCGAGATGGGTTTTGAGTAGTGTTACAAGCCAAATGAGCCAGATAGGTGGAACAGGGAATAGAAGGTGGAAGTGGAGTAAATGAGATGAGGCCTAGCTATTAGACATCACAAATAATATAGCTGAAAGCATGACACGAGTCGGTATGATGCCCTTGACTATGATGATAGAAGAAAAATGGTTGATCGCAATATTGTATTAGTTGAGAAGGAGGGTAACAACGATTAGATGGTAGAGAAAGGAGTTGATGAAGAAGGTGGCAAGAACATCTTGTGGCATAGCATTGGAAAAAAATATAAGAGGTGGAGGTAATGGTACAATCGGTGGATCAATGAGGGCACTGGTAGGGGACATGGATGGCACAGGAGCTGTTGGAGTAGTATGGGCATGAGAGATAAAGGAATCCTTAAGTTTCTCTATCTCAGCATGGAGAGACACAATTGTGGCTTCCACGGAATGAACTAAAATGCTCTAAATAAGTATACTAAAATGATGTAAAGTGATTGCACAATTAAATATAATGGAAACAAAACCTAAATACGCAAGAGAAGGAGAGAAATGGCTTACTTGATTGTTGTAAATGGTCACACGCAGAGTGTCACGGAGTCAGCATGATAGGTTCTAAAACCCATAAATGATCACTCAAAAAAAGTTGTACAAAGGGTAAATCAAGATGTTTTGAAGTAGTGAGGCACCCTAGAAGTACTAATGAATAGTGGTCTATAGTTTAGGTACCACTGGTGTTTATAAATACTCATAAACTAGTTATGGTAGGGTCGTAAGTTGATCTCAAACTCTTCTTGTCTTTCGTGATGGATTCTTTGGATGAGTTGAATGATGACTTGTAATAAAAAGGAAGTATCAAACCCTAGGAAAAATAAAAGTTAAAAATGAATGGATCAAGTGACCTCGGTTGCCAAACCGGTGGACTTATCGCTAAACGATACGGTACATTTTGGATCTAGATGTAGTTTTGGTGAGTGTGTGCATGTCCTGCAAAGAAGGGGAGGATCGTGATTCAAGAATCGTATTGGATGAATAATAATAAGGGTCTATAAAGAAAGAGAGGACCGTGATTCAAGAATTGTATTAGATGTTTGATTGGTGGGATTTGGATTCGCACGTATCTTGAAAAGGAATAAGGCGTTGTTGAGGTGGTGATAAAAGGGTCCTGTGAAGAAAGGGAGGACATGACGTAGGAGTCATATTAAATGTATGATGAAGAGGTTCCTACAAAGATAGGGAGGACCATGACATATGAGTCACATTAGATGACTTAGGAGTCGAATTAGATGAATCGAATAGTAGTTTGGATCCGAATCATCAGAAGAATCAGAAGAAATGTTTGGATTAGAATCAGAAGAAATGTTTGGATTGGAATCCTTAGAAGAAGAGGAAATGTTTGGATTAGAATCAGAAGAAGAGTGGGGGGAACCCGAATAATAATTTGGATCAGAAGTGTCCAAACCATACCACCGACTATGAGATGAAGGTGGGGAATGGGTTACCCGTATGGGCTCTCTAGCACAAAGAACCAAACAAGGTTTAGTTGTAATGGGAATCTTTTGATTTGAATTGCTAAACCTAGGTTCCATATTTTTGTAAGTATGGGGAACCGCATGATAGTCAATCATTTTTAGCACTATTTTAAGCACAAATTTCTAGATTTAGATAGTGTGATGGAACTCCTTCAAAGGGAAGGAAGTGACATGTCGATTCAGGGAAGCATAATGACAACTAGCTAGACATTTTGTAAGTATTGATATGCATGCGTGATTTTCTGAAGAAGGTCTAAGGAAAATAGACATCATGATGACACAATATTGATGAGATAAAAGGGATTGTCCTAGAAATAAATTTCTACTGAGATGAATGATCACAAGGAACAATCATGCGAATGTAAAACACATTTATCCAATCAACAAGGAAATACACCCTATGCAAATGCATGTGCAAAGTGATAGTTCGATGCAAAGGTGATCAACACAATGTCAATATTTACGTCAAGCTCAAAATGAACAAGGTGTAAATATTAACAAAGGGTAGATGTGACTCCCAATCAAAGGATACCATGACAAGTTCAACAACCAACAAGGCCTAAATGTTAAAGGGTGAGGTTTACAAATGTAAGCCACGTAACCACACCACGATTGGACACGTCTATCGAAGCTTCGTGGAGAAGTGAGATATTAGTGTCGAAAGTGAGTATCGAAATGCCTATGAACAAAGTAAGCGACACCTTTCAAGATTTGGGACAATGTTTGAAATAAAACCAAGTCAAAGTATACTAAGGATGTGTTAAAACATGGGCAGCCTAACGCCCTGATGTGGACAGTTAAATCATTTTATGAGAAGCGTGACATAAGTATCTTAATTGTGGCGAGATAATACAAGCGAGTTAACATGTCAAAGGGAGATAAAATGATGAATCAACCCTAACTATGATGACGATCGTGATGTGGGTATCAAGATCATAAAGGCTACTAATGATATAAATACGTCTCCACACACTTTAGAGCGTTTAACCAATCTAGCTACAAACATGGATGGACGTAAAAGGAAAAAAGTGGTGAAACCATCGATTGGTAACACAAAGGTAGTCACCCTTCTTTTGATCAACAAAATGTCAAAAGAATGTGAAGGAAGTAGATCAAAAATGGGGATGAAAAATGCTAGCTTTACTTCGGCGAGTTTTGCCTCGTCTAAGGCAAGTGAAAAATTAGAGTGAAAGTGCGTCGTCACACGTTTCGTGATGAAAATATGGCTCATGACTCAACACTATTTTGAAGTGGTCAAAGTGGGATCCTATTCAAAGTATACCTTCCTAGTGGTTCTCTTGCCCTAGGTGTTACTGAGGTTGTCTTAAGCGAGCTCGATTTACCCAAAAAGTCTTGACTAGTTTGGGAGTATCTCGGTTTTACTTTACCCCCTTCAAGCACAATAGGAAATGAGTGCGTCTATGTGTAATATCAATGGGGTCACCACACGGACAAGCTGTAACGCTATCTCACAAAGGAATCACTAGTCAAGTAGGTAGCGCGAAGCACTTCGTTTCGTCCACAAGGTTACCTCTTGCGTGGACTACTCTGGGGTTCTAGAACCACCCCCATTATTGTAGCTTAAGGCATTATGCCAAAGGGTTTATGTTCGATTGAGTGGATATGGGCGTACCCTTTTACGAAACCTACAATACGAGTGTTTTGAATATGTTTTTCTTTTTATATTGTTTAATTAGGTGTGGTTTTCTTGAACACTTTTTGTGCAACCCAAGAAACATGTGTATTAGAGGAATTTTGTTTTGTTTTTGATGTCTCCTTTCTTTGCCAAGCGATTTTGGTCCTACATACCAAGGTTAGTAATTTTCCAAAACGTCATATAAAGGAGACAAGATGTTGTTTTGATTTCCCGAGATCATCCTAAGACGCAAGGAAAGAGCATATGCAACAAGGTATCTCACTCAAATTTGTAATAAATAGAAAATTCCTAAGTATAATGTGAAAATAAGTTCCTTTTAACCAACTTTAAAAGCTAATTAAACCATTTTGCAAGTATGAAGAAAGTGGTGAAATGTTTCTGATTCCCAAGATCACCTAGAAAGGTGTGAGGGAAGAGCATACACGTTTCAAACCTTCACAAATAAAGATGCAAATGTTTTTATTAAGTTAGTATAAAGAAACCTAATGCAAAGGAAACATGTAAACCACTTGTTAGAACCTTGCAAGAGAGTTGGAAAGCGAGAGAAAATCAAAAATTCTAGAAATCCAATTTTTACACTTTTTAATAGTTTTTAGTAATTTGCATTTTGGAAGTCTACGGGGCATTTTGGGAGTTTGTGATAGAAGTTGGTATACCATCAAGATTTGCTAAACTAAGTTAATGAAAATAAAGACTAACACCTAGTAGTCTTAATTAACAAAATTAAAGCAAAGTACAAAGCACCATCAAGATAAGAATTAAACAAGGTTAGACACTAACATTTATCATATTAAAACTTTGAAACTTAACATGTTAATTGTCTAAATCCTCTATTCTTTTGATTAACAACAAATAAGTGAATGAACCTATGTAGGCTCCATGGCAAATCAAAGTGGTTGTTCTTGATATTCCAAGAACCTAGGAATGGGGGCTTATCAAAGTTGGGCTACAAGACCCTTTTGACACCTCCCATATGACCTAAGCACTTTTGGCTAGAAAAGAGGCTTAACTCTCCAAGTGGTGAATTCTCAAGAAAACAAAGGAAAGCTTTTAGTCTATTTTGCTATATGTTTTTCTTTTGTCTTCTCAAGAAGTTTAGGTGTAGGTATAAAGGTAGAAGGAGGGCTCCTTATATAACCCAAAGGATAAAGGAAACACTTCATCCCTTTGCATGCTGGATAAAAGGTAAAACAAGATTAGGAATGGATAAGGTTGCTTTATAAAAGGTAACCTTACTTTAGAAGGGTTTAATTTATACTTAGTAAGTCATGGGAGTTAGGGGTGTTTTAATTAATCAAAGGTGATTAATTAATAGGTAGAGGTAAGCTTATATAAGCTAATTAGAGGAATATTAGTATGCTTTAGGCTATTAGAAGGGGATTAAATCAATTAAATATTGATTTATTGGTTAAATGAAAGGAAAGCTAATTAATTAATAATAATTAATTAGTCTAGATATAGAATGGGTGATTAATTAACGAAAGGTCCTTAATTAGGGTGTTTGTTGGATAGGCGAATTAACTAATTAGCGTATTGTAATTAATTAATGATGATAAGAGAGAATATGAGTGACCTTTGACGATATGTCACCAATTTTCAAGAAGGGAGATACTTAGCGCAATTTAAGTATTTAAATTGCTCGGGCGTAATTATGGGTGTCTACATTTGCCCCTCTTTGGGGTGGCATAAGTGACGCCACTTCAAAGATAGTAGACAGATGAAATTTATAAGGGATAGAAGAAAAATTAGTTGGAGGGAAAGATTCTCCCTCGGCGTCGATGGGGTGAGGAAGGAAGGAGATCCACGATCGAAAATGGTGAGAAATAGATAGAAAAATGGCCCAGGGTAGAATGCCGAGGTGAAGCAGATGAAAAGTGTTGAGAGGAAAGTGATGTAGAAGAAATATGGAGAAGTGGAGAGAATAACTAGCCTCTGCTTTGTGCATTGGAACACCTTTAGTGTCATCATATTGTCAAGAGATCTACATCATCGATCCTTATGAAAAAGAATGAACAAAAGTGTAGTTTGACATGAAAAGCCATATACGAACAAATGTCCATTGCTGAAAACACCAACTCCATGCAACATACAAAATGCAATGCAATACGAGAAAGTAAAAGATGCCTAACTCCATGCAACATACATAATGCAATGCAATATGAGAAAGTAAACAAGCTAAACTAACAGAGAAACATAATGTAATGTTTTTATTATCAAGCTTGATTACGACACTGTGTGAATTAACGCGAGGTTGATGATGGTGCCCAAGCAAATATACATGCAAAAGGGATAACGGAGGACACTTGGGTCCAATGAAAAAGCAATGTGCACTATGAAATAGTACCAGGCAACTCGTTGTGCCCCAGAGTACAAACAAAGTAAGCAGCCTAGCTTTTGTTGATGGAGGTAGATTAATATGATCCGTGAGTCACGCACATGAATAGGTGAGAACCAAAGAGTGACGTTTTATAGGATGATTTTCAATTTTTAGAAGTTTTCTTAAACATATTTGAATGTTTTGATTTTTATAACATATTTGAATGTTTTTTATTTTTTTAACATATTTGAATGTTTTTGTTGTTTTTGAATTTTTTTGAAACTATGTATAGGAAGACGAGGAAGTGTGGATGCCCTGATGATAGATGGTATGTATAAGGGCATAAGGCCATGTGCATGAAAGAAAGGTGAAGATGCAAAAATGCCCCATCAATTAGGTGGGAGTATTCAAAGGCAAACTCTTCACGAGGTAGAAGTGGGACCCAAGGCCATTATGGATAGGTTCAACATGACGATGAACATAAACCGATGAAATGTTGGGAAGAAGCGAGGATGCCCCAACGTAAGTTGGCCTAAAATCAAATGATAGAAAGGAAGGAGAAGATTTTTTTGTGAAAGGTGACAAAGCGTGTCCGCAAACATGGCAAACAAGTAATCTTATACTCATGGATGTTACGAGCGAAGTAGAAGAATGATGTGAATGATATGAATGTAGCAGAAGCTTCACAATGAAGAAGTGAATAGCAAAGGCATAAATCGTGAGATGAGATATGAACTAGAGTAAAGTCGAACAAGGTCAGAAAAGACACTTGGTAACATATTAATCTTGTTTACTCATAGAGATCCGGTGTGTGTACGTGGAGTTTATTACCTCTTGAAGTGAAGATTTAATGAATAACGAAGTGAAGAGACCCTACCGATGTGTAGGAATGATTTATTTTGATAGGTGATAGGTGATTTGTGAATGAAGGGTGGAAGGATAGTCGTACATTGCTCATTGCCGATCGGACATCCATAGCCACGATGGAGATGCATTTGATTCTAATCACAACATTGCTCTACTACCAGTCGGCATCCATAGCCTCGGTAGAGATTATTGGAAACACCCCAAGAGAGAGTAATATATCAAATTTCTTTTTTCTTTTAGCTTTAGGTTTTGATTTTTGATTGATTTTGATTCTTTTTCTTTACGAAAACTTATTTCAGCTCTCTTGTTTGAGAAGGGGTTAAGAACTACACGATGACTTGATGGAAGGAGGTGGAGGTGATTGTGATGACAACATTAGCTAGTGTCAACAAATATGTCCAAAAGTTATTTGCAACAAGTTTATTAGATGTTGAATGTGATAGGATCTCTAAGAGGTTAGTCGTTCTTTAATTACCAAGGTGATAAAAGACCGGGTCAAATGGATACCATAGAGACAAATGTCATGCAAAATACGTGTGAATAAATTTAACAAAATATCACCGAAGGATGAAAATGATAGGAAGACTTACAGATTAATATGAAAGAAAGGGAAGAAAAAACATCCATGTGTATACGGTACCTTATTACAATGTTTGATCTTTATACCTTTGATTTTCTTGTGTTTTCTTAATGTTTTTGTATTTTTGAATTGTTTTTATTTTTAGATTTTTGTGACAGTTTTAAGAGGTTGGGACTAACAAAGTCAATCGTGTGGTAAGATCCAACAACAATGTTTGTGACTTCCTTAATAAGAGAGACTAGGTGCATTTGTTTATCGAGAATGATATTATCCACGATTTCGATGATCGAGGTGAGTTCACACTCAATAAATGCCTGTGATTTTTAAAACATGGATTTCGTATGTGGGATATTTAATTCCCCATCCAAAGGTTTACGTACTTTGCACCATAATTGATGGTTACGTTGATGTGCATTCTTGAATCACGCTTGATTTAGAATTTTGAGATTGTTTGATTTGTTGGGAGCTATAGAGCTCTTTGCGGGTTTTGATCGAGTTTGATTAAAAAAATGTTTGGGAGTTTCTTATAAGCTAACGCGTGACTTGCGATCCCAAGAAGGAGAAGAAAGTGAATGTGGAAGTTTAGAATTGATGCGAGAAATAACCATGGGCTTGCCACTATCTTAGAAGAATAATGGGACGAATGAAAAGGATACGGTATAATGATTAAAGAATATGGGATACTAGGGGTGAGCCATAGATAGAAGACGAAGGGCTCTTAGGATGTGGCCCGAGAATAGCGAGAAGAAGAGACTCTTAGGATGTGACCCATAGATAGAAGATGAAGGGATACTAGGATGTGGCCCAAGAATAGAATAAGAAGGGCTCTTAGGATGTGACCCATAGATGTAAGATGATGGAATACTAGGATGTGGCCCAAGAATAGAAGATGATGGACTACTAGGGTGATCCATACCAGAAGACAAGGGGGCTAGTTTGGCGTGCCCTATGAATAGAAGATAATGGACTACTCGAAAATGTCCCACAAATAGCAGAGGGTGGGTTACTAGAAGGTGACCCACACCTAGATGAAGATGAAGGGCTACTTAGCGTTGACCCCATAAGAGATTGTGATTGAGAAATTATGATAGACAAATAGTTATTGGGTGATGAGAAGATAGACCATGGATCGATGTAAGACGAGGAGTTTCATCACATAATGAAGAATGTGAAGATGGAAGAATAAGAGGAGGATCAAGTTGCATGATTTGAGGCTCTTCCTCCGTTTCTTGATAAAAGGAATCAACTTTTTTCCTCACAATACAAGCGCATAAGATTCTAAAGAGAATCCTTTCTCGTAATCTACTAAAGGAATATCGTCATATACTTTTTATAAATGCCCCGATTGTTTCTTCATTCGAAAGAGATCAATCGGTATGAGATCGACACTAAAATTTTCCTCGTAATTTCTATTTCATTAATGTATGTATTAGGAATAGGATGTTGTTAAGTATAATTAGTAGTAGTGTCGATAGAAGATAATGATGCTTATCGGTATGGTGCCGCCAATAATGTGGAATACGATAACAGTCAAATCTGATAGGAATGTTGTAAAAAGTAAATATTTGTCGTAAGTGGTCAGGTAATGTTAAAATGTCAAAGTTTGGGTAATTAGAGAAGTAGGGTCTACATGATTAGGAATTAGAAATATTATATTGGTAATAAGGACAAGGAGTGAGGTCATAAATATTTTGTGTATTTTATTTGTAAAAAGTCTAAAAATGTGGAACCCATGTAAAATGATAAGGTTTATCTTATCTTAAAAGATAAGCTTACATATACGAGATAAGAGTTAAGGTATGGAATATGATTCGTCAGAGTGGATTTCTTATCCTATCTTAGAGATAAGATGGATAAGCCTAGAAGTTCTATAAATAGAGAGGCCACCCCCCTCATTTAGCATAGAAGGAAGTAGTGAGAAATATTGTAGGAAGTGTGTGAAGGAAGCCATCAGTTAAAGGTGTGTTGAAGAAGCCATTAAGAGGTGTAATTGTAAAGTTTCTCCCATAGTCTTGGTGAAAGGCAAGTGAAGTCAATAACACTTGAAGTACCTCATGGGTGAGATTGTAACAATTTCATGTTAATATTATAATTTACTTTGATATTTCAGATTTGTCATCATTAGTCTTATCATAGTCGATGGTATTCTTGTGTTATGTTGTTGTTTTGTTTCTAGATTACATCCACCAAACTAAAGGTTGTGCATTAGTAAATAATCATAGCACGAGGAGTTCGGTGAAGAATTATCATAGTGCTGGATTGGTGATGACATTTTGGTTCCATTGCCGGGACCATTCCTCGTTAGTGGATTTTACGGAGAGATATTCCCACTTAGTCAAAAATCAATTGGAGGGTAACCTTATTTTTACTGTGCATAGTAGTTACCATGGTAAAGTCATTTTACCATGAATAGTAGTTACCATGATAAAGTCATTTTTCTTTGTGAATAGTATTTATCACGGTAAAGTCACTTTTTACCATGAATAGTATTTACCTTGATAACTTCACTTTTCTTGTGAATAGTGTTTACCATGATAAAGTCAATTTTACATGATAAGTCAAGTTTTACCATAGTTTACCGTGGTCATTTCTATTTTACTATAGAAAGGTGTAAAGTCACTTTCTAGTATAGTGATTCCAATTATTTGTGCACATAAGTCTTGTTGATTGTACTTGTGGGTTGGTATTTCACGGTGGTTACTTTTGAAAATGGGAAAGATTCCTGTTTTTTCAGCTCAATCTAATGAAGATGCTTCTTCTTTCATTCAAGAGTTTAAACGATCTTGTATTTGTAATGGCCTCATAAGAGAACAATGGTGAATTTTTCCTACCTTTTTGGATGGTTTAGCACTTAGGTGGTTTGAAACACTAGGTGATAATGTGAAAAATTCATGGGATTTATTAACCTGAAAGTTTTCTTGAAGAATTTGGTGAACAACGAAATATGTAGATCTCATGATCGAGATCACAAAGCTATCCCAAGGAGAGAAGGAGAAGATAAGGGATTATCATGCTCGTGTTCTAGAGCTAAGGAGGAAGCTCGATGCCCAGATCGGAAGGAAGGATTAGCGGATGGGTTGATGAATGGCGTGGATAATCTCCTCTGTAAGCACTTCATTCTTGGGATGAAGCAGAGATCAGACAACGAGTGAAGTATGACCACCCGGCTACCATTGAACAAGCAAAGGAGATTGCAAGAAGGCAAGAAGAAAGCATGGAAGAGGAGCCCAAAGAAATTGTTGCTAAAGTAGAGCCTACACCAGCACCTTTGGTCAAAATCACAACCACTCGGTGAGCACAAATATTTCTCCTAGTACATCACTGAGTATGAAGATCTGCTCAAAAAGATGGGTCGATTAACTATTAATCTTCTTGAGGAAAGAATTTAGTTCTCGGGGAGGAGATAGAGGTCGAAAAGAAATATTTGAAGTTGTATGTTATGGTTGTTATAAAAGGGTCATTATAAGTATAATTGTCTAGATAGAGCTTCTACATCAGTAAAGGAGATAATGATAAAGGAAAAGCACTGTGAATTCTTTTGATGTAGTAGATAAGAGCAGAAATAATGAAGTAGATGTGTTTGTAACAAAAAGAAAGAAAGAAAAAGATAATCAAGATGGAAATGATCTAAGAAGATGAAAGGAGAAACTAGTAAGAAACATAGGAGAAGAAAGTTGGGTGTGCGGGATTTTACGATTTCACGGGAGCAAGGACCATACTCCATCTTGGAAGATCATCCAAAGGCTGCAAATATTACATATGTGTCAACTCTTGGCTATGTCTTCGAGAAGAGGCGGGAGTTGCGAAGTGGACTCAATGCTCGGCGAAGGAAGGAGGTTGAGGTCCCTGTTTTGGAGCGAGGCGGATCCCTATGCTCCACAAGTGAGGTATTATGTAATGGTATTTCAATTCATGATGTCTTAGTTGATGGAGGTGTTGCGATTAATGTAATGACCAAGTGCTGTAATGAATATGTTGGGTTTAAAAATTGATCGCCCTTGACACTTATGTTAAGGTCATTAAATAAAGGAAAAACTAAACGAGAAGGTGTAGTTTCAAATGTGGCAATATCATTATGGGTGTTGTATGTGTGGTAGACTTTCGGGTGATGAAAAATGTAATGCTTTGTTGCGTACCCAATCTTTGCTTGGGAAGACCATGGCTAAGGAGAGTTCATGCAAGAAACTACTGGAATGAAGGTTTCATGACACTTGGACGTGGTAGAGAGAGGTGAAGATAAATGTGATCCCTCG
Organism: Taxus wallichiana var. yunnanensis; assembly: GCA_018340775.1. Lineage (NCBI taxonomy): Eukaryota > Viridiplantae > Streptophyta > Pinopsida > Cupressales > Taxaceae > Taxus > Taxus wallichiana. The sequence goes on along the minus strand of CM031243.1, from coordinate 492,665,902 downwards.
ACATCATAAAGCGAGAACATGGATTCAAGTGATGAAAGCGATGATTGGACATCCTCTAATTACTCTAGTACCGGTGAAGTGGACATTGAAGATGAAGAAAGTGAGGTGGATGTTTTGATCATGGATATCCTTCGATCACACCAACTCATGACCCCATAAAATTATACGAAGAAGAAGTTGATGATCGTCTCAACAAATAAAGATTGGTGATCTTTGTGATGGAGAGTGAGAAGGAATCCTACCTCCGGCTCTTTGAAGGTACATACACCTATTCACTTTTGATTACAAGGAACTCCGTCAAGTAAGTTGGGTAGAACATTCTATTGAGTGGTAGATGGTCTTAAGCCCATAAAGCAAATGCCATATAGAATGAATCCTAATTTTCCAAGATTGTAAAAGAAGAAATAGATAAGTTGCTTGATGCGGGATTCATATTTCTTTGTGGAGAATTGAGAATGGGTTTCTCCCATTGTGATCTCAATAAAAAAGAATGGGAAGCTACGCATTTGTGTTGATTACAAGAAGCTCAATAAGGCAACAAAGAAGGATCATTACCCTCTTCCATTTTGAGATCAGATCTTGGATGAAGTAGGTGGCGGGAGTCTTATAGTTTTCTTTGATGGATATAATGGCTCTGACCAAGTTCGTATAGCGAGAGAAAGATCATCGGTGAAGACCACGTTCACCACTCCTTGGGAATGTTTGCTTATAGAGTTATGCCTTTTGGGTTGTGTAATGCTCAATGCAACATTCCGAGCGTTTGATGAATAGGGTGTTCGAACCCTACATTGGGACCTTCATCGAGTATTCTGGATGATTTTTACATCTATGGGAGCAAGTTGGACCACTGCACTAGATGGAGACAACATTTCAAAGGTTAGATGAAGCACAAGCCTCACTAAACCCTCTGAAAGTGTGTCTTTGGATGTTTAAAGGTGTTTTGTTAGGGCATGTTGTATCAGAGATGGTATTGGTGCTTGATCTGATAAAGTTTCAAAAATCAAAGATTTACCATTTCTATGAATAGAAGTAAGTTGAGATCATTTTTAGGCCATGTGGGTTCTTATAGAAGGTTCATCAAGAATTTCTCAAAGATTGCACAACCACTAACTTGATTCTTGAAGAAGGATGTTACTTATGAACCGGGAAATAAGCGCATGAAGCTTTTGGACAACTAAAGGAAGCCACTGGTGTCTTCACTGTTTTGAAGAATCTAGGTTGGAGCAAGCCATTCATTGTGTACTGCTTGATGCCTCGGATGCGGCACTAGGAAGTACTTTGAGCCAAAAGGATGAAAATGGGAATGAACATCCAATTTACTTTGGGAGCGAGACAAATGAGTAGTCTTGAGGTAAATTATACTATAGCTAAAAAAGAGGCTCTGGCTATCATTTTTCTTTGTAAAGAAGTTTAGAAATTACTTGCTTTAGGGCAAAAATTTCTAGTTGTAGATCATCGAGCTCTAAAATATATTATAAATAAGCCTAACCCATCGGGGAGGATAGCGAGATGGATAATTTTGCTCTAAGAATTTGAATTTGATATTATAGATAGGCCGGGAAAGAAGCATGTCAATGCGGATGCACTCTCTCGAGCCTATGATGGTTTAGGATCATCTTGTGATGATGATGATTTCCCGATGCAACATTGTTATCCCTTGACACAATCCCTAGTGAATACATAGATATTTGGAATTATCTGAATGAATTCAAGTTTCTGATGGTGCCCGATCAAAGACTAAGAGAAAGATTACTCAAGCCGATCGTCCATATTCTATTACTGCATGGAGTATTATTTCGAATAGGACACGATGGACGATCTGAAGGCGGTTGGACGTGATCGAGGAAGGAAGCTGCTAGAAGAATTCCTGATGGTACATGTGGAGGGCACTTCTACTGGACAACTTATAGCAAGAAGGATCTTGGATGCGAGTTATCAGCTTTCCCCGATCTTTTTAAAGATTGTTATAATTATTGTAAGACATGTGATATTTGTCAAACACATAGTAAGTAAGACTTCATCACATCGGCTCCATTATGCCCTATTCTTCCACTTGGTCCCTTTGAAAAGTGGGAATAGACATTGTGAAGTCACTTCAACTACCTCATGCCAAAATAAGTATATTGTAGTTGCCACAGATTATTTAACCAAGTGGGTTGAAGCTAGGCCATTGAAAACAACTTCCATGGATGAAGTGGCAAGGTTCATATATGAGCGCATTGTCACAGATTTGGTTGTCCATTAGAAATTGTAAGATCAAGGAAGCCACTTCATTAATGAGGTGGTAGAAGCCCTAGTCAATAAGTTTTCTATTAAGCATAGGAAGGCAACAACATACAAGCCAAGCACAAATGGACGAGGTGGAGCGAACAAATTTTGTGTTGTGTCAAATTCTAGCAAAGATGCGGCCTTGCGGTACATAAATGGGATAAAAGGATTCATGCGGCATTGTGGGCATATAGGGCAACATCAAAGTCAGCAACAAGATACTCCCATTTCGGTTGGCTATGGCATTGATCGATTCTTCTATTGAGTTTGATATTCCCCTTTGTGAGAGTTATGAAAAATGAAAGGATGGATGAAAGTGATTCAGTAAAAGAAAGGTTGGTACATCTTCATTTGCTAGAGGAAATGAGGGAAATAGCAAAGGATACAAGCCATAAGAAGAAAATGAAATAGAAGGAATACTTTGATCAAAAGATCCGTTGGTCTCCATTTCATGTGAATGACTTGGTTCTAGTATATGATTCGAGATACAAAAAAGAAGCAGAAAATTTCTTCCAAAATGGATGGGGCCCTACAAAATAGCGATTTGTGCGTGAAAATGGTATGTCTTGTTGGAGGAATTGGATGGCACTCCCATTCTGAAATGGGTCAACCACGACAAGTTGAATAGATTTTCAAGCACCCGAGAATAGTCTACTCAGGGACGGAGTAGAAGCTAGAAGAAGGGGAAGATGTCGACACTAAAATTTTCCTCGTAATTTCTATTTCATTAATGTATGTATTAGGAAGATAGGATGTTGTTAAGTATAATTAGTAGTAGCGTCGATAGAAGATAACGGTGCCGTCGATGCGGTGCCGCCAATAATGTGGAATACGGTAATAGTCAAAGTACAATAGGAATGTTGTAAAAGTAAATATTTATCGTAAGTGGTCGGTAATGTTAAAATGTCAAAGTTTGGGTAATTAGAGAAGTAGGGTCTACATGATTAGGAATTAGAAATATTATATTGGTAATAAGGACAAGGAGTGAGGTCATAAATATTTTGTGTATTTTATTTGTAAAAAGTCTAAAAATGTGGAACTCATGTAAAATGATAAGGTTTATCTTATCTTAAAAGATAAGCTTACATGTACAGATAAGAGTTAAGGTATGGAATATGATTCGTCAGAGTGGATTTCTTATCCTATCTTAGAGATAAGATGGATAATCCTGAAAGTTCTATAAATAGAGAGGCCACCCCCCTCATTTAGCATAGAAGGAAGTAGTGAGAAATATTGTAGGAAGTGTGCAAAGGAAGCCATCAGTTTAAAGGTGTGTTGAAGAAGCCATTAAGAGGTGTAATTGTAAAGTTTCTCCCATAGTCTTGGTGAAAGGCAAGTGAAGTCAATAACACTTGAAGTACCTCATGGGTGAGATTGTAACAATTTCATGTTAATATTATAATTTAATTTGATATTTCAGATTTTTCATCATTCCATCTTATCATAGTCGATGGTATTCTTGTGTTATGTTGTTGTTTTGTTTCTAGATTACATCCACCAAACTAAAGGTTGTGCATTAATAAATAATCTTAGACGAGGAGTTCCGGTGAAGAATTATCATAGTCTGGATTAGTGATGACGGGGACGAAGAAGATGTGTAGCTAAATGTCTCAAGAGTAGAAGAAGGTGGTTTGGACCTACCTATACGATGGTATATCATACGTAAAATAGTAGGATTAAGTCCAAAGTTTGTAGATTGCGACACATGGGTCAATTCGGATGTTTGACTCAAAGGATTTTGAGTCACATGAATCTTCAAAGAAGGAAGACTTATTGGGGTGATTGATGAAGAAGGTCCTACAAATAAAGGGAGGATCATGATTCAAGAACTGAATTGGATGAATAATAACAAGGGTCCTACAAAGAAGGGGAGGATCATGATTCAAGAACTGAATTGGATGAATAATAACAAGGAGAGGACGCGATTCAAGAATTGTATTAGATGTTTGATTGGAGGGATTTAGATTCGCACATATCTTTAAAGGAATAAGGCGTCGTTGAGGTGGTGATAAAAGGGGTCTTGCGAAGAAAGGAGGAGCTGCGACGTAGGAGTCTTATTAAATGTATGATGAAGAGGTTCCTACGAAGATAGGAGGTACATGACATAGAGTCGCATTAGATGACTTAGAGTCGAATTAGATGAATCGAATGGTAGTTTGGATCCGAATCATCGGAAGAATTAGAAGAAATGTTTGGATTGGAATCCTCGGAGAAGAAGAGGAAATGTTTGGATTAGAATCGAGAATAAATATTTGGACCTGGAATCCTTAGAAGAGGAAATGTTTCAATTAGAATAAGAAGAAGAGTGGGGAACTCAATAATAATTTGGATGAAGTGTCCAAACTATACCACCGAATATGAGATGAAGGTGGGGGAACGGAGTTACCCGTATGGGATCTCTAGCATGAAGAACAAAGCGAGGTTTAGTTGTAATGGGAATCTTTTGATTTGAATTGCTAAACCTAGGTTCCAGTATTTTTGTAAGTATGGGGAACCACATGATAGTCAATCATTTTGGCAGCTTTGTTTTAGCACAAATTTCTAGATTTAGACAATGTGATGGAACTCCTTCAAAGGGAAGGAAGTGACATGTCAATTCAAGGAAGCATAATGATAACTTGAGTTAGACATTTCGTAAGTATTGATATGTGTGCGTGATTTTCTGAAGAAGGTCTAAGGAAAATAGACATCGTGATGATGTAATATTGATGAGATTAAAAGGGATTGTCCTAGAAATAAATTTATACACATGAATGATTACAAGGAACAATCATGCAAGTGTAAAACACAAATCCAATCAATAAGGAAAAACACCTTATGCAAATGCATGTGCAAAGTGATAGTTCGATGCAAAGGTGATCAACACAATGTCAATATTTACGTCAAGCTCGAAATGAACAAGGTGTAAATATTAACAAAAGGTAGATGTGACTCCCAATAAAGGATACCATGACAAATTCAAAAACCAACAAGGCCTAATGTTAAAGGGTGAGGTTTACAAATGTAAGCCACGTAATCGCACTCAATTGGACACATCTATCAAGCTTCGAGGAGAAGTGATATATTAGTGTCAAAGTGGTATCAAAATGACACAAACAAAGTAAGTGACACCTTTCAAGATTTGAGACAATGTTTGAAATAAAACTAAGTCAAAGTATACTAAGGATGTGTTAAAAATGGGCAACATAACGCCACATTACAAGCAGTTAGATCATTTTACGAGAAGCGTGACATAAGTATCTTAATTGTGTGAGACAATGCAAAGCGAGTTAATATGTCAAAGGGAGATAAAATGATGAATCAATCCTAACTACGATGACGATCTTGGACGTGGGTATCAAGATCACAAAGGCTACTAATGATATAAATACGTCTCCACACACTTTAGACATTTAACCAACCCCGCCACAAACATGGATGGGCGTAAACGAGATAAAAAGTGGCGAAACCATCGATTGGTAACACAAAGATAGTCACCCTTCTTTTGATCAACAAAGTGTCAAAAGAATGTGAAGGAATTAGATCAAAAATGAGGATGAAAAATGCTAGCTTTACTTTGTGAGTTTCACCATACTAAGGCAAGTGAAAACTAAGTGAAAGCAACGCAGCGTCACATGTTTCATGATGAAAATATGGCTCACAACTCAACACTATTTTGAAGTGGTCAAAGTGGGCTCTGGTCAAAGTATATCTTCCTAGGTGGTTCTCTCGCCTAGGTGTTACAAGAGTTGTCTTAAGTGAGCTCGATTTACCCAAAAGTCACACCGACTAGTTTGGGAGTATCTCGGGTGTAATTTACCCCCTTCAAGCACAATAGGCAAAGAGTGCATCTACATGTACTATCACCTGGGGTCTCCATACGGACAACCTGGTAACACTATCTCACAAATGAATCACTAGTTAAGTAGGTAGCACAGAGATAACTTTGTGTTTCGTCCACAAGGTTCCTCTTGCGTGGACTACTTTGGGGTTCCGGAAACCACCCCCATTGTTGTAGTTTAAGGCGTTATGCCAAAGGGGTTATATTCACGTTGAGAAAATAGGGATGTACCCTTTTCCGAAACCTACAATATAGTGTTTTAAATATGTTGTTCTTTTTATCTTGTTTAATTAGGTGTGGTTTTCTTGAACACCTTTTGGCAACCTATAAGAAACACGTGTATTAGAGGGTTTTGTGTTTTGTTTTTGATGTCTCCTTTCTTTGACAAGCAATTTTGGTCCTACATACCAAGGTTAGTAATTTTCCAAAACGTCATATAAAGGAGAAAAGATGTTTTTGATTTCCCAGATCATCTTAAGACGCAAGGAAAGAGCATACGCAACAAGGTATCTCACTCAATTTGTAATAAATAGAAAATTCCTAAGTAAAATGTGAAAATAAGGTCCTTTTGACCAGCTTTGAAAGCTAATTAAACCATTTTGCAAGTATGAAGAAAGTGGTGAAACATTTCTGATTCCCAAGATCACCTAGAAAGGTGTGAGGGAAGAGCATACGGTGTTTCAAACCTTCACAAATAAAGATGCAAATGTTTTTTTATTAAGTTAGTATAAAGAAACCTAATGTAAAGGAAACCTATAAACCACTTGTTAGAACCTTGCAAGAGTTAGAAAACCAAGAAAATCAAAAAATTCTAGAAATCCAATTTTTGCACTTTTTTAACAATTTTTAGTAATTTACATTTTTGGAGGTCTCCAGGGCATTTTGGGAGTTTTGTGATAGAAGTTGGTATACCATCAAGATTTGCTAAATTAAGTTAATGAAAATAAAGACTAACACCTAGTAGTCTTAATTAACAAAATTAAAGCGGTACAAAGCACCATCAAGATAAGAATTAAACAAGGTTAGACACTAACATTTATCATATTAAAACTTTGAAACTTAACATGCTAATTTTCTAAATCCTCTTTCTTTTGATTAACAAAAATAAGTGAATGAACTTATGTAGGCTCTATGGCAAATCAAAATGATTGTTCTTGATATTCCAAGAACCTAGGAATGGGGGCTTATCAAAGTTGGGCTACAAGACCCTTTTGACACCTCCCATATGCCCTAAGCACTTTTGGCTAGAAAAGAGGCTTAACTCTCCATGTGGTGAATTCTCAAGTAAAAAAAAAGGAAAGCTTTTAGTCTATTTTGCTATATGCTTTGCTTTTGTTTTCTCAATAAGTTTAGGTGTAGGTATAAAGGTAGAAGGAGGGCTCTTATATAGCCCAAAGGATAAAGGAAACACTTCATCCCTTTGCATGTGGGATAAAAGGTAAAACAAGATTAGGAATGGATAATGTTACTTTATAAAAGGTAACCTTACTTTAGAAGGGTTTAATTTATACTTAGTAAGTCATGGGAGTTGGGGTGTTTTAATTAATCAAAGGTGATTAATTAATAGGTAGAGGTAAGCTTATAGAAGCTAATTAGAGGAATATTAGTACGATTTAGGCTATTAGAGGATTAAATCAATTAAATATTGATTTATTGGTTAAATGAAAGGAAAGCTAATTAATTAGTCGAGAGAGAAGGGTGATTAATTAATGGAAGGTCCTTAATTAGGGTGTTTGTTGGATAGGTGACTTAACTAATTAGCGTATTGTAATTAATTAACAACAATAAGAGAAAATATGAGTGCCCTTTGACGATATGTCACCAATTTGCAAGAAGGAGATAATTAGCACAATTTAAGTATTTAAATTACGCGGGCGTAATTATGGGTGTCTACATATGGAATATAATAGAACCCCTCCCCTTATGCGGTGTGCGTGTTACAAATCTCCTAGCCTTGATGTATGGCACTATGTAGATGTAAGTGATGCGATGGATGCAACTCTAAATGGAGTGATAGTAGTATGTGATGGTATGACCCTCTTTATGGTCTTATAACTTTATATTTATAGGGATCTCAAGCCTAATTCCATAATTAATCCTAACAAGGCCGACTAGGACAAGGATAAGGATGAAAACGGATGAAAGACCCAAAAAGAAGCGAGAAAGGATTTGCATAGATCAAGGCGCCCAAGTACATCTTTGGGCACCCGATTTTGGGCTATAATTACAGGGGTAGTTATAAAATGGATGGATAAGTGTTGGAAAATACATGGGAAATACGAAATAAAATATAAAATAAAGATGGCCAAAAGATGGGATTAATTAGTACTTTATTCACTTGAGAACCTTCTAAATAATAGTATAAGACCAGCTAAATAATGTCTAAAGTGCATAATTTTGTGTCTACACTTGTACATGGTTTTAGCTAACTTTCTACCAAAGGGATTTTAATTTTTTTATAGAAATAAAAAATGGAGGGGGAGGGGGTTCTTATCTTTTTAGACAAAAATAGAAATACTTTGTGTGTGCACCACATTTGACCATCTTAATCTCAACCATTTAAAAAAATAGTAGTTTAGAAAATAAATTTGAGCTCTATGGTACTTATTCTTACCACTTTGTCAAACTTTGAGCACGGGCATGCCGAATTATTCAATGAAGTTCAGGTTTTCGATTTGAGAAAAATGTGTCCCTTTTGACCCCCTTTGGCCCCCATTTTCATGCGAGTTACCCATATATACTTTTATTTTTATAATTTTAATTAATTATTTGATGTAGTTTTATGATTTCATATATTATATATTGTGTTGGTACCCAAATCAGTCCCACTTTGTAAGACAAATAGTATCAACATGCTAAGCATGATGCTTAGAGAAAGAAAAATAAGGATTTGAGTCATTTTATAGACGGGGATGGATCTAGAAATTTCTTTTTCACTTGGACGTGGGGAATATTCGATAGTACCTCACCAAGGGTATGACTTACCGTGCTACTTTAGGATCTTCCCAGAATCGGGGTGAGAGAACCCACTTTGTAACCTGTATTTATGAAGGAAACATACTGAGAACAATTGTATTTGGACTCTCTTTCTTAGGGATGTGAAAAGGTGGCCTCAAGAAGACATGGTCAATATAGACATCATTTAACTCTCACGAGTTGTCACACTAGAAAATGTAGATGTCTTCTAAAGAAGGCTTAGGTTACTAAAGACAGTCATATTTCCAACTTGCTTCTACATATTTTGGATAAAGGATAGACAAAATCAACAAATCTCCTTAGCATTTATGTATGAGCGGTCTGTGGGTAATTCAAGTGGATCTGATGGTTATTGGTTGTGATTTTAATGTATGGATGGGAAGTTAAGAAGTATAAATTTGATTATAAAAAAACTTAAATGAACCTTGAAAAATGTTATATATAATTCTTCTTGATGTAAGATACAAATCACACAATCCAAAGCACTCATTCCTCCATAAGTTTCGTATCCATGGAAGCTTTCGAGAATACAAGATTTCACACAAACTTCAAAAATTTAAACACACAATCTCATGATATACTCTTAATGAAATACTTGATAATTCCCGATCAAATACATCCCAGATACCCTCAGGAACTGAAAAAGATCCTAAATAAGATAGATACAACTTGAATTTAAATTTTTTACCACAACATGAAGGAAAGATTGATCAATAATGGAGTTATAGTTAAATTCTTACTATTTAAAACTAAAAATTTATGTAATTTATAGAAATTGATCAACATAAATTTGCAACAAGAATGCAGATAATCAATTCAAAGTAATACATCTTGAAACAAATTAACATTGCTCATGAGAATACACACAAATTAATTCATGAAACACCAACACTTCGACAAGGGGACACAACACCTATGACCTCAATGTCTACCAATGATTGTACAATGCAATCATCTTGGCAAGAAGGTTTGGGAACAAATGAATAAAATCTCAAGTATCTCAGATTAGTTTGGCTTAAAAAAGTACAAACTAATTTTCTCCTTTTCTCTAAAGCTTAGAAAAATTAACCCCCTTATGCAAGAGCATTCTCATCGCATTTATGCAACTTTTTCACTCATTCATTTTCCGTTTTCCCCAAAATCATGATTCTTTAACAGAATATTTTACTTTACATTATACAGTCTAATCCATTATTTATTATTTTTGAAAAGATTCCATTTAACATTACGGTGGAAGCATCACAGATGATTCACATTCTTTCATTCTCTTAGAATGACTAGGATGCCATGTTGTCTTATCTACTTTTATATTTGGCAAAACAAGTAAGAACTTTATGGAAATTTCTTGAACACTTCAAATACTTTTGATGTGACCATTATCAACCTCTAGTTTCAAACATCAACTTTGAAATATGCACAATGATATCCAGATTTTTTGATTTGAGCAGTCCTTTGTGTGCAACTTGTTGTCATGTTTAAACATATTTTCTTTCAGGTAGTAACAATCTCTTCACCTTTACTTCCTTCATGCGGGATGAGAAAGAAATATTAACTCATTTAATGGCGGTGATCTCATTTGGTTTAGCTCATCTGCACCATATTTACTATAAATTCAGCTCCATTTCTTCATTGGTGTGCATCCCTTTTCCATTTTTAGACTTGAAAAGTTACTTTGAAGCTCTCTGTTGGTGCAATGACAAAAGTAACTATAGCAAATAGCTTGAAGGAAATATCATTAGAAGATTTAAATCAAATCTTTGATTTAATAGGCCCGAGATGAGGCATTTTTCAGGGCTTTATTTGAAATTTCAGACCCGAGGGATAACAAAGGGCCCCTGACATATCGATAAGTTAGGCTTTCCCTCCTTTTGAGATTGATTAGAATCAATCATGTTTTCTTTTCCTTCCAATCAATGTATTATCATCTCTTCCGGTGGGAACATTAGAAAACTCCAGAATAATTGAAGAAATTTTAGATTAAAAGGAGGCCTATTGTAATAGGGATGATTGAATATGAGTCTCCCTTTCGTGCAATGAATAATTTGTGTTGAAAGAGGTTCCCAAGGAGTCTTATGTACTTTATGATAAGACTTCAATTGATACAATGCCCACCATTTCTCACAAAGTAGAATAATTGGAGAAATGAATCATTTCTTTAGAAGAAGGTCAAGAAAGACATGTGCCACCTCATCAATCCACAATACCAACACCATCATCAAGAAGAAAGAGGGGGGAATCAAGCTCTCAACCCCTAATTGTTATTTTGGATGAGGAAGAAGTAGAGCCTTCATCTCCTCAATGTTTTAAGGTATCACTTTCTACCACCAAGGAGGGAAAAGGCAAGTCTACTCTCCAACCTTCCATTCATCCAATGTAGCGGGCTCCTTTGATGGAGCAAAAATTATCAGGACCTTTTCCTATTCCTCTTCCAAGAGAGCATCCACCTTTCACAAGGAGGCACAAGGGTGAGCCTAGTTCTAAATCTCTTTCTTCACTAGGTCCAAGGGTCATAGTGATTGCTCTTCCAACCACTCCAAACGCTCATCTTCATTCTACTCCTATTCAGACCACTCCTATAAGGAAAAGTAAAAAAATGTTTCCTACAGGTGGTTTAGACCTTTTGGATCTGGGTATCTTCTTATCAGAAGAAGATAGAGTTGAGGGATATTATGGATGGTCCTAGAATGACTATTGAGTCATTGATGGAGATGGGGATGTCTCAAAATTTGGTGGGTCAGTTGTATTTTCTCAAACAACTCAGGGCTCAGAGGAGTTTATACCGAGGAAGAACATGTTGTTAAATATAATTCCCCATTTAGAGAATATTTTAAGGTAGAAGTAGAGGATGACTGAATGTTTTTATTTTCTTAGTTTCCCCTTTTGATGTAATACTTGAAAATGTATGTATCTTTCATGGGTAGGGCCCCCTATAGAACCCCAATTTAGCCTTTATCCTCCTTTGGTTTTGTCTCCACATATGCATTATATCTCGAAATATCTACATTATGTCTTCCTCGGTTGGGCTGTGTGGTGTTGAAATATCAGGGTCTTCCTATTCAATGCATCCCCACATTGATCCATTTTTTGCTTATGTTCCCATGACTTTCCTTTTAGTTTTGCAATTTTGCTTTATACAGTCATTAGCCTTTTGATGACCTCATAAGAAAATTTTCATCTCAAATATTTTTCTCAAAATATTTGATTGAGAAATCAATTTCTAAGTCATCATGGCTCCCTTTGGATTTATCAAACATCATGCCTTATAATATCATATCAATGGTGTCCACGCTTTTCTCAACCCACTTATTTTTTGTCTCCATTTTTTCTCTAACTTCATTCAAAACCTAAATCTTGATTTTATCCAAATCTTCAATTGCATGCTTTGGGACCCAAGATCGCATTCAATCCACCAAACATCGAGTCATCTACTTCTTGTTTTGGTCCTTTCGACGGTGGTAGCTACTTTTACAACATGTGGAGACCTCACGTAACTTTGGGGCTTCTCCTTTTCTCTCTCTTTTTGAATCTACGCTTGGGCGACACTTGGAGGCCTACAAGATCTTCTCCTTTATCTTGACTTTTCAGCCTACTTGGGCTACCTTGCCACACTTTAGGAACATGGTTGATTCTCATTGTTTGAAAGCCCCTGATTCTTTGTGTCTTCTCTAAAATGCACCGAAGGGACATGTGGATACCCTCCATGTCCAGTTCCATACTTAGGAAAAATTGAATCCTGTAAAACTAAAAAAGAACACCAAAAGGAAAAAAGGGGCCGGGTGACAAAAGTGGTGGGCATCAGAGATATTTTTTCACCTTGCACTTCATTAAGTGATCGTCAAATCAGGTGAAAATATTTTCCCGATTCATGGTCGATTTTTCACAGGGATTTTCATGGGCAACATGACTATTACGTTCCTTGATCGAAAAAGAGGATTCACATCTTAAACATGATATTTTTATTTGCATCCAACATGATCCTATCTTCGAGCATACGTTTTGAAACATGGGAAAACTAGTCAGAGAGAAAATTTTTCAAAGGCATACATTGGATAAAAGGGTGAGATCAAATCAAGCACTAACATATTGTTTGAAAAATTTATTATTCTTTGATTTTATTATTTATATTAATATAATTAATGGCTATGAAGTGAATGTATCCTGGTTTGAACATCTCACTACCATCATATTTTATGTCCTTTATGACTTGTTTGAGATAGAAGTATTTCATTTGATGCATTGTTAGTATAGAAAAGTCTCTTTGGAAGACTTCAATCTCATGGGCACATTATTCCCAATAGTCCTCTATTTTCGGTTGATGGGAGATGTTGAGATCATTTTCTCAAATTCCATAAATATTTTACTATCATATGACCTCTTGATAGAGTAGGGATATAGGTTGAATGACCCAAGATAAGCTTCTATGTTACTGCATCTCTATAATTCCTATAGGAGTAGATACCAAATTTGAATCTAGAAAGTCAGCCCTTTCTTCTTTCTCTCTTGGAATTTGAGATGGAATTTAGACAATTTCTGAAACAGTTTGATAAGAATCAAATTGTTGCTTGGGTACTACAAAATATTCATTAGAGCATCATGAAATCCTTCAACATGAATATAGGAGAATGTTTGGAATTATGTGAAGTAGCTTCAGTACTTCTTGATCAAGATGCAAGATTATGTTTATAACTTGTGATTAATATATCCTTTCATCTTCTTGATCAAGGATTTACAAAAACATCATTTACCTTGACATAATGCCTATTAAATTACTTGAAGGTAAATTATGGGTATAATCAATATACCGGTGCTCCCTTCGGGATATTTCCTTATGGAGATATCGGGGCCACTTTTACAAAGTTGTGATAACATATATCAAATAAGAAGTCATGGTGAACTTATTTGTCTTCTCAATGTTGACCAATTGCAAATGCAGGTTATCACTATTGATTTGGCTCCAATCAATCCTTTGGGTCCCTTATGTGGCTATCAAAGTGAATTGAGACATTAATGGGTGAAATTTTTTCATTGATGCCTCTCCCATGAGTCTATTAATAAAAAAAATTCAATCATAGATTTATTAGACAAATTTAAAGAGAGAGAGGGTGTTAGGAAGGTGAGAATTTTTTCCGGCCATCTTCAACTAGTTACCTATAACCATCCCTTACAAACAAGACACCTTCCTTTCCCATTCAAGAAATACATCCCCTCTCTTAGGATCTTTGCATTCTTGGGCTTTGGGATGTAAAGACATTTTGAGATCCCTTCATGAGATAGTATGGAAAATATGGAACTATCGTCAACAATGATAGTTTGGATTTATACTTCATAATTCTTAGTGCATGTGAGGAAACCATCGGTGTCTTGGATTACCAATGGGAACCTCGTGTAGTAGATTCCACTATGAAAGTTTTTTTCGGCTAGGATGGTGGGGTTTCCTTATTCCATCCTCCATTTCAGTCATTAAAATCCACGTGTTCAACATTTTTGTCCCCAATATCCTCATATTCAAAGACTAAGACCGAAATGGGATTTTATCGGAATAATGGAATTTCATCTTGCGATTTTGTGGTATCCAACAACTTTATAATTTTGATGAAGTTCAAAGAGAAAAATATATATATATTTCACTTAAGTTTATGAGAATTCAAGTTTTTAAATGGTTTTAATTATTTTACATGATGAAATATTGTTTAGGACATTTTTGGAGAAAAATGTATCAAAATATGATGAGACTCGATTTTTTCGAAATGTATTTTTGAGACAAAGAGATGCTCCAATTTATATGACAATACCTTATCAGAAAAGACGAGAAATGACAAAATAAACTTTAGTTGCACGGTGAACTTGAAAATGGGGTTTTAAGAAAAAATGGTTGAATCACATGGACTAATTTTATCTACTATTTCAAATGGATACTGGACCAAAAAAAGGGAATTTTGGATGAGAGGTCATGGACAAGTTTTGATCTTGAGGTTTGCAAGTTATGTTTGTTTGAATTCTTAGATACTCAATGTGATTAAATTTGACCTTTTGTTAGGCTCCTACCTCCACCCAAGGTTCCTAGAACCTTCAGTGTAATTTATCTCTTTTAGAAATACCCTTGTGCCTCAGTGTTGGAAAGGTTTCCATTTTTATGTTCCCATAAATTTATCTTGCATACTCCATCATGTAGACACTATAATATTTTCAATGACTATAATAAAGATTTGTTACACTACTCGAAACTCCTAAAACCTTTCTCTTGAATGATCGATCAGACATTTTACTCAAAAAAGTGCTAAGAGAGAAAGCATTCCTAAAACTATTTCAAATCTCAAGTAATCCTTCCTAAACCATACCTTCATAAATAAAACTCCATGAGATCTCTTGTTAACTGCAATATGGGATTTTGAAACCACATGATGATCCTAAAACCTTCGCAAAAGTTGATATTTGAAAAGAGACAATTTAACAATTTTGACCCACTTGACCAAAAAATGACAAAAGAATTCGTAGTTTTGTCAAGTAAAAAGAAGAAACATTTCACATGACAACAACTATCTCATTATCAAGAACTTGATTCGGTTTGGATGAAGCACAAATGAGGCAATAATAACCACCGTAATATAACAAACTTTAGTATACTAGTGCCTTATCCATTGGGAAAAAATTTCTCGAGAAAGAAGATGGAATGAGAAGATACGAATACACACAATATGGAAAGAAGAACATAAAACAATGTGAAAGGAAAAAAACACAAAAAGAAATGGAAACATGACAAAACTAACCTAAATAACCTATGGTATAGGTGGGGGACATCCCGCTTTCACTACTTGTACAATTTTTAAGTATTTCCCGCTCTAGGAAAATTCTAAGGGTGTGTTATTTCCACAACAATGCATGATCCTGAATGGTCCCAACCATAGAAAATCAAACTTCCCATGGGTACCCTTAGGTTCTCTTCTCTTGTCCCACAAAGTAGGATAAGGCCTCGATATGAAATATTATTTCCGTTATTTTATGATCAAACATATTCTTCACCCTCATTTGATGCTCTTTAATCATGTCAACGACCATAAATATTTCCTCATTGATCTTCTCAAGGTACAAGATCCTTTTATCCAAGGAGTCATGGAGTTGGCCATCCTCAATTACTCTTACCAACTATAAGGCAGGTAGCTCAATTGATATGGGTACTTTAGCCTCTATCCCATACAAAAATAAAATGGTGACATCCCTCTTTATTTATTGGGCATGATCCTGTTATTCCATAATGCATCATATATTTTCTTGTTCCAATTCATTTTATTTTGATCAACCAATTTACGTATGATTGTTACAATGTTCTTATTACTAGATTCTTTTTACCATTACCTTGAGGGTAATAATCAAATGAATTAGAGAGAAAGAGAGGTACCATGTTCATAGTATAATTTAGTGAGTTCCATGGAAGATAAATATGTAGCATTTTATACAACAATATTTTTGGAACACCAAAGTTCACTATGATGTTATCCTTGAGGAATTTGCATATCATTTCATTGTTCATGTGCTTGAATTGGATGGCCTCAACCCATTGAGTGAAGTAATCTGTAGCAGTAAGCACATAGGTATGACCTACACCAGAATGTAGATTGATTACACCTACAAATTATAGACCCCACTACTGGAATGGATATTTAATAAATGCAAGCGTGAGAGGTAGTGTGACCAATTGAGTTCTATAAAAAAAAAGTTGACACAATTTTCATGTAGATACGTAATTTTGAGTATCTTGGAAAAAACTAGGCCAATAATATCTTCCTTTTAGGATCTTGTGAGTTATGACCAAGAATAAAAACTATCCGTCGTAGGTTTGGTTATAATATGCCTTAAGTTATGTTTCTTATTTCTCTTTGTCAACACACTTTATGAAATAATCATTCAATCCTCTCTTATATGATGCATGGTTCTACACGAAAACCTTTCTAGTATTAGCTTGAGGGTTCTCCATTTTTCCCCTTCATATGGGGTGGGAAGTCACCATAAGTGAAGAAAAAGTAATTTCTGCATACCATTCAAAGGTGGTACTTACAAAGAGTATTGTAGGAAATCCTTCATCTAAAATTTCATTCTACAAATCTGTCTCCATTTCTTCACTTGGATTTGCAGTGTCTTTTAAAATAAGTTGGCATTAGTGTTTCCCTCTTACAAGCTTGGTTGGGTGGATCTCGAGATCATATTCTTGGGCCTTAGTAATCTAGTTGCCTCTTTTGGATCCAAATTCTTATTGGGTAAGAAATGGCTTCATGACAATGTCGGGGACATATAGTATTGTATGTAAGTTTAAGATATAAAACCTAAAAAAATTGATGGCTTTAAAATATGTGAATGCATGTTTCTCCACAGATGAGTATTTTTCTTGTGATTTTCAATAAGTAGCTCATAAAATAAATAGGATATTCAACTCCTTCTTTTACTTCTAGAATATAATAACTGACAAAGTGTGGTCGATGCATAATAATAGATGATGAAATGTTTATCAAATTTTGGGCATACTAGTGTGCGAGCATTAGAAATGGCCTTCTTAATGTTTGTAAGAGAAATCTTACCTTCTTTATTCTAGCTAAAGTTCACTTGAATCTTCATCATATTGGCGGTATCTTTGGTCAATTCTATGAATTCAGAACACAATGATGATGAAATTTCACTTTACTAAAGAATAATGCACCCTAGCTTGCTTGTAGTAAAGAGATATTTTGAATTACTTCTACTCATTCAAGATACATATTGGTTCCTTATTTGTTCACAATGTGTCCAAAGAGTATCCTTGTTGTCACTCTAAAGAATGACTTCTTGGAATTTAAGGAGATTCCATGTGTCCCTGCATTTGATGAGAACATATTTGAGATGTTTCAATTTGGCCACCTTGCTTCTTTGAATATACTGTGACGTCATCAAGGTATATTACTAAGTATTTATTATTGAGATATTTTAAAGACAAATACATAGTTTTGAAAATTAGCTCTTGCATTGATGAGGTCAAACAACATACACTTGTACATGAACGTTCCTCATGGAGTAGTGAATTCAGGTTTGTGCTTTGATCTTCTAGTGCTACTGTTATCACTTTTAAATGCACCCTTTAGAGAATTGTGTGATAATTGTCCTTTCAATTGAAAAAGTAGAAAAACTCCTAGGTTGTGGGTGACCTATTTGTTGGAGTTCATCTCTAGAGAGGGATGGTTCCCCTATGTGTTCATACTAAATTAACTAAGATATAGAAAAAAAAACACCAAGTAGCTTCTAAACAAGGTTAATCTACTAAGTACATCATGATTAAATATTAATGGAAACTAGATAATTAATGTAAGAATATGAAGGAAATCATCTAATTGTTAACCATTCCTACTAGAATGTATGAATACTCTACAACACGAGCCTCTTTAGATCATGAGTAATCAAATTATGTGTGTTTGATCACCAAAGAGAGGGAAGGATCTCACCAAGAAATCACTACAAGGCTAAACTTGGATCTTCCTTTCTACTCAACAATGATCAAATGGATCCATAAGATGAATTAGTTATTCCAAATAATGGAGAAGGCTATTGATCATATGTCTTATATGAGAATACTAGAAAAGTATGGTGTAGGTGTGAAAGGATGTAGGAGGGTCCTTTATATAGATTTCTTATTTGGGAGAAGCTTGAATCCCAATGAATGTGGGATAAAGCTAAAGTATATTTATACTTGTTAAAATTGATTAGCAAGTGATTAACAACTCATGGGAGTTGGAGATGATTTAATTAATCAACTAGGATTAATTAATTAATAGGCTAGAATTTAAGACTATTTGGAAGTGATTTAGGAGGAATTTGATATGATTTGAAGCATTTGAAAGAGGGGTTTAGCCAATAAAATGGTTTATTGATTAAATACAATGTTAAAAAAGCTTAATTAACTAATGATTAGTTAATTAATTGATCAAAGAGGATTATAACTAACGAAGTGTCGTTAATTGGCATTTGGAATGTGATAAAGGCTAGTTAATTAATGAAGTGTCGTTAATTGACCAAAATAGAGGGAAATGTTAGTTAATTAGTGAGAAATCACTAATTATAACAAAAATGATAGGAAAGAGGATAGTTAGTACAATTTTAGCAATAAAATTGCGTAAGCAGATTTTAGGTGTCTACATTTGCCCCTCTTTGGGGTGGCATAAGTGACACCACTTCAAAGATAGTAGAAAAGTATAAACAAGTAAATTTTGAAGAAAAATTAGTAGAATGAAGGATTCCCCTTGAGTGTCGATGGGGTGATAGAAGAGGTTGATCGACGATCGAAAATATGAAGGAAATAGATAGAAGAAACAAGGTGGGGAGGGGGATAAAAATGATCCCTATTTCCCAGATTATTTTGGAAGAAAAATTAATAGTGATAAGACATGATAGTGAAGAATATGGAAATAGATTTGTATCAACTCATTTAATAAACAAATTTGTTTCATCATTTTGCTCATATGATCTACATCATCGGCTCTTATTAAAATATATGCATACAACAAAAGTGTAAAATAACATGAAAATCTATAATACTAACATTTGTTCATTGCTAAAACACTAACTCAATGTAACATACATAATGCAATGCAATACGAGAAAGTAAACAAGCTAACATGACAGGGAAACAAGTACAAACACACATACTCAAACAAACAATATTCAAGATAGTTACACCAATGTTTTTGTTATCAAGCTTTAGTTCCCAAATGTTCGAGTTAATGACAAGGGTAAAAATGGCACCCCAAGAAAGGATACATGCGAGGTGAATATATGGAGGACACAAGGGTCCTATGAAAAAGAAATCGTGCACTATGAAATAGTACCAAAAACTTGTTATTGCTAAGGAGTACATACATAGTAAGCAAACCAACTTTGTTAATGGAGGTAAATCAAAATGATTCGCGAGTCATTGTGAAATAACAAGTGAGAACCTAAAAAATATGTTTTTAGGAAAATTTTGATGTTTGAGGATGATGCATCCGATACAGGGCTTCAATTGCGTGCGCATGCCTTTCCAATTTTTGATTTTTTTGGATTTTAAAATTTTACCAATTTTGTTGGCTTTGTAAATTTTTCGAAGAAAATGATCTGGAATAATAACAATGTGATTGGACATCGTTAAAAATAAGCGGGAAGCAAAAATATGCGCCAAGTAGCGAGAAAAGGTTGTTGGGAAGCAAAAACATGCCCCAGTGTAGTGAAAACGGGCGTAAAATGACTATTTTATAAAAATAATCATCACAAACAATTATAAAAGAATCATGGTGGTGATTTAGTCCCTCGAGGGTGAGAAAAATGAAAAAACTTGGGCAAAACTACTATAAATACGAGGCAAGAGGGGTAAAATTTGTCATAGCAAATTATTTGTTACCTAGCCCTTTTGAGTTTGAGTGAGAGAGTTACTCGACCTTGGAGAGACATGGCGTGAGTTTAGAACTAGAAAAACTATGCATATCAAGTTCGATAGTTTGGGAGGCCTCAGATAGACCCCACACTAGTACGTAAAACAAAAAATTAAAATTTTGGGTGCATTTATGACATTTTTAGCTAGATTAAAAGTGCGGGTTTGCTTTCTAACGCAAGCCCCAAGGTGTGCTAGTGGCTAGGTGTGTGCTAGTGCAAGGGGGTTATGTGTTAGTGTAAAAATGAGTGCATCTGTGCAAAACTAGGGATGTGGATTGGCTAGGCACGTTCTAGCATAAAAATGGAAAAGTTTGTGATAAAATGGGCATGCTTAGCACATGCTTGCACTAGTGCAAAAATCGGGGAGTTAGTGTGCAATGGACATGCTATTACAAGTGTGTAATAGTGCGAAAAGGGTGCGCTAGCTCAAACATGCTTGTGCTAGTGTAACTTTTGTGCCTTAGGAAAAATTTTAGAAGAAAATTGAAGTTGTGAACAACTTAGGCATGAATAGAAGAATGTAGAATCAAGTAGAACACCTTAGGAAGATGTTTATCAGAAGAAATGATGTTAATTAAATGTATTGCGTAATTTTCGGGTGAAATTAAGCAATGTGGATGTGCATGAGCGGTATGGGTTCTTACGAGCGTATAAATAGACATTTACGCATCAAGAGAAAATATTTCTCACTGCGACATAGGAGGAGACATGCATTGCATATATTACACAATTGCCCCAAATTATATTAGATCATGCCCTCTTGACCACCTTAGCGAGAGAGGTGGAATAGCGAGAGTTAGACTTTCGGACTTCCTATTCTTTGAGATGACCGTGACTTTAGAGGATGTATGGTAGATTCTTAAAGTTTTGATTCAGAACAGTTTGGTGACTTATGATGGGGATTGCAGCCATATCCTAGCTAGTATTTGGGACATGTTTTTATGATGAGACATACCCAAAAGTGGATGGCGGTGCTCTGTATAGCTGCTTTGAGGATCAAAATATTACATAGATACCCGTATACTTGATGGCTCTGTCAAAGCAACTATTTACTACGACAAGACTAATGCACTTCCCACTTAGTTTGATTCTAGTAGTGCATATAGACCGATAAATGAATAGGTATTTTTTTGGGGTCAGTGTATACCGAGTGTATCTTCGCCCACTTATACTGGGACTTGCATTTGATTTCCTACAGTGGTCATAAGAGCATCAGGCCATCCACATTGCTATAGATCCGGGTATGGGACCACATTGCGATAGGGCACCCACTAGTAGTTATACGAGTTAGGGATAAAAATGATCCTTCCTATATGGGATGAGAGCTAGTGGGTGAGGATTTTCACTAGCACATGGAATACTTTATACTATAAGTGAGCATTTGATTACTTACAACTTAGTATGATCACTTGGAGGCCCTACCGATTGTATTAGTGGCATGAGGATGTCATAAAGCTCAGAAGCTGTAGAGGTTGATTATTTTATTATTTGTAGTCACAACCACATTAGAGAGTGGCACCATGTTGACTAGGCATAGTGATAATTGGGCCATGTCCAAGGTGCATACCAGGAGATGATAAGTGGTACGCATGAAAGACGTACGAGACATTTGAGTTTGGGCCACTGATTATAAAAAGACGATCTCATGATAGCTTCAATCATGTCATCCCACGATCTTTGGGTAACACAACCACGGTGGTAGATCCCGAGACTACACCAGATTATGGTGCTTGGTGTGTGACAATAGGTCCTTTGAACATTATGATCCCATAAGTTGTGATTGACACCAGTATAGCCTTGCATGCAGGTTTAGGGTCTAAAGGGATAGGCTTTTAGAGATAGGGCTAGATTATGATAGCTTGAGGTGAGGTAGCTTTACGGGCACGGGGCCGTGTCCACAGATATAGTACCACCATGGGTCCTCCCCATAGTAACTATTATAGCAAGTAGGTATAGGTACAAGCATAACAAGTGCCTATTAGACAACGAGTTCTTATACAAGGTATACAGTGTAGGCACAACAGCGAGTGCGTGTGATACGATTTCATCTTCACCACCTTAAGTATTGATTCCACATATTTCAATAGGTGGGCATGGTGGAGATGGATGGGATAGATGGGGATCACTACATAGATCACCATAGAGGGTACTACAGATGCCAGTTCTGAATATAGGCTTATTCCAGGAGAAGATTGGCCATCAGTGGCCACATTATAGGTGCAAAGGGCCATGGCCATGCAACGGGGTGATATAGTATGCATTATGGTACAGTCTCTTTACATACAATTAGAGTAGGTGACTACAGGGTGGGACTAGGCTAGAGCTGAGAGAGATTAGGCCATAACTACATGAGAGCGGGTTAGGACACAACTGGGGGTGATGCTCTTTACCGCACAACCGAGATAGATGGAGTTGGAGACTTGGTATATAACTTTGCCACATCTTTAGGTGAGGCAACTCATTATAGGGATTTATATCATGTGGAAATTCTAGAGGGATAGAGGCACCCCTTACAACTAGATTGTAGGTAAAAGGTCTAGATCGAGATCACACATGCCATCTAGGTTTATGATATCAGTACAAATGCCACCACCTAGCCTTAAGGCAGGCAGCAAACCCGAGTCATAGGCCATGCAGTCTGAGTGTTGGTGAGAGTCATCCATGACTCTTTATTGATGTATTATTTTTTGATGTATGCCTCATGATGAAGGCATATTTTTGATCGAATGTATATGTATTGTTTTTTATTATGCCTCGAGATGAAGGCACATTTTTATCCATGCCCATGATGGCATACATTGTATCTGATGTATATCGAGACACCCTTTATACATGGACATTGATTTTATAATGATTGTGGACTTTGATTATATCACATTTTGTTTTTATGAGATAGCATGTTTATGATATCACATTGTTTTTTATGATATATGATGCTTTATCCCATGTTTTTATTATGGTCTATGATAAGGGGGAAAATATAGTCCATGTTGCCCCAAGTTGATGATATTATATGATGTTATCTTAGTGTACATGTTTAATTTTTATTTGTATGATGATGTAGCTTAGCATTTATTGATATGTGATGATGTTTAGATGTGATGATAGATGATACCAATGATGAAATGATAACAAACTATACAAGCAAACAAGACAAGCACAAGTTAATCAAATCTAATCAAAACAACACAACTATATACAAGTATGCAAGATAAAAATGAACCCAATGAACTCTCCATAATAGATTAAAGTAACACTTAATCTAAGTAAGCAAATGAATCCAATTTAAAGCACACAATACGAAAAGGAAAAGCAACAAAACTATGTATAAACAAACAACTAAAGTAAGCAAACTACTACTTTGTTTTTGCGGGACAATTTTGAAACGTTTTGCACTATTTTTGGTATTATCTCAAGACAATGTTATATTGTTTTTGAGTTTTCTATAGAAACGTATTTGAATGTTTTGATTTTTCCAACTAAACATATTTGAATGTTTTGGGATTTTCAAAAGTTATACAAATGTTTTTTCAATTTTCTAGAAGTTTTCCAAAGCTATGTGCAAGAAAACAAAGAAAAGTGGAAGCTCCCAATGATATATGGGATATACAAGGGAACAATACCATGCATATGTGTAAGAAGTGATGATGCAAAGTTTCCCAGCGTTAGATAGATGGACTGGACACAAGCAAAAATCTTTGCATACATAAGTAGGATCAGCCGGATCAAGGCTAAGAGGGATATGCTTAAAAGTATCAGACACAAGAAAATACTAGCTTAGGATAAAGCCATTGTAATCCTATATATGAGATGCTTGTGAATAATAGACCCTCCAATGGTGTCGGAAATTATTTTTCACCAAAGGACTTGTCCAAAGTGCCACAATTGCATGGTTTTCACACTTGGATGCATTGATTTCTCTTTACTTTTTCTGATTTTATATTTTTTGTTGATTTTGATATTTGAGGGACCCCATACTTAAGCATAGAAACACTTGAGATGCATGGCATTCATGGGTTCCCTAAGTTCATCACCATTAGATTCAACAAGCTTGTATGCACCTGAACCAAATTTAGCGACCAAAACATATGGTCCTAACCAGTTAGGCTCAAACTTACCTTTCTTTTCATGATTCTTAGTTGTATTGAAATTATTTTATTTTAGAAAAAGGTCTCCTAACTCAAATTGGTGAGGTATAATTATTTTTTTATAACCTTGACGCACTCAATTTTGATACACTTTGAGGTGATCAAGGGCGTGAAGGCACTTCTCATCTAGTAGCTCTAGCTTTGCTAGCCGAGCCACTCTATAATCCTCCTTTTTATCCAAGTAATCTCTTATCTCCATAGAAAAAGAGGGGAACTCGATATCAAGGGTATAATACGGATTCCGTGCCAAAAACTAACGAATATGGAGTAACACCGGTAGGGTGTGGATAGATGTTCTATAATCCTGAGAGGGCAGGATGAATCTGTAAATGCCAATTATGGCCAATTTTGTTCACCATATTCTCCATAATATGCACAAGGGTTTTATTTGAGGCTTCATCCTACCCATTACCTTGAGGGTAATATGGGGTTGAATAATTGAGTCATATTTAGAAGCGTTGACACAACACCTTCACATTTTTGTTCTTGAAGGGCTTACCATTGTCAACTATAATGGCAGAAGGGATGCCATACTGGCAAATGATATGGTTCATTATGAATTTATATATCTACGCACAGTGACATAGGTGAGAGGAACAACCTCTACCCACTTTATGAAGTACTCGGTGGCAGTAGTAATGAACATATGGCCATCAAAGGATATAGGGGTAAGCTAGGTCATCTTCATCATCGATTTCAAGGTCTTCATCATGGCCATTAGGACAACCTGCTTCAAGAACAACACAAGGACATGATTTTTACGCTTCATGAAAATTCTCATCAACTATACTTGCACTTGAAGATGATCTCCTTTAAGTTGTAAAACTTTCTTCACAAGGACCTATTCTGATACCAATTGTTGGAAACACGGTGACTGAGAGGGGGGTGAATCAGTCACTCAACAATTTCTACTTCATTTACCAAACCATGCATTCATCAATTTAGTTGTCCATTCATCATACATTAACCATATGATCTTGTTAATACGTGTAACATTCAATCATGAGAGCATAAAACAAAATACACAACACACAAATACCATATATAAGTGGGAAACCCTCAAGAGGAAGAAACCCCATGAAACAAAAAATTTATATATATTTGTTTCAAATTTAGTGAGGCACTAACCATGAAGGGAGAACCAAACCATATTTTATTATAGAACCAACCCTAAAACAAGAACCAACCCCTAATTTAGTGAGGCACCAATCCCACAAGGAGCACCAACCCCTAGTTTAGTAGAGCACCAACCCTACAACGAGCACTAACCCCTAATTTAGTGAAGAACCAACTCCATAAGGAGTCTACAACCCCCTAAGATGATCAAGAACCCACTCAACCACATTTGAATAAATATTTCAGATGTATTATTTCTGCCACAACTGATGGAGATCACAAATTTAGCTCACACTCCTTCAAAAACTCAATCACCTAGCTTGCTCAAACTTGAATTTCCATGCCTTGATTTGGATTCTATATCTCACACACATGTTATGTATCCTTATATTTTTTCCAACATCCTCAACTCTGAATTCATGCATTAGACACTCCTTCACACTCTCAAGCAAGTCACCTTTTTCTTTCCATTCAAACTAGTTCAAATTTAAACTCAAACCCTTGCTTTATATGCATTTCAATTCAAAAAATAAGAGAGGTGGGTCATACATCATTGGTTTGCCTATAAAAATTTAAAAAAACCATTAAAACATTCATAATTAACACATGTAGGTCGGTCATGCTCAAATGCACCAGACTAGCTCAAAAAACAACTCAAAAGCCCATCACCTAAATGATCTAAAACCACAAATCTCATAACCATGACTAGTCAAGATCTATAATTCATCACACATGTCAAGTATGACATAAAAACATCATCCATGGTCGTTAATTAGTTTGCACCAATCAAATTTATCATAACTAACTCAAGAAGGCTCATATCCTTCAAAAAATAATTATTTCGGGACCTTGTCTTCACCTTTGGGCCTCAAGCCCTCTAAAGAACACCTCAACTACGGTATATAACTATTGACCATTTTGGTCAATCATCGAGGGGGTACTTAAAAATTTTAGTTTCGGTTTTTAGGGAGGTCAAGGGATATCATTAATGAGATCAAAATCTTAAAGTGTTGTCTTAAGATGCAATGCCCAACATATACAACCTTTCTAAGGAAGTTATCTTTAGAAATACAATGCAACATACTTGAAAGACCACCGCAAATCTTTGGTGAATATTGGAAAGATTAGTGATGTTGGATATTGCATTCAAACAACTTGATTGTAGATCTTTGACTTGTAGAATGGAAGGTTTTTGTTTACATCATCAGGTTGCTTGTGTTCTTGGAAATCAAATCAAGTACATGTGCATTTAATTCAGATTATTTCTTTATGCTTAAATGAGATTACATTATGTGTTGAGTTTTTTAAGTTCATTCCACATTTACAAATTACAGAAATGAAATGCAAAAGGAAATAAACAACTCAATTACAAAAATAATTGCATTTATTCATGAAGAAAGAATGTGATCTCACATAATCTGTGGGAGCTAAATTTTGATTAAATACAAAGGAAATACATGTAAACGACACTATAAGTAAATAGGAAGGAAGGAAACCCATCAACTCTGAATGAGGTGGATTTCCTTTGACTCCTTGCTTCCATCCGCTTCATCCTCGTTCTCCTCTTCCGAACTATATTAAATGTGAGCAGAAAACAATCATTCGTTAGAGCTCAGGGTTTTCTCTCGCTTACGTGCCTATAGCTTTAGGCATATGAATTTATTTCATAAGTACAGATAAGGATGCATAATTGAGAATCAAAACCGAGTAGCAGAAAGAAGATTATCATCATTCGAAGGCATATTATAAAAAATAAATCACTAAAGGATGAAGAGAAAAGAGATGCTTAAATTGTTTTCTAATTTTTTTCGAATGTGCAGGTATAGGAAATAAAATGCATGCTTCAAATGACATTGAAAATTGTAATCAAAATAACATGTCATTAAGAAGGAACATC
Source organism: Taxus wallichiana var. yunnanensis (assembly GCA_018340775.1). Taxonomy (NCBI): domain Eukaryota; kingdom Viridiplantae; phylum Streptophyta; class Pinopsida; order Cupressales; family Taxaceae; genus Taxus; species Taxus wallichiana. The sequence goes on along the minus strand of CM031243.1, from coordinate 492,638,253 downwards.
ATATAAGTAAATCTGAAACATAATGCATCATGTTACGAGACCCTCGTTCGTGAAATTGAAAACATCACACTTGATTAAGAAGAGAGAAGCACACATTCAACATCTTTCAAGTTCAAAATCCAAGGTATGGAAAAGATCCAAGTATTCATGCCTATCTCAAATAAAGAAGTAAAATTTGAATAAACATTTCAAGAGTTCTCAAGAAGAGTACTGAGGTCTTGCAAAGTTTGCATCAATGGAGTTCATACGAAGAATCTCGGTCATGCATTTGGAGGAAGAAATCAATATTCACATAATAGCTGGTAGTTATATGTTTGAATTCTAAAAAAATCAGCAATGCTTATTTTCCGTGTTCAATTCATACATTGCAAATTCCAAGTGCAAATGAAGAAAAATAAAAAAATTCCAAGCATCTTGCAATTCAAAACAAAGTAAAGAAGGTGCAACCTTGTAGGTGGAGCATCCAAGTTCCAGTCTTATCTCAAATATTAACATAGAAAGGAACATGTATAAATACTGTTTACAAAAGTATCCATTTCAAATCATACTCTCGAGTAAAGCTTCAATCATCCAGTGAGATATGCACTTGAGTCATCAAGATGAAATAATTTTAGAGTAGGCATTGAATTTGTTATCTAATTTCCTCCACCGCCCTTTGAAACTAGATAACAAGTAGATTCCTGGTGGATTAATCAAATTAGTCCCGAGAATATCGAACCGATACAAAAAAAAATTCAAGCTTCCAAAATAGGGGGATAAACTTAGCTAAATCACGATGAAAAGTGGAGCTCGAAATGATTCAACTTGAAGCAAAGCAACAAACTCGTAGAAGGTGCCACATGTCAGCTCAGCACAATTCCAAAAGGTGAGAGGGAAAATTGAAGCTCCAAACTCCCACAGGACTTCCACGTGGGGTGAATGGTAAGGGGCCCACCAAGAGAGGGTCCTCGTATTAATGTACAATGAGTCCCATTACGAACTCGTGGAAAGAAAAATGAGCTGTGAAAGGTGCCATGTTTCACTCGACGCACTTTCAAAAGGTGCAAGAAAAGCGGAGACCCTAGGGATGCACTTGGCCTCCATGTGGAGCTCAAGATCAGGTAGACTCCAAACCCAAAGTAGGTTACAAAATATTGGCGGTAGGTTAATTCAATGCAAGATTAATCATGAAACCCACCTAGAATATTAAATGATCAGATATTTTAAGAGATTGTGAGAGCCGCGTGGAACGCCCAACCCCGAAGTTCAAACGAGCATAACTTTTGACCTAGAACTCCGATTTTCACAAAATTGGACTTTTCAGAAAGCTCTCAACATCCTCTACACCAAAAAAACTAGATTTCTTATTTTTAGTAAGGATAGGTGGGTGAAAATAAAAGAAACATATCTAGCTCTAATAAACCGAACACGCACAACAATCAATAAATACATAAATTAATGAAGCATTGATGGTGATATTTAAAGAGCAAGCCCAATTCAAAGAGATAGTTGGAAAGTGGTTGGGGAATGCATTTAATGAGCATGGCCATCATTCTTTCACTATTGCAGGTCATGGGACGAAGGAGGAGTCTTTTACAAGAAAGGTGTCATTGATTACACTCATTTATTGCATCTTACAAGTGGTTGAAAAAGCAATTTTGGGATTTCACCCTTATCTCTTTGTGATTATATATATTGACCGGGGTCTTATTTAAAAAAAAAGGTTTCAGGGGGTCATTCGGTTTTCTTCTCTGTCTCAGTCCCTCTTCTGTAAAAGGCAGGGGCCTGGAGCTCTAGCCTTCTTCCTGGGTTTTGTAATAGCAATCTTGCCTCTTTTCTATTGTAATACTGTGCACAATTTTTGGAGTAATATAATATGCCATGTGGTGCATTTTGTCCATCCTTCGCATATCTTTGTTGTCTTTGATCACCTTTATTTTCACATAGAAATTATGCATCTCTTAATGTTATTACTATCTTTGAAGTTGTGCTTAAGTAGTTTGAGGTAGTGTTTTGTGTGATCTTTTATGGCATGTGGTACAATCAAGCGTCCACCCTTTTAGTTGTTCGTCATTTCCTTTCTTTAGACATATGCATTCTCGATTGATTTATTTAGAGGCTTGTTTGGCGCATCACCCCTTGTTAACTTTGTATGTTTTGTTTCACTTTTCGACCCTCATCCCCTGGCAGAGAAGAGCCAACTTCTTTAAAATATGGAGGTCTCCTTAGGGTAAACATCCCACTAACCTAAGGATTCCCATGACTCGAGGTCCATCCGCATGAGGATAATCGTTAACAAAATCCTATCACCAAGAATGTGATTTCAAGAAAATCTTACAAGTTCGAAAAGACAATTTCCCAAACAAGCAAGAAACTAAGTGCCAATAGAGTTTTGCAAGTTCAAGGAAAAATAACCATTTCAAGAAAGTCATAATAACGGTGGTCAAGTTTATCTTCAACCATATACATGAAAGTTGGTATGTCTCTAATGATAAAGATCAAGGCGTAAGGAACAATTCATATTTATATTTACATATATAAGTGTTATGCATTTTCCTTTATAAAACTTCATGCAAGTTTGTCTCACAGGACATATTTATAGAATGAGAAAAACACATATATATATTTGCATATTTTAGAGAAATGAAGCTTATAAGATGCATTTTCATATTTTAAATATGTTTTTAAAAGTATAAAGCATGAGGTTAAAGGGAAAACACCCATGTATTCTAATAAACACAATATTCGAAAAATGGAATCATCTTCAAGAATGATAGCCCAACCGCTTGAGAATAGCTAGTTTTTTCTAGCAAGAAATAGTAAAATAGAACTTTACGGTGAGCTAAAAAGGCCAAGTTACCAATTTTTTTGAATACCCAAATCAAAGAAAAACACAATGCAAAACTGGGAAACAAGAGAAATACACCAAAGGAAGTAAAATATTAGTAAGACCGAGTTGCCGCACAAAGGTCAAAGCACACGACCTAGGTTGTAGAGAATAACAAACCACGGGAAGATTCAAAATCTGGGTAGCCTCAAAGCGAGGCACCAATAAAACCCCACTACGAATGAATCTCCAACACAATATAGTGAAAACCAAACAAATGTTGAGCCTAAAACAAAAGAGAGCCAAATTTTTCAAAAATGGATATACAACGCACCAACATGAAGGGGCCGAGTTGTTATAAATAGAGGAAACCGTGAGTTTGTAAAAATATAACAACCCATAAAGGAAGAATGAGGCTACAATTTCAAAACTTTCTAAACAAATAAGTACAACCTAGTTCAATCTCGAAACAAAATAAACATATAGGATAGTGAAGTTTTTCATAAATCTAGGAAAATTGATTCTGAAAAATAAAAGCGAGAGCGTGAACTAAGAAAAAGAAATATCAGAGCAAGGCTATGGAAAAGAAGAAACCCCATAGATGGTGAAACGTATAACAGAGCAAGGTAAAAATAAGATTCACGTTCTTTTCACAAGACAAGTCATGAAGGAAAGTCAAATCGACAAATAAACCAACCTAGATTAAAAGATGTAGTGAGCTCATCGACACCAAGATAGATCGGAAGAAGAACCCATTTCGCAGTTATAAAATCAAAATAATGTGACAACCTAGAAGAATAAAAATCCAACATGGCAAAAATCAAAAGCAATGCAAGCTACATGGGGTCATGCCATAAGGGAAGAGAAATAATGCAAGCCAAGTTTAAACTAGCCACACATGCCCGAGATTGAATTGTCAAACCAAACACTAATATAAAGAATAGGCGACTTTTGCAGGAAACCAATGGCGGAAAGGTAGTTTAAAGGCAATACCACAAAGAACTCATAAGTCCTCAAAATACCCTCACCCGGATCTAAAATATGCAAAACCCACTTCACATACCAAGCTCCAAGTAGAAAAGGTAAACCCTTTGTAGGATACCACGAGATGAGAGAAAGGAAAAAGGGACAAAACAAGTTTTATGGCCAACACAGCCAATAATAAGAAATCAAATCTAAATGCATAAGATAAACCGAGATATGGGAAAGAATGAGCAAACTCAAATGGTGACCAAATGTCCAAATTAAAAAGATCCATCACATTGTGAAATGGAGGCTAGGATAAATAGCTTTGAACAACCAAAACCCGGGTTCAACAAACTGTAAGGAGAAAAATGAACAGAGCTTCACAGAGTAGGGTTTTACCTTCAAAATGACGCCTTAAAACCATGATTTGATCCCAACATCAAATGCCATGTATCCACAAGCAAAATGCAGAGATCCCATAGTTTTCTCATGGTGGCAAAAATAGAAGAAAATATTTAATAGTACATAAACAACTAAGAACCAATTGAGCTATGGAAGTAAAGGAAACCCGTAACCAATTCGATAAGCTCAACCATGATCGACATTGAAATTTTTGCAGTAGTATTTGAACATTCCAAAAAAACATAATGTCTAAAATGAAAATGATATTAGGGGTTCAACCCTATCTTTTCCAAACACGTGGGTTATAAGACAACTATGATTAAACTTAATCATGGTTTGTGTTTTTCTTTACCATGAACCTATGGTTATTCATCATTATTTGCATGGGAAGCAACTACTTGAGTATTATTGGTCAAATAAATCCTTTGTATGCAAAAAGGGGGACCCTTTATTCCAAATCCAAATTCATGTTATGATTAATATTTCCCCACCTGTATCATCAAATGTAATTATTTAACCTCCTACATGAGTGCACAAAAGGCCAAGAATATATTTTACACAAAGGACAAATTAACCTTTTGCAAGATAAGTGGAGTTAACTTGGACCTTATTTTTATCAAAATTACCTTAACCTTTGCAAAAATTCCATACACATTCCTTGATCCATGTAAAAGCAAAGTTGTGTGTAAGGGTCAACATTAGTTTGACAAGTCAACTTTAGTTTACATGGTCTAAGATAGAATTCTTCTAAATTATCTTTTTCTTTTCCATAATGCATGTTAGGAATAGCTCACAACATTGGATTTTATATTGGGGTGGTTAATTAGTCATATTTGGAGTGAATTGAAGTTGTGACTAGAGTGTTGAGCTTCACTCCACTTCTCTTTGTCTATTTGTACATGGCTTTTACAAGCATGTGTGGGGACTTATTTTTGGCGAGTTATGCTACAGAGATTTTTTCCATACACCTTGCTGATTAATAAAGACTAAGTTTCCTCCATATTCAATATTTTTGCAGTGTTTTACACAAGTTGTTTTCTGTGTTCAAGTGAATGAATAGGTTCCTTTATATGCTATCAACTTCAAGAAACCTCCATTAAGTTGTTTAATAAGTTCTGCAGGTTTTTCAAGTGTGTCCAAACACATTATTGAGTGTAAAATTTGTCAAATGATTAATTGAAGTGAATAATCAATATTTTACTAGTCTTTAAGTGTGTTTTGTGCAATACTAAGTCCCACAAAGTTTTGTGTATCACCTTTTCAGATTTTAGTTATTTACAATTCTTTCTAACCCTTAACCCAATCATTTTCAATAGTTTTAGGTGATCCATCAAGGAACTAGCCCGCCTGGAGGTTATCCTCAGTCCAAGGCACCCAAAACTCGAAGGATATCCCATCAGTAGTAGCCGAAGTTAGAGTCATATAGCCCATCAAACACGAAAGTGTACTTTAGACTGATAACACTTTTTGGAATACTCGGTGGGAAAATGAACTAGATTTTGGAGTTATTTGCAACATGTAGTTAAGGATGATGATTTCACATGGTTTTCCCCAAGGATTTAATTAATCAAGATCAACAACTAGAGTTGTTATTTGCAGGAGGAATCAACACCCAACATGATATAAATGAATACTTACAAGTTGCAATCAACCGAGAGCCACTCAACCAATTTGAAAAACTTACCGCCATCACTATTCCGAACGAGGATCTTGACATATCTGCACTTTTATAACAAAGATTAGTTGTTGCCAGAAGGGTCTAATTACATATTTTTCTATGTTTTATGCCTAAATTAAGAACTAGATCAGCAACAAGAGGTATTCCCCCGATTTTATTCAATTACCTCTTAATTTAGCTAGGAGAAGAAGAGTTGGAAATACTACACCTTATAACAGGCCTAATATTGCCAATCCTCCATCCTTGAACTTGAATCTTGTAATTCAGATACCTATCTTCCCAATGGCTGCCCTAGTTAGAATTCAACCTTTTGTGCCTTTTACTAATGACAACCCTTTACAAATTTTTGTTTATCATGACATACCCACTGCTTCTTTAAAAGGCCTTCCATATTTCACTAGTGAAAACCAAGTTACTCCTACCAAACACATTAGAGATGTTGTAACCCTTTGTTCTATACATAATATCACTCATGAAGATATTTCTTTAAGGTTATTAGATACTTCCTTTAAAGTTCAATCCCTTCAATGGTATAGGAGTTTGGCAGTAGGATCAATCACTACTTGGGATGGACTGGGTGAAGCCTTGCACAAACAATTTGAAGACAAATATGATCATTTATCCCTTATTGAGAAGCTTACTACTATTAAACGTGCACCTCAAGAGTTCATGAAAAGATTCAATATGAGATTTAATAGTACTTGGGATAAAATTTCAAAATTGTTGTTATGATTCAGTCCATGGGTGGTACTACTCTTCCGAAGTATTTGACATTGTAATCAAAGAAGATAAAACACTTATACAAGCTGAAAAGTTGGCTCCTAGACCCTCTATGCCCATTTTTCCTCAAAGCAAGCCCCTATTCCACCATTTGAAAACCCACCCTTAGCTCCTACAATCTAGCCTAATGAGATAGATGACTTGAAAGGAGATGTGAAAACCTTGTCGAATGAGGTAGTGTAGCTGAAAAGAAATCAAGCTCAAACAAGTAGGCCATATCAACCACCTTTTCCTAATTATAATAACTACACGCATCATGCTCAAGGTTATATATCATACAAAGTACACCAAGCCATTACAATAGCTAAACCACTTGTAGTAGCTGATCCTAATGCCCCTACAACTTCAAGAGACTTGGTTCCCATGCAAACAAATATGGTGCAAGATCCTAACATGCATCCTAATGAGCCAAATACAGCCTTGGAAATGGTACCCTAGGGGTTTAATATGTCATAATTGAATCGAAGGAGGAATTTCACCTTTTCCAAGAAAATTTACTTCTTCCAAAGATAGGTAAACCAAAATTTTACACAAAAACAACAGGCTGCCACATGTAACAATGGTTAACTTTGAAATAACTAATCATGTGGTTGTAAATAAGGAAATTGGAGTCAAGGACAAGGATGAATTTATTTGATTGTAAACATGTCGGAAAAGGGCCATGTAAGAAGAAATTTTAGGTGATCAAAGCTGTTGTACCATCACTCGTGAAAATCGAATATTATTATTATGGTAAGAATTCTTCTTCACCTAGTACTCATGAACAAGTTGTTGTTTTGAAAAATTAGATTAAGGTAGGAGTTGTTCCATTCAATATTGTTGATCACATGAATAAATATAACATTACTATGAGCATGTGGGACACATTATCTACTCGGGAAAAAGGACTTGTTGGTCCAAGAGCTTACAGACTCTAAAATTAACATCAAAACACACTGACCGTGTGGAAAACATAGCCAACATGGTGATGGCAATTACATACCAGCAAACTAAAGGTACAAAACAACAAGCATCTAAAGAGGTAAAGGTAGTTGTTAAAGAGGTAAACGTGGTTAAGCCACCTCCTTCTTATCTTTCGCTAATTATTGAAGATTGACTAGTTCATAATTGCATGGTTGATAGTGGAGCTAGTAACACTGTTATGCCAAAGTTAGTTGCTGAAAATTTGGGTCTTAAGTATGAACCAAGTACTAAAGGAGTATTACAACTTGATGGTTCATCAACTAAGACCATTGGAATAATAAAAGATCTTGAAACTAACTTTGCATGCTTGTCCAAGTGTTACAATCTCACAGGATGTGATGGTGGTGGATCTACCATCTTATTTTTATGTGCTTATCTAGAGACTTCACATCCAAGATTGGTGGCTATCTTTTAGCTAATTGGACATATCTTATCTTTAGAACCAGGTATGGGGCCAAAGTGACTATTAATTCAGATCCTTTGTCAAATTTCCACATTGAGCCTTTCATACCTAATGCTATAAATGCAAATTATAATGTAAGTGAAGAGAAACTAAGTGATTCAAAGGCGAGAGGCTGGTTATGCATTAGAAGGTGTCCTAGATTTATTCAAGGATCAAAGAACTGATGAAGATCATGAATATGATCCATGGAAAATCATTGAGGAAAAGGCCTTGGAATCTATTACATTCATGAGGACAACACTAAAATACCAGCTATGGAGAGAGAAAATCAACAAGATCATGGTTTATGGAAAATTTATTTTGATGGCTCTAAAAACCAACATGGTTCAGGAGCTAGTTTGATGTTGATTTCACCTTCAAAACAACAATATTTCTCATCTATTAAGTTTCAATTTGCTTGCTCTAACAATGTTGCAGAGTATGAAGCACTTATTCACGGTTTGGAATGGGCAAGAAAGAAGGAATCAAGGATTTGTAGGTTTTTGGGGACAACAAGCTTGTTATTCATCAGGTGAGAGGTTCTAGTACTTGCAAGAACCCATTAATGAGAACCTATAGACATAGAGTGTGGGACATGCTTGATGATTTTCTTGTTGTTAATATTCAAATTGTTCCTAGAGACAGAAATAAACATGTTGATACACTTATAGTTGTAGGTTCTCAGTTTGATATACCTATTGATATTGGAAATACTAAATTACAGCCTCATATCAAGGTTATAGTGAGGCCATCTGTTCCAGATAATAACATACATTGGCAGGTTTTTGATAATGATGCACACATAATTATATTTTGTAAGAAGAGGAAAAATTTCTACTCAAAATAAGGTAAAAGCGTAGAATAGATACGAAGATCAGATTATGTAGCTCAAAACAAACAAAATTAGAAGCCATTTTGAAGAAAAACATGAAATGAAGCATGAGAGAGTTTTACTTGCTGTAGGAATATACCAACATGAAAAAGTCACCATTCTCGATGGTAATAGTCTCAATCTTGGTAAAATATGTTCACAAGATGAAAAAGATTCATTTATTGAGCTTTGTAAGAGTATGTAGATGTTTTTTCTTGGCAATACAATGATTTAAGAGGTTTTGATCCCTCTTTAGCTCAACATACTATTAAATTAGAGGATGATTCAAAACCAGTTAGAAAAAAAGGCCAATTAATCCCAAGTTGGAGCCCTTGATGCGGATATATCTTGAAAAAATCATTTAGTCTTCCATTATCTTCCCCATTAAGAACTCAACTTGGGTAGCTAACCTTGTACTGGTAAGAAAGAAAAATGGTGAAATCAAGTTATGTGTTGATTTCCATGATTTGAATAAGGCTTCTCTTAAGGATCATTATCCTTTTCCTTCCATGGAGTAGATACTTGATTAGTTCCAAGTTCGAAAGGTATTCTTTGTTTGGGCTATCATGTTACAACCAAATATCCGTCAAGGAAGAAGACCCGTTTAAAACTGCATTTACTACTAAGAGGGGTACTTCTACATAGAGAAAGATGCCATTCATTTTGTCCAATGCAAGTGCCATTTTTAGAGAGCCATGAACATGGAATTCCAAGGTATCATTAACAAGTTTATCTTGGTTTATTTAGATGATATCACAGTGTTTTCATAGCTTAAGTGATCACTTACGACAACTCGAAGTAGTGTTTAAGAGATGCAGAGAATACAAGTGTGTCACTTAATCCCAAAAATGTGTGTTTTCAGTTCATGAGGGTAATCTTCTTAGTCATATCATCTCAAAGCATGGTATGATGATTGATTCAGGAAAGAGTGAGTGTTATTATTGCTTTAGCATTGCCAAAACATAAAAAGGCACTTCAAAGTTTCCTTGGAAAAATTAATTTTATAAGAAGGTACATTGCTGATTTTGCTTCACTTTCAAATCCATTGACCAATATGCTTAAGAAAGATTAGAATTTTACTTGGTCAAAAGAAGGAGTGAACAGTTTTGAGGCCATCAAACAGGCCATAGCTTCAGCCCCAACACTCATAAATCCTAATTTTTGAAAGATTTTACATTGTATGCTTATGCTAACTTGGATACCATTAGGAAAATGTTAACACAATAGAATAAGGAAGGCTTGGAGCAGCCAATTGCTTTTTTCAGTCAAAGTCTGATGGAGTACAAAATAAGGTACTCATTCATTGAAAAAAATGTACTTTCGATTGTTAGATATCGAAGAAGTTCAAGCATTTTCTCTCTAACAAAATTAATCTATTGGTTTCTCATCCAAGTAGTAAGTAATTTTGTTGAATAAAGATATATCTGAGAAAAGAGCATGTTGGATCACCAAAGTAATGGAGTATGATATCATCATTAAAGTGACTAAGATGATTAGGGGAAAAGGATTATGCGAGAACTTGGCTCAAGACTTGCAAGAAAGTATGGAATCTCTTTTATTGCTGTAGAATGGACCTTAAAATGAAGAAAATCAGCAGCCTATAGATTGGTTTTGGACATGACAAGGTATCTTAAGAATGGTATTTACCCACCAGGTTTGGAAAACTCAAAAGGAGGTATTTCAGACTTCAATCCATCACTTTATTCTTTGGTTAATAATGTGTTATTCAAGAAAGATATTAATGGTGTGCTATTGAGGTGTGTTGAACCCAATCAAGTTCAAAATTTGTTTGAACAATTTCATAAATGATCAAGGAGGAGGGCATTATTCAAAAAAACTACATCCCTCAAGATCATGAAAGGAGGCTATTACTAGCCTATGATTTTCAAAGACAACTATGCTTTGGTAAGGAGATGTCAAAAGTGTACTTTCTTTACGGGAAAAGAAAGGCTTGAAGCTTATTGCAACCAATTACAATTGATAAACCTTTTTCTCAGTGGGGTTTGGATTTTATTGGTCTCATAAACCCACCTTCAAGCTTGGGTCACAAATGGATACTCACCGCAACTGATTACTTCACATAGTGGACTGAAGTTATTGCTTTGAAGGAAGCTAATGAGACAAATATCTTAGACTTCTACAAAGGCATAATTACAAGGTTTGGTGTTCCTTCTACTATAAATTATGACAATGCAAAAGATTTTGTAGGCAGAAGGATTGCTACATGGTAAATTAAAATGCTATCTATTTGAGCACCTCATCCAATTATTACCCTAAGGGTAAGCGATTGATACAAGCACACACAAAAATCTGCTGAGAATAATTTGGAGGACTACAGATGAAAACCAATGAACTTGGCACATAGAGTTGAAGGCATCCTTGTGGGATGACCGGATAACTCATAAAAGGTCAATTTCAAACTCACCTTTCAAGTTTGTTTATGGCCTAGAAGCAAAGATTCCCATTTCTCTTGAGCTTCCAGCTTTAGAACTGATGCATCAAGTTGAATTAATAGAGAATGAGCCCATAGAAGTGAGGTATGCACAACTTATGGAGATTGGAAATCAAGTTATGTTGTCTATGGAGCTGAATCAAGCTCATATTAAGAGAACATTTGACAAGAATGCCAAGGAAAGAGTCTTTAATGAAGGTGACTTAGTGCTAAAGTGGGATGAAGATAGAGAAAACCAGGTTCTCACATAAAGTTTGATTCATTGTGGAGTGGACCATACATCATCATTAGATGCAAGCCACATAATGCATTCCAACTTGCACAGATAGATGGAGAAGAGCTTCCAACCTAGCCAATAGGATTCATCTAAAGCATTGTTTCTAAATGAGATAAGTTGACATTGTATTATAGTTTCCCATGCTTTCCTCTAAGTGTTTTATAAACACATCTTTCAACATTTCCTACTTTCAATAATGGTTGTCATCTTAAATGGCATGCCTCGTAGAGGTTTTTCTTCCTTGTGGTGCAGTTGTGCACATGTTTCTATTACTATTTTTTACTTTTTTGGGGATGATTTTCAAGTATTTATTGGTATTATGCAACCTTTGGCATACATTTTTAGGCTTTGTACAGGTTTTCAGTTGGCATTCATGGCTAAAAAAGCCATTTTCAAGGGTTCTAGCTGGTTCAAAGGAAACCAAGTAAGCAAAGTCCCCAAAGATGTTGACATTTTTGGTCAATCATCGAGAGGGTAGTAAAAAATTTGATTACTCGAGTTTTAGGCAGTCAAGGGATAACACTCACAGATCAACAACTTAAAGATTTGTCCTAGGATGCAATTCCCAGCATATGCAACCTCTCCAAGCATGTTATCTTTAACAAAACAATCCAAAGCGAGCCTAAAAAATGCGCTACAAAGCTTTGGTGAAGACCGAAAAGATTGTAGATGTTGGAGATTGCATTCTGAAACAACATTTTCAAATGCTAACTTACAAAATGTAAGGTTTCTGTTTACATCATCAGGTTGTTTGTGTTCTTGGAAATCAAATCAAGTACATGTGCATTTAAATCACATTATTTCTTTATGCTTAAATGAGATTACATTATGTGTTGAGTTGTTAAGTTCATTCCACATTTACAAATTATAGAAATGAAATGCAAAAGGAAATAGACAACTCAATTACGAAATAATTTCATTTATTCATGAAGAAAGAATGTGATCCCACACAAGCCGTGGGAGCTAACTTATGAGTACATACAAAAGAAATACATGTACATGAAACTATAAGTAAATAGGAAGGGAGGAAACCCATCATTTCTTGAATGAGGTGGATTTCCTTCGACTCCTCGCTAGCGATTACTTCATCCTTGTTCTCCTATTATAGAAGGGAATTAAGCTGTGAGAAGAAAACAATCATTCGTTATAGCTCTAGTTTTCTCACTACTTATGTACTTATAGCTTCAGGCATATGAATTTATTTCATAAGTACATATAAGGATGCATAATTGAGGATAAAAATATAAGTAGTAGAGAGAATATTATCATCATTCGAAGGCATATCATAACAAAATAAATCACTAAAGGATGAAGAGAAAAGAGAGGCTTAAAGCCTCCATCATGTTTTCTAAACTATTTTCTGAATGTGCAGGTACAAGAAATAAAATGAATACTTTAAATGACATCGAAAAGTGCAATAAAAAACATGTCATTAAGAAGGAAAATCTAATAAGTAAAGTAGAAACAAAATACATCCTATTACAGAGCCTCATTCCATGAAAGGTAAAGCATCACACTTCAAATTAGGAAAAGAGATAAAGCACACATTCACCATCTTCCAAGTTCAAAATAAAAGTTATAGAAAAGATCCAGGTATTCATGTGCCCCAACTCAAATAAAGAAGTACAAGTTGAATAAATAGTTCAAGAGCTCTAGAGAAGAGTACAATCTTGCAAAGTGGTCATCAATGAATCATATTGCAATCCATCAACTAATGATGAGAGTAGAGTGTTGGTATGAGTGACCTACCTAGTTATCATCCACATCACATGGTGAGTCATCTCACCTTGCGAGAGTCATAGGTCTTAGGGAGTTAAATGACAAGTGTCAGATTTTGTCATAGAATCTGTCATTGTCATTTGTGTTAGTGTGTCATAGGAGTTACATTCCTTATTTGGAATTGTAACTCCTCCTTTAGTGGCGTCATATGCGTCAATCACGTCATATGCATCAGTGGCATCATAGGAGTTACTTTCCTTGTTTAGGCATGGGGTTACACAACACCCCTATTTGTACTTCCTTTTTTAATCTATGAGAATGAGCAGACTGTTTTCTTATTTGCATATTCTTTCCATTGTTTGAATCTTGCTTATTGCGTTGGAGCTACGATGTTACCATCGGAGTGTAACTTCATCATGGTGCATTATTTCAATATCGGTTCTCGCATATCCCTCTTTCATGGTATCAGAGCGTGAGGTTTTGGTAAAACGTGCACTCTTTGTTTATCAGTTGCTTATTACTTCTAGTTTCTTCTTATTTCCTCGTGCAAGTTTTTTTGATTATTACTTTGGAATTGTATTGCTCACCTCGCGTTAAGGTTTCAGCAGTTGCAAGTTTGAGGGTTGTTCATGGTTCATTTTTGGGTGTTCGTGGTTTTTTCGGCTTGTTAACCTCGTGTTCTTGGCTTGTGCATTCCATCCACATGTGCATTGGAGCTCTCGCTACCTTGGTTCTCATAGTTTGTTCTTGCCTCTACATTGACTCACCACCGATTTCTTTGCTTGGACTCGGGCTTGTTCATAGTCTAAACATGGGTGTTTTGGATTGTTCAAGGTCTCAATGTGGTACTTTGGCTTAAGTTCTCCCTTGTGGTGATCTAACCGAACTATGCATTGGATTTTTCCCATGCATTCCTTTTTTTTTTTGCTTCCTTGCATTAGCTCTATTGGTTTGTGCGGTTTGTATTGGTTCGGTATACTTTTGCATTGACTATGGTTTAAACATCTGCGGGCTTGGGTTTGATCCAACTCCAAGTCTTCATTGTTTCCTTTTGCATTTTCTGTGCTTTTGTGAGGAAGCTTTCTTGCATTTCTCATCTTCTTTTGCATCGGTTGGACTCGGATCTTCATTTGTGTATCCGCCTTGGCTCGAACTTGTGGCACTAAGTTCGTTCCATTCTACTCGGATTGTGTGTTTTTTCCTTCTACCATTGGTTCGTTTAGCCTGGCCCCTGGAATCTCATTGACTCCTAGCTATTCAACGACCCCCGGTGACCGTTATACTCCTACTTAGAATTTTCTGGGAAACACAAACCTTTGTTGCTCCACATGGCTTCCACCTGTGACAGTCCTCTGTGTTCTTGCCCTCTCTGGCCATCCGTTGCAATTTTCCAACACATTGCACCCTACCATGTTGTGTTTCTTAGACCATTCACTCTGCTAACTTGACTGTTACCTTAGGCATTTCAACAACCTAGTGAGCTACTTCCCAACCAACTTGTGCAAACTTTTGGTCTTCTCGAGCAGCTCGGTCAACACTACCCTAGCTCAGGTCATATCCATCCTTTTTAGAATTGATTATTGGTAAAATCAATCACCTTTATGTTTTAAGGTTAAAAACATTTATTTCATTAGCATTGTAATAATTTTTGGGTCTTTTGCTTATTTTATTGTCCTTCCTTCGAGTGTCGAAGATGGAGGGTGAGGTTCGGGGTTGGTAGGAGGCTAATCCCCCCTCGCAATAAAAAAACTATCTAAAATTTGATGTCATTTCTAATGAGCATACATACAACACCCTTTGCATGCATTTAGGGCACTTTTTAAATCTATTTGTAGGGCTTATTGGCATTTTCCATCAGTTGTGGGAATCATTTTTTTCTTTATAACTTTTGACTCGTTGTCTGCATTTTAAACACTTCTTTAGTCAAAATTACATGTTTTTTCACACACTACATGATGGGATTATCAATTTTGTAAATGCACTATTTTATAAAGTGCCACATTCTAGGGGGTGTCATTGTATTGCTTGTATCAGCTCATTTTGAATCATCTTGAGCATTGTACTATCCCTTTTATTGCTTGTGGACTTGTGAGTGCATTTGCCACGGATCTTACGGAAAAGGGATTTTTGTGTGACATGAGATACCATTTATCACAATAAATTCTCTTCCCCTTCTTGTTTTCACTCATTTTTGTGCTTGCTTACGGTGTCAAAGCTGTTACATACCCAACAAACCTTGATTGTGGTCTCCAATCTTGCGTGTTATTACGCTGATTACAAGGTGAGTGAAAGACTGGTTCTTGGCACACAGTCACATCTGATTATAATCAACACACTAAACTATAAAGTGCCAAACTCGGGGGGTGTAATATTGTTCTAGGGTGGTTGTTTCCTTTCTCTCTCCTTCCTTCTTCCTTCGTTGGTTCTATCTCTTCATTATGGATATCTCTAAAGTACTAGTGCTCACACCTTTTAATTTCTTGAATGGAGATCTAAAATTATATTAGTTTTGCAAAGTAAAGGGTTATACCATGTTACCATGGGGTTAGAGATAGAACCTGATGATGAACCTGAAAGATCTAAATGGTTCAACCACTGTGATGAAGCCTTAGGTCTTCTTTGTATGTCTATCTCTTCTGACTTTCTCTTCCACATCGAAACTTCCTCGACACCCGATGGAGCGTGGACAACACTCGATGAGATGTTTGGGAAGAAAGATGACATGAGAGTGCATGAGTTGGAGAACGAACTACTAGGGTTAAATCCTAGTGACTTTGAAAACCTGCAGGCCTTCTTCTCAAAGTTTGTCCACACTAGACTGCTTCTAAAGGAATGTAAAGTGGAGAAGAAAGACTCTCAATTGATCTTTTCGATTCTTTCTAAGTTAGGTCTTGAATACTCTGTCTTCATTTCAACTTTCCATGCCACAAAATCCACCTTGGGTAGTGCCTAGAAAATTCCCTCATTTGATAGTTTTTCATCCCAACTCATTTGAGAATAGGAAAACTCATTCAAATGGGGACTCTAAAATCCAAGTCACATGCCCTTGTGGCGAATAAGGGCAAGAAAAATGAAAATAAGAAAGAAACAAAGGACCAACCTAAGAAAGAAACCAAGACCAACCAACCCCTAGCTAAGCCCAACACTAACACTTTGACTTTTGAGCCTAAAGCAAAGAAGGAAAAGTGTAAATGCTCCTATTGTAAGTATATCATGGCCACGATGAGCATCATTGTTTTCGGAAACAAATTGATCACTTAACTCAGTTACTTGAGAAGAATAAAATAAGTGTTCCTGAATCCATCAAACAAAATGCTCAGAAGGGTGAGTCTTCTAAAGCAAAGGAGTCTAAAAATGAAAAGAAGAAAGGTAAGGCCCTCGTAGCTAGATCAGCTCCATCATCAACTTGGATTATCGATTCTGGTGCCTTGCACCACATGGCTTCTTCTAGAGGTTGAATTATCTAGCATTGAACCATGTGGCATGTCCCAAATCATGTTGGGTGATGACACTCATGTGTCGGTTTCCAGTAGTGGATCGGTAGAGATAGAAGGTGGAACATTTAACACAATGTTGAGTGTTCCCAATCTCTCTACCAATCTCCTATTAGTTTACCAAATCACCCACCTTGGTGAAAGAATGCGAGTGAAATTCGGTCCTAACTCAGCGATCATTTGTGAGCTTAACTCGATCCACTGCATTGTGGCTAAGGGAAAGGCGGATCACCATTCACGATTGTATACCTTTTCCCACTTCTCTTCGATTCGATGCCCAATGCCTTACTCACTCATGCAAATGAGGTTAGCAAGCTATGGCATGAGCATTTTGGACATCTAAATTATTGTTACCTTAAAAAATTGAGCCAAAACAAAATGGTCAACGAGTTACCTGAGTTAAATTTTTAAAGGTCTTTGTGAGGTTGTACCCTTAGAAAGCACCTTGAAAAAAACTTTGATAAGGGAAAATCCTGGAGAGCTACTTGTCCCTTGGATCTTGTTCATAGTGATGTTTTTGGCCCCTTTCCATCTCCTTATTTCACTAGAGCTCTATATATAATAACCTTCATTGATGAATTTTTCGCGTTATACTTGGGTATATTTTCTTAATATTAAGTCTGAAGTCTTTGAGAGTTTTCATAACTTTAAGGCTCTTCTTGAGAAACAAGATGAACTCTTGGAGGCGAGTATGTGAGAAATAGGTTTGAGTATTTCTACACTTGAGGGATTGCTTTGCATTGTACGATTCTTCTGACCCTTCCCAAAATGGAGTTGCAGAAAAAAATAATCAAACTCTCAAGGAGATGGCTACTTGTATGGTTCACTCGAAGTCCCTCCGCAGATTGGGTGAAGTAGTGAATTTTCTTGTTACATTTAGAATCGTGTTCCACACTGAGGCGGTAAGAGGGATGACACCCTTTGAAGCCTGGTTTGGACAAGCTTGATGTTGAGCACTTTTGAGTCTTCGGATCTAAGGCTATGGATTGGATTCCCAAGAATAAATGCAAGGCATTAGATCCACAATCCAAACCTTGTATCTTTATCGAGTATCGATGGCGTGAAAGGATATCAATTTTTGAACCCTATAACCGATGAGATCGATATTGCAAGGAGTGTGAAGTTTGATGAGTTGTCCTTGAATTTTACTTCTAATGAGGTTATTTTTCCCATTGATTCAGATTCTAACTCATCAGATGATGATGTTGTTTTGCGAGTTCCTCCTCTCCCTGCTCCTCCCGATCCTAAAACTTCTGAGTCTTCTGATTCTGATAGAAGTGATGATGAGGACTATGTCCCTTCTCACTCGAGTGAAGAATCTTCGACTCTGAGCTTGAACCTTTGGGACCTCTTTGGGCTAGTAAATATTTATAGAGTATTGAAGATTTAGTTGGAGATCCTTCAGATGAGAGACGTACTCACTCAAGTTTCATTGGACCCCACTCCTTCTTCGTATCGCTTCTGATCCACCATCTTTCCAGGAAGCTTTTGGGATTCCTGAGTGGGATTTGTTATGGATGAGGAGTATTCCTCACTCATAAAGAATGACACTTGGGATCTTACCCCTCTTCCGAAAGGAAGAAAAATCATTCGGTGTAGGTGGATATATCAAACAAAGTATGGAGCCAATGGAGAAGTCGAGAAGTATAAAGTGTGACTTGTAGCTAAGGGTTTCTCCCAGGTAGCTGGGGTTGATTACTTAGAAACCTTTGCTCTAGTTGTAAATATGACTTCCATTCGAATGACCCTCACCATCATCACTCTTTGTTAGATTAGGTATTTACCTTAGTTCATGTTCACCTAGGTACTTTATTTACCTTTATTGTATTTATCCTCACCCATTGTTATAGTAGGTATTTACCTTAGCTCATGTTCACCTTGAGTGTATGTATTTACCTTTATTGTAATTATCCTCACCCACTTGTGTGTGTGGATATTTCTTTTTATTTATTGAGATATTAGGGGATATTATCTAGTTGTTAGGTACTGAGTTCTTTCCTTGGTCTATGGTATTGACTAGTTCTTTTCTTAATCTATGGTAATGACTAGATCCTTGATGTCTAGTTCTCTCATAAATCTATGGACTTAACTAGTTCTTTCCATGCTTTATGGCTTGATCTACGACCTTGAGTGGTTCTTAGATTGGCATTCCTTGCCTATATAAGCAAGGCCCATTATCATTGTATTTCATTGAGTTCCATAATAATATATGATATTCTTTTGCTCATTTATTTGCAAAGGTTTTATGTAAAGTTACACCCATTGAAATCATTATCCCCTGGTCATATGGTATGGTCATAGGAGGGTTTAAAGCTTGTGATTCCTACTAGTAGGTGTTTAACTCCGCCCCCCTTTCATTTTATTTGTGTGGTGACAAAGAAGAGCATTTTATTCTTTTAAAGTGGCAACTAAAATAAATAGTAGAGCATAACATATAAAAGCTTGTAACTTTTGATCGGTAACTCGTTTTGAGTGCCATTTTTTTTTTTGCAAAAGTGCTTATTTTTTGTGATCTTTCCATTGGAAATATTTATTTTGAGAATAACACTATAATTATAAAGTGCCATATTGAACACACACTCATTATAACGTGCCAAAACTGGGAGCTCTTGTTGCATTACTTGGGAAATCTTGTTGTATTTCTTGGTTCTTGCATTTCTTTTGGTGACTTTTTGAGGATGGCGTCTATTTCTGCATTAGATCATGTTGAGCCATTAACAACACATAATTACCACACATGGAAACCAAGAATGAAAAAAATAATTAAGTGGAAAGGATTATGGGCTTTAACTTCTTCAGAACAACGAGTGTTCACTAGAGAATATGAGAAATTTCAGTACCAATGCAAATTTGATGAGTGTATTGGTTTGATAGGATATTATGTAAGTGACGATATTTTGTTTCATTTGGAAAATGTGACCCTCCTTTCAAAATATGGGAGAAATTGGAGGATTTTTTTGGTAAGGTGGATCATATGAGAGCCATGCAACTTGAAATTGAGATCACCTCTCTTAATCCGAAGATTTTCCAACAATTATAGACTATCTTACCAAGTTCAAGCATTTGTTGACATAGTTAAAGGGGAGTGGAAGAGATAAGAAAGATGAAGAGTGTGTTTACTTGATTCTATCCAAGTTGAGAGGACCATTTCAAATTTGATCTATAAACTCTTCAACTTTGGAATTATTCACAAAATCACAAATTAATCGTTGTTGTTTACTTTATATTATAAAATAACAGAGATAACTAGTGAATGAATTACTATTGTGCTTAGAATCAACAATTGTAGTAAAGGAAAGAATATAAGATCATAACACCAACAATTTTATCTTGGAAAACCTCCAATGGAGTAAAACCATCGGGAAGGGAAATTGCTCTTTCTTCCCACTTCTATTGGCGATTCAAATCAAAATATATCAACACTTCCTTCAGTTACTTGCTCTCTGTCCAACACTTCTTTCTTTTACAAAAATACAATTTCTAGCACCAAGACTTGTTGCTCACTTGCATCCATGCTTCGATGACATTCTACACTTCTAAAATCATGTATTTATAGCCTTTCTCATGTCCTCCTGTGCACTGGAGAATGGGAAAGGTCATGAAGGAGAAGATAAATGAACATCCTTTCAAATTCAGAGGTTGTTCGTTTCAATTTTAGTTTTTGTCTCAGTAATGGCAGGACCGCCTTGTGCAGGAGACTAGAGGTCTGGGACCGCCGCCTTGGCTGGCAGTGGTTATGTAACCACCACCCTATGCAAGGTGGCGGTCTCAACACTTAAAAGATAGAACCTTTGTTTCATTATTTTCCTTCTTTGTCTTGATCAAGTTTCGATGAAGTAGATTTATTTCGGATCACTATGGATCACACCTCCCCTTCTTAGGAGGCTTTTGGTCCCGAGAAGAAAATTTTACGGGGAGTAGATGAGGAACAATTCCCTTGCATTCTCCTTCGAGTACCACCGAGCATGCCTTGGTGTCTTTCCTTTCAATGCAATCTGCCAAGACTCCTGTGGACCTCTTCTAGTCTCTCTGACCTTTTATTGTAGAAAAGTACATCTTCCTGTAATTTTCCTCATGAGTCCAAGACGTAATCCTCAATAAAAGGAAGCAATTGTAGTTCTTCATCTTCATCCAACATGGATGGCTCATAGAGTGCAAGTTCTTACAATTTACTACGAGTACATCCTCATGAATGATGGTAAGTCAAGTCAAAAGCATTTTCCCCAACCTGCTCCAATATGGTGAAGGGTCCTTATCGTAGTGGCTTGATCTTCCATGCTTGACCTATGTAGTCTCTCCTTGCTTAAGTAAAGACAAAATTTGTCTCCAATATGAAGCTTGCATTCCCTCCTATGTTAATCGTGCCTAGCTTTGTACTTTGCTTGAGATTTTTCTTGTTGTTCTTTGACCTTGAGATGGATTTTCCGGATCCTCTCAATGAACTTGTTGGCTCTAGTCACCTTTGTGTCTCATGTATCCTCCTCATCTTGTTGTCCAACTGCTATGTCTAGTGGATTTGTAGGTAGATATCCCAAGCATGCTTCAAATGGTGACTTCATAGTGGATGTGTGTACTACCCGGTTATAGGAATGCTGAATGTAGGCTAAGGACTCATCCCAAGTCCTTGGGTACTTACTATTATACCCTCTGATCAACTGTACCAAAGTCCTATTTACCACCTCTGTTTTTCCATCTGTCTGTGGATGGAAAGTTGTGCTCCTCTGTAACCTGGTATTTATCTTGTCCCGCACATTAGTCCAAAACTTCCCAAGAACCGGAATCTCTGTCGGAGATAATAGACTTTGGCAAACCAAAATGCACCCATACATTAGCAAAGAAAATATTTTCTGCCTCATGTGCTTTTATTGTCTTTTTACATGCCATAAGAATACACATTTTACTGAATATATCCATAACAACATAGAGATAGTCATGGCCATGTTTAGACATAGGTAATCCTCCTAGAAAATCCATAGAAATGTCCTCCCATGGACGAGTAGGTATTGGTAAAGGCATATACAAACCTTCCTTCCTAGTTTTAGGTTTGCTAGTACAACAAAGTTTACATCCATGAATAAATTTTGATACTTCGTCTTGCATGTTGGGCCAATATTACCTTTGCAAGTGGGCTAGGGTCTTATGAACACCGAAATGCCCCACTACTTTCGAGGTATGTGCTTCCCTCATCAATAGAAGTCTTTCTTCTTTAGGCACACAAAGTTTCCCCATCGGTGAGAAGCCCATCCTTGAGATAATAGTTTTCAATCCCCGTCTTTTCATCCCCTTGGGACTGCAACTTTTAAATGTTACCCCAAAGTCTTTGTCTTGGGCATATGTTGCTCTGTAAGCTTCCTTCATGAAGGGCTCAATCTGAGAGATAGTGGCCAAACAGGAGAAATTTTCTGTGTGGGTGGCCTAGACAACATGTCTGCCACCAAATTTGTATTACTTTCCGTATTTGATCACTAGATGGAACTGCTAAAGAAACCCCATCCATTTGTAGTGCCTTGCCTACTGCAATTTAGACTGTGCTTGTAAATACTAGAGAGGTTTGTGGTTAGTGTGCACAATAGTTTCTTTACCCAACAAATAATGTTTCCATTTTTTAATTTCTTGAACTAGTGCATACATTTCTTTATCATATACTGAATATCCTTTAACTACTGAAGTGAAGGTTTCAGAATGATAACATACGGGTTTACCTCCTTGAAGCAACACTGCGCCCATAGCATAATCATTGGCATCTGTCTCTACTTCAAAAGGATGCTGCAAACTAGGAAGAGAAAGTATTAGAGCATGACTAATCTTGTATTTCAATAACTCAAAGGATTTTTCTTGTTCCTTACCCTAGTCAAAACCCTTACTCTTTGCGGCCACTATGTGTAGAGGTGCTACAATTACCGAGAAACCCGGAATGAACTTCCACATGTATTGTACTGCTCCCACAAAGCTTCTAGTATCTGTGGCTCATGTTGGTGTTGGCCAATTTGTGATGGCTTCCACCTTCTTTGGATCCACTCGTAGCTCTCCTCCTCCCTAACCATGTGCCCAAGATAGACAAGTGACTATTTGGAAAATTCACATTTCTTCATATTACAAAGCAGTTGTTTCTCCCTGAGAACTTGCAAGACTTGTTGCAAATGCGTTAGATGTTCTTCCCATGTGGCACTAAAAATAAAGATATCATCTAGGTATACAATGACACATGAATCTATGAAATCTTGCAATACATCATTCATCAATCTCATAAATGTAGTGGGTGCATTGCATAATCCAAAAGGAAGTACTAACCATTCATAAAAACCTGTTTTGTTTTGAAGTCAGTCTTCCATATATCCTCCTCCTTCATCCTGACTTGGTGATAACCAGAATTGAGATCCAACTTCATGAAAAATTTGGCATGATGAAGCTGGTCCAAGAAATCATCTATACGGGAAGTGGATATTGCTTCAGTATAGTGATCTTGTTCAAAGCGTGGTAGTCGATGCACATTCTCCAAGAACCATCCTTCTATGGCACTATCACAATAGGCGAACCGCATGGTGAGGTGCTCGGGCACGTAACACCCTTGGTCTATTAGTTCTTGAGTTGTTTCTTTACCTCGCATACTCTCCAACAAGTTTGCCTATATAACCCGATGTTCGGTAGAGGTGACTCGACAATAACTAAATCTCATGCTCTACTTCATGTTTTGGTGGTAATCCACTAGAGCCCGAAATACTTCTAAAAATCTTTGAATAATACTATCCAAATCTTGTTTTCCTTGGTTAGAAATCTCTAAAACTTCTACCCCATCTTGTTTATCCTTTAACAAAAGTAAACAAAACTGATTATGATTTGACTAAATAAGCCATTTTTCTTGGTTAGCACTTACCATAGTAACTCATGTCTTACGCTGGTGTGCCCGGATGTTGTAGCTAATCCCATCCTTGACCCATCTGTACCATTTTCCCTTCTCATAAAGATAGCATCCCTAACATACAAGTAAGGACTCCCGAATACCACATCAAAAGCATCAAGTGGAATAACGTCAACTTCAAAAACATCTATATATTGGGAATTTATCCCAAACTTGACCTTACATCTTCTTGTTACCTGAATTTCAACACCCTTCTTCACCCAACCCAAAGGATATGGGTGCGGATGCTCATAAGTCTCAAGACCAAGCTTCTTTACAACTGCCTCAGAAATCAAGTTAGATTGAGAACCAGTATCAACCAAAGCATTTACCTTAGTCCTCTTGATCTAGATTTTGATTTGGAATAGTCTACTCATCTCCTCTTCATTGTCCATGTTGGTGGTCGTGCATCCAAGCCTTTCGTCTACATCAGAGTCATCTTCAATTTCCACCTCCCCTTCTATCTTTATAGCTGTCATGGACTTCTTTGAGTCCTTGGTTCGGTTCTTTGGATGTAACTCCGGATGCAACTTCCAACATGTAGCGTTAGTATGACCATTGATATCACAATTCTTGCAAAAATTCTTGGGATCTTTACAAGTATTCAAAGTAGTGGCAGCTTGTTTACCTTTCCCTTTCCACTTACTCTTGTTACTTGTTTTCCCATAATCCTTTTTCTACTAATTTGTTGACCTGCTTTACCCTTGGGTCCTGCTTCTCTCCTTGCTTTTTCTCATCATCTATGTAGTATTCTTGTACACATGCTTCATTGAGATCATTGGGCTTTGTAGAGATGAATTTTCTTCGAAGGTGAGTGTGAAGTCCTCCCAATTATTTGGTCAGAATATCCTCATCCTCCAAATCCATGTTTAGCAACATGGCTTGCCTTTGAAACTCCGTAGTATAGTCTTGCACACTTTGACCACTACCTTGTCTAAAATACTGCCATTTAATCATTTGGTCAGTTTTATGGCCAATAGGATAGAAGTTAGCTCTAAGTAATTCCTTAAATTCTTGCCAAGATTTCACAATAGGACGCTTCTTCTTTTCACAAGTAGTTAGATGAGTTTCCCACCAAAATAGAGCATGTCCCTCCATTTTGAGATGTGAAAAGGTGATCCTTTATGCCTCAGTGACATTATGGATGCTAAAATAGACTTCTAATTGTTTCAACCATTTATCCAGTAATTCTGCATCTACTTGTCCTTCAAAGCTTTTGAGTTCGACTTTAGTCTCAACTTTAAAAGGCGTATGTTCAAATTTTACCTTTTCTCTTGTGTTATAAGTCTCTTCTTCATGCTCTTCCCCATAATCTTCCTCATGGTGACTCTTGCCTATACCAAAAATTTTGGCTAAGCCTCGAACCATCGAGTGGAGTCTTGATTGATGGAAGTTGTCTTCTACAAATCTGCAAGTTCCTCTTGCCTTCTAAACATCCTATCCATCACGGTCTCTAGCATCTCAATTCTACGGACCAAGTTCTCTTCCTCCATTTCTCCCCGAATTCTATGTTTCCAATTCTTTGTAGAAATCTCTAGATCGCAAGGTAAAGCTTCTTCACCTTTAGATCTTTTCACCGTCATACAAATTCAAGAATGAAATACCACAGTCCTGGATACTTGTTAGCTCTGATACCAAAATGATCTGTAAACTCTTCAACCTTGGAATTATTCACAAAATCAAAATTAATCACTATTGTTTACTTTCTATTAGAAAATAACAGATAGCTAGTGAATGAATTACTATTGTGCTTAGAATCAAAAAATTGTAGTAAAGGAAAGAATATAAGCTCATAACACCAAAAATTTATCCTGAAAGCGCAATGGAGGAAAAACTAGTCGGGAAGGGAAATTAATCTTTCTTCCCACTTCTATTTGCAAATTCAAATCAACATGCAGAATTTACAATAAGTAAGAAAGAGAAGTAGATAATATCTCAACACTTCCTTTCAGTTACTTGCTTTCTCTGTCCAACACTCCTTTCTTCTACAAAAATACAATTTCCAGCACCAAGAATTCTTGCTCACTTGCTCCCATGCTTCGATGACCTTCTACACTTCTACAATCATGTATTTATAGCCTTTCTCATGTCCTCTCGTGCACTGGAGAATGGGAAAGGTCATGAAGGAGAAGAGAAACAAACATCCTTTCAAATTTAGAGGTTGTTCATTTCGATTTTAGTTTTCTATCCGTAATGGCCAGGACCACCACCTCATAGTGCAGATTAGCGATCCCTGGGACTGCCATCTTAGCTAGACGGCGGTTACGTAATTACTACCCTACACACAAGGCAGAAATCCTGTTACTTAAAGACAAAACCTCCATTTTATTGTTTTCCTTCTTTGTTGACTGTTTCTGATGAAGTAGAGTTATTTCAAATCCTATGGATCAAAAAAAAATTTCTTCTACCTTTTTTCTCTAGAATGGATGCCTTAGGTAACACATTCAAAATGCCTAATTTAGAAATATTTTGTGAAAGACTTACTAGGAAGAATCCAAATTGTCTACCCTTGAGTCTTCCACATCTCAAAAGGCATTAGTTGCATCTAATCCTAAGGGTAAGGGAAAACCAAATAGTAAAACCAAATCCACACCTTTTCCATCTCAAAATGCTCCTAAACCCAAAGAAAACAACTCAAAACCCAAGGAGTCTTCAAAATCCAAGAATAAGTCTAGCCGTTCATGCTCTTTTTGCGGGGGTAGTAATCATGAAGAACATAGGTGTTATAAGTGAATGCAAGCCTTAGAGGATGCGGCCAAGAAACACAAAATTTCTATCTCCATGCCACCTCCTTCTAATCAACATGGAAAAGCACTTACATGTTGTTGGGAGATCTCGATCACCACTAGAGATAGTTGAGTTATTGATTATGGTGCTTCTCATCACATGAATTCTTCAAGGAGTCTTTTGTTTCTCTAGGTTTGAGTTCTACTTCCAAAATTGAGGTTGGAGATTCTTCCTTTCTTTCTGTTAAAGGAAAAAGTGATATATAACTTGATGGTGGCACTATCCAAGATGCACTATATGTTCCTAACATCACTGAAAATTTACTTTTTGTATATCAAATTTTTCAATCTAATCAAGGAAAACAGATTACCTTTACACCACATGGAGCAAAAGTACGAACTTTTTGGAGCCTCATTCACTTTGGTTGCTCAAGGTATTTTCATCATAGTTATAGACTATATCACTTTGAGGGTTTTGATGACACTTCTTCTATAGGGTTAGGATTGGTTTATCATGCAGATTCGGGAGTAAGCTATGGCATGAAAGATTTGGACATCTCAATTACAGATATTTGAAAGAGTTGAGCACTCATGGTATGGTAGATGGTCTTCCTAGAGTTTCTTGTCTTGAGGGAGTTTGTCATGGTTGTGCATTAGGGAAACAACACAAAGATCCTTTTCCTAAGAATTTGTCTAATGAGCTTCTTCACCACTTGAGCTTGTGCATAGTCACTTGATGGTTTTTCCTACCCCATCTTTCAATGGAGCTAAGTTTGCACTTACGTTTATTGATAATTTCTTGAGGCATACTTGGGTTTATTTTCTCAAATAAAAAAGTGATGTTTTTTCACACTTAAAATTCTTCAAGGATTTGGTTGAGAAACAATATTCTAGTAGCATAAAGAACTTTTGTAATAATAATGAGGGGAGTACTTCAGAAATGTTTTTCCGACTTTTGGCAACTCAAGGCATTATTCACCAAAGATTTTGTTCCTCATACTCCACAACAAAATGACTTAGCAGAAAAAAGAAGAATAGCACTTTAAAGGAAATGGCTAAGCTCGCATGATGAATTCTAGAGATATACCTCCTATCTATTGGGTAGAAGCAATTAATTTTGATAACTACATTATGAATCGCACACCACATAAAGAACTTGACCATTTGACTCTAAAGGAAGCTTGGTCCAACACTAAGCCAGTGTCTCATTTTTTCAAGTCTTTAGGAGCCATGCTTAAGCCTTTATGCCAAAGAAGAAAAGGAAATATTTTGATAAGAAGAGTAAACCCTTGATATTTGTAGGGTATTATGAGGACATGAGAGATAATCATCTTTTAGATCTTGATACACATGATGTTCTTTTCGAACACATGTTCAATTTGATGAGCGCTTCACTCCTCATGATTCTTCATCTCATCTTGAGGATCCTTTCTTTGAGGAGATTGATGAGGATGTTATAGATGTCATTGAGGATACTATTCCCACCGATGTTATCCCTATGCCTAAGTGGTCTCGTACTTATAGTTTCGAGACATCACCTTTCATAGACGATCGTCCACCCACTCGACATCATCATGTACATTCTACAAGTTCTAGACTTTTTGTGTCGGGTAGTTTATGAGGATCCACGGTATTTTCAAAGGCTCATGGGATACAGGAGTGGGATGATGTGATGACAATGGAATATTCTTCTTTGATGAATAATCATACTTGGGATCCAGTATCTCTTCCTAAAGGAAGAAATATGGTTAGGTGTAAGTGGGTATATCGAACCAAATACACATTGATGGGTCCATTGACAAGTATAAGGCTTTTCTTGTTGCGAAAAGGGTTTTTCACAAGTTGAAGGTATTGATTACTCTAAGAATTTTACACCCGTTGCCAAGATGGATTATGTACACCTTGTACTTTCTATTTTTGCATCAGAGGGGTGGCCCATATCATAGGGGTGGCCTTCTTACATGGAGATCTACAAGAGAAAATATATATGGAGCAGCCATTGTATTTGTTCAGGATTATTCTCTTGTTTTTCGGCTTCAAAGGTCTCTCTACGGTATCAAACAAACCCCTCGGGCTTAGTATGAGAAGATGGATTCTTTTCTTCTATTTACTGGTTTTGTTCGTTGCCACTCTGATCATACAAAGTGTATCTCTAGCATGTTGGTGAGGATATTGTGATACTTGTCTTGTATGTTGATGATTTGTTACTTACTGGCAGCTCTTCTTCCTACATTCAAAGTATTCAGAGTGCTCTTTCTACATAGTTTGACATGACAGATCTTAGGCTATTGCATTATTTCCTTGGTTTTTAGATTTCTCAGATAGATTCAAGGATTCATTTGAGTTAGCAAAATTACATCCATGATCTTCTTAGGCACTTTGATATGGCTGATTGCAAGCCAAGTCCATCTCCTTTTCAATTTGGAGTTACTCTTACTTCCACATGTACCACACCACTTTGTGATCCTACGTTGTATAGGAAGTTGGTTGGGAGTCTCATGTATTTGACCCATACTCACCATGATATTTCTTTTGCAGTAGGGCTTGTATCTTGGTTTGCACATTCTCCTCATATTAGTCACTGGCAGGATGCTAAAAAGTATTTTGCGCTATTTGCAAGGCACTTCCCACTTTGGCCTACACTACACTAGGGTTCTACTCAGTTGGTTGGGTATATAGATTCAGATTGGGTAGGTTTTATTGATGACATGCATTCCACTTTTGGCTATCTTTTCTATCTTTTTATTCTCCAGTGGTTTAGGCGTGTAAAAATCAATAGCTATTGCACTTTCATCTTGAGGCAAAGTACGAGGGAAGAAGTTACAGCAAGTGAGAAGATTATTTGGCTTTGCCTTATATGATGAGTTTGGATTCCCACAGGATTCACCGATTGCATACTTTGGTGTGATAAACAAAGTGCAATTCACATTTTCGCAACCTTGATTGAGTACCAATGGACCAAGCATATTGAAATACACATCCATTCATTCATCAAAGCACATTCGGATGGATTTATTTACTTGGAGTACCTTTCAACTCAAAAAAGTAAGTCGAGACATCTTTACTTAAGCCTTTACATCACCTCACTAACTTGAGTTGCGTGGAATGCTTGGGGTTTCTGAAGTTGTTCTTGGGGGTGTTCGTGAGAATATCTTCCTTCTTCTTCTTCTTCTTTCTCTTTCCTTCTAGAAGTATTATTTCCTTCTTTTGGTTCGATATTTCTTCATGGATATATTGTACATGAGTACCTCATCAAGCCTAGTTACTGGGACTCATACCGCATGGATATGCAACTTCTATTTTGGCCCCTAGCTTCACTTCGAGGGGGTGTTAGAGTAGGTATTTACCTTAGCTCATTTCACCTAGGTACTCTATTTACCTTTATTGTATTTATCCTCACCCACTTTGTTAGAGTAGATATTTACCTTAGCTCATGTTCACCTAAGTACTTTATTTACCTTTATTGTATTTATCGTCACCCACTTATGTGTGTGGATATTTCATTTTATTTATTTAGATATTAGGGGATATTATCCTGGTTGTTAGGTATGGTTCTTTCCTTGATATATGGTATTAACTAGATCATTGATGTTTAGTTCTCTCATAAATCTATGGACTTAACTAGTTCTTTGTTGACTAGTTCTTTCCATGATTTATGGCTTGATCTACAACCTTGACTGGTTCTTAGATTGTTATTCCTTGCCTATATAAGTAAGGCCCATTCTCATTGTATTTCATTGAGTTCCATAATAATATATGATATTGTTGCTCATTTGTTTGCAAAGGTTTTATGTAAATTTATTCTGGTGAATTGCTTTCATCTTATAGATCATGGTGTTTGATTAACATTTGTGTTCTTGGCTTGGTATGATCTGGTTATTGTTCCTTTTAGCTACTAATGGATGTGAAGTCCACCAAATGGACGTTAAGAGTGCCTTATTTCATGGGGACTTAGAGGAAGAGATCTATATGGAACAACCTTTGGGTTATGTCCATGATCCATCCCTTGTTTGTAAGTTAAATAAGTCTCTCTCGCGGCCTTAAACAAGCCCCCTCAAGTATTAGTATGCCAAGATGGACTCCTTTACTTGCATCATGGTTCACTTGGTGTCACTCTGACCCAAATGTGTATATTCTGTGGTAGGATGACTCCATGCTTATTCTTGTTCTCTATGTTGATGACTTGTTGATCATGGGTAGCTCTTCCTCTATCATTGATTATGTGAAGATCTCCTTGGCCAACAAGTTCTCCATGTATGAATTAGGATTGTTTCATTACTTTCTTGGGATCTAAATTTCATAATTTGACTTGGGAATTATGATCTCACAGCCTAAGTAATCTCTTGATTTGCTTGCTTAGTTTCACATGTCTGATTGCAAGTCCTCACCTACTTCTTTTCTTTAGGATCAAGTTGGTTTCGATTTCTCTTCCCCTTGGTTGACGGTACCCTTTATCGGAAGTTAGTGGGGAGCTTGATATACCTTATAAACACTCGCCTAGATCTATCATATGTTGTTGAAATTATGTCTAGATTTATGTAGGAGCCTCATAAGTCTGTATTTAAAAGTAGCAAAGTAGATCCTTCACTATGTTCGTGGCACTCACACATATGGTATTCATTACTTATGAGGGACTAAGATTGAATTGGTTGGATTTACTGAGAATTAGATTAGGTCGGTGATCTAGATCATCGGAAGTCTACCTCAGGCTATAGTTTCACTCTTGGTTCAAGTCTTGTCAGTTGGTCCAACAAGCAACAGTAACACCATTGTCATATCATCGGCTGTAAACAAAGTATAGAGGATCAGTTAATCCGTGCCACATAATTTGTTTGGTTATAGGGTATCTTGAATGAGTTTAACATCCACTTTCGGTGGCCTACCATTATCTACTATTACAACATGAGCATTATCTTGATTTGCAAATCCAGATTCAAAGCATCAAAATGAACGAAGCGCATTGAGATTCACATGCACTTCATATGGGAGTTGATGCATGAAAACATCATCGACATACATTATGTTTAGACTGCTGATCAGGTTGTAGACATATTCACCAAGCCCTTCACTGAGGTGAAATTTCTTCACTTACGGTCTCTTCTTGGGGTGAGGTCTACTGCAACCACCCATCTTCTTTGGGCTATATAGTCCCCTTCTTCTCCTCTTCTTCTTTCCAGAAAGATGTTGTTTATATATGGGCACCTTATTAGGCCTTTATTTGTTGAGCCCCATTGGCACATCTTTCTTAGTTGTCTAGGGGAGTCTTCTTTTCTGTTCTATCTTACCATGACCTCTACCTCGGCTTTGATGAAGGGGGGGTGTTAGTGTGTGTGACCTACCTAGTCATCGTCCACATCACATGGTGATTCATCTCGCCTTGTGAGAGTCATAGGTCTTAGGGAGTCAAATGACAAGTGTTAGATTATGTCGTAGAATCTATCATTTTCATTTGCATCAATGCATCATAGGAGTTACATTCCTTACTTGGAATTGTAACTCCTCTTTTAGTGGTATCATATGTGTCGGTCTCTGGTCATATGCTTGATGGCGTCAAAAAGTTACTTTCCTTGTTTAGCCATGAGGGTTACACAACACCCCTATTTGTACTTCCTTTTCTCAATCTATGAGCAATGAGCAAACTGTTTTTTCTTATTTGCATATTATTTTCATAAGAAGAATCTTAGCCATGCATTTGGAGGAAGAAATCAATATTCACATGCAAGCTAAAGCACTACATGTCACGAATTATAGCAAAATCAGCAATGCTTATTTTCTAGGTTCAAGCCATACATTAAAGGCTAGGTGCAAATGAAGAAAAGTATAAAAAAATTCTAGTCATCTTGTAATTCATTGCAAAGTAAAGACGAGGTAGTCTTGTAGATGGAGCATTAAAGTTATAGTGTTAGCTAAAATCTTGACATTAAAAGGAACATCTACAAATTTGTTTACAAAAGTATGCATTTCAAATAATACTCTCGAGTTAAGCTTCATTCATCAAGATGAAAGACATTTAGAGCATGCATTGAAGCCTATCGGTTGAAGAATGATATTTCAAGACAATATTACAAATTACAAAAGACAATTTCCTAACCAAGCAAGAAACTAATTACCAATATAGTTTGCAAGTTCAAGGAAAAGACAACCATTTCAAGAAAGGCATAACAATGATAAAGTTCAGCTTCAACCATATACATGAAAGTTGGCATGTCTCCATTGATAAAGATCAAGGCATAAGGAACAGTTCAGATTTATATTTACATATATATGTGTTATGCATTTTCCTTTATAAAACTTAATGCAAGTTTGTCTCACACGACATATCTATAGAATGAGCAAAACACGTAAATATATATTTCTATATTTAAAGGAAATCGAGCTTACAAGATGCATTTTCAGATTTTAAATATGTCTTTAAAAGTATAAAACATGAGATTAAAAGACAAACACCCATGTATTCTAATAAACATAATCTTCAGAAAAAATGGAATCATCTTCAGAATGACATCCCAAGATACTTTGGCTTTATAGGATAGCCAATTTTTTCTAGCTAAAGAAATAATAAAATAGAACTTTACGGTGAGCTAAAAAGGCCAAGTAACTAGTTTTTCGAATACCTAGATCAAAGAACAAACACAACGCAAATATGGGAAACAAGAGGAATGCACCTATGGAAGTAAAATATCAACAAGACCAAGTTCCATAGAGGTCAAAGCACACGACCTAGGTTGTCAAGAATAACAAACCACGAGGAAGATTCTAGATCTGGGCAGCCTCAAGGCAAGAAACAATGAAACCCCAATACGAATGAATCTCCAATTCAATACAATGAAAACCAAAAAATGCAAAGCTTGAAACAAAAGAGAGCCAAATTTTTCAAAAATGGAGAAAAACACACCAACATGAAGGGGAAAGTGAGTTGTCATAAATAGAGAAAACCCATGAGTTGGGGAAAATATAGTAGCAACCCATAAAGGAAGAATGAGGATACAATTTTAAAAATTTCCAAACAAATAGTACAAACCAGTTTAAGCTTGAAACACAATATACATACTAAGATAGTGATTTTTTTCATAAATATGGGAAAATTGATTCAAAAAAATAAAAGCGAGTGTGAACTAAGGAAAATAAATATCGTAGTCGAGGCCGTAGAAAAGAAGAAACCCCAGAGATGGTGAAACATATAAATAGAGCATGGTAGAAATAAGATTTGGGTTCTTTTCACAAGCCAAGTCATGAAGGCAAGGCAAATCGAAAACAAACCATCTCGCATTAAAAGATGTAGTGAGCTCATGGAAACCAAGACAAATCCAAGCATGACCCATTTTCGATTATAAAAAAGAAAAGTAATACGACAACCCGTAAGAATACACGGTCAAACATGGAAAAAATTAGAAGCAATGCAAGCTAGAGGGGGTCATTCCAAAAGGGAAGAGAAATAATGTAGCACATTTTTAAACTAATCACATAGGCACGAGATCGAATCTTCAAAAAAAATGATAATACAAAGAATATGATTTTTTTTAGGCAATCAATGGCGATGCAAAGCGGTTTCAAGGCAATACCACAAACAACTCATAACTCCTCAAAATCAACTCACCCAGATCTAAAATATGCAAAACCTACCTCACATACTGAGCTCCAAGAAGAAAAGGTGAACCCTTTGAAAGATTCCATGAGCTAAGAGAAAGGAAAAATAGAAATAATGTTTTATGGCCAACACAGCCAATAATAAGAAATCAAAGTTGAATGCATAAGCCAAACCAAATTTGGGAAAGACTGAGAAAATCAAAACCGTGACCAAATTTCCATATTAAAAATCTCCATCACAAAGTGAAATGGAGGCCAAGATAAATATCTATGAACGAAGAAAACCTAGGTTCAACAAAGTTGTAAGGAGAAAAAAATATGAGCTTCACAAAGTTGTAGGGTTTTACCTTCAAAATGATGCCAAGAACCACGATTTGAACCTATTATCAAATGCCAAGTATCCACAAGAAAAACACAGAGCTCCATAGTTTTCTCATGGTAGAAAAAATATAAGAAAAGCCTTCATAAGACATAAACAATCGAGAGCTAGAGCTATGGAAGCAAAGGAAATCAATAACAGTTTGATAAACTCAACCATGGCCACCATTGAAGTTTTTGCAGACTATGTAAACTTTCTAGAGAAGCATAATGTGAAAAATGAAAATGATATTAGGGTTTCAACCTTATTTTTTCAAACACATGGGTTAGAAGACAACTATGATTAAACTTAATCATGGTTTGTGTTTTTATTTACCACAAAGTTGTGGTTATTTGTCGATACTTGCATGGGAAGCAATTACTTGAGTATTATTGGTCAAATAAATCATTGTGTGCAAAAGTGGGGAACCTTTATTCCAAATTCAAAGTCACGTTATGATTAATATATTTCCCCCTTTTGCTTCGTCAAATGTAATGATTTAACCTTTTGCATGAGTGTAAAAATGCCAAGAATAACTTTTACACAAAAGGAAAAATTAACCTTTTGTAAGATAATGTGGAGTTAACTTGGACCTTATTTTTATCAAAATTACCTTAACCTTTGCAAAAAAATGCCATACACATTCCTTGATCCATGTAAAAGCAAAGTTGTGTGTAAGGGTCAACATAAGTTTGACAAGCCAACTTCAGTTCACATGGTCTAAGATAGGATTCTTATAAATTATCTTTGTCTTTTCCATCATGCATGTTAGGAATAGCTCATGCAACATTGGAGTTTGTATTGGGGTGATTGATTAGTTATATTTGGAGTGAACTAAATTTGTGACTAGAGTGTTGTGATTTAGCTCTACTTTTGTTTTGTCTATTTGTACATGGCTTTTACAAGCATGTGTGGGGGCTTATTTTTGGTAGAGTTATGCTATAGAGATTCTATATTGTACACCTTGTTGATTAATAAAGACTAAGTTTCCTCCATATTCAAGCTTTTTGCAGTGTTTTACAGAAGTTGTTTTGTGTGTTCAAGTGAATGAATAGGTTCCTTTGCATGCTATCAACTTCTAGAAACCTCCATTAAGTTGTTTAATAAGTTTTGCAGGTCTTTCAAGTGTGTTCAAACACCTTATTGAGTGCAGAATCTATCAAATGATTAATTAAAGTGAATAATCATTATTTTATTAGTCCTTAAGTGTGTTTTATGCAAGACTAAGTCCCTGCTGATTTTGGTGTATCACCTTTTTAAGCTTTTAGTTATTTACAATTCTTTCTATCCCTTAGCCTAGTAATTTTCAGTAGTTTTAGGTGATCCATTTAGGAAACCCACCTGCTCTTGAGGTTCTCCTCAGTCCAAGGCACCCATAACTTGGAGGAGATCCCATTGTACCAGCCGAAGTTAGATTCGGATGTGTACTTTAGACCGATAACAATTTTTGGCACGCCTCATGGGACAACGAACCGATTTTGGAGTTTGCGGCAGATGTAGTTAAGGATGATGTTTCACATGGTTGTTCCCGAGGATTTAATTAATCAAGATTAGAAGCGAGTTGTTATTTTTATGAGGAATCAACACTCAACATGATATAAATGAAAACTTATGAGTTGTAATAAGCCAAGATCTACTTAACCATTTTGAACAACTTGTTGCCATCACTATTCCGAATGAGGATATTGATAGATCTACACTTTTACAACAAAGATTAGTTGTTGTCAGAAGGGTCTAATTACATATTTTTCTATTGTCTATGCTTAAATTCATTACCATATCAACAACAAGAGGTATTCCCCATGATTTTATTCAATTACCTCTTAATTCAGCTAGGAGATGAAGAGTTGGAAATACTACACCTTATAACATGACTAATATTGTCAATCCTCCATCCAAAACTTGAATCTAGTAATTTAAATACCTATATTCCCAATGGCTATCACAACTAGAATTTGGTCTTTTTTCCTTTTACTAATGGCATCCCTTTACAAATTGTTGTTTATCATGACATACCAATTTCTTCTTTAAAAGGCCTTTCATATTACACTGGTGAAAACCAAGTTACTCATATCAAACACATTAGAGATGTTTTAGCCCTTTATTTTGTACATAATATCACTCATGAAGATGTTGCTTTAAGGATATTAGTTGCTTCTTTTAAAGGTCAAGCCCTTCAATGGTATAAGAGTTTAGTAGTAGGATCAATCACTACTTGGGATTTACTGGGTGAAGCCTTGTGCAAATAATTTGAAGACAAATATGATCATTTATCCCTTATTGAGCAACTTACTACCATTAAACATGCACCCCAAGAGTTCATGACAAACTTTAATATGAGATTTAATAGGACTTGGGACAAAATTCCAACATCAATTAATCCTACTCCTAAACATCCATTTTTTAATTATTTTTGTGCATTAAATAGTGATATTTCTGTTATGATTTCTTCCATGGGTGGTACTACTCTTCCCAAAACCTTTGACACTAAAATCAAAGCAAAACACAACCTTACACAAGTTGAAAAATTGGATCCTAGACCATCTATGTCCATTTTTCCTCACCAAAGCACCTATTCCACCATATGAAAAACCACCCTTATCTCATATAGTTAAGCTTAATGAGATAGATGACTTGAAAGGGACCGTAAAAACCTTGTCGAATGAGGTTGTGCAAAATGAAAAGAAATCAATCTCAAACAAGCAAGCCATATCAACCACCTTTTGCCAAGTATAATAGCGACATGCCTCCCGCTCAAGGTTATAGACCATACCAAGCACAACCGGCCATTACTGTGAGTTAAACCACTTATAATAGCTGATCCCAATGCCCCTACAACTTCAAGATCCTTGGTTCCTGTGTAAAAAAACATGGTGCAAGATCCTAACATGCAGCCTAGTGAGCCAAATACAGCCTTGGAGATGGTATCGTAAGGGTTTTCTATGCCATAAATGACTCAAGAGGAGGCATTTCACCTTTTCGGGAAGGTTTACTTCTTCCATCACATGCCGACAAAATTTTTACTTAAGAATATTAGGGGAAACCAAATGCAACAATGGTTAACTTTGAAACAGCTTGATCATGTGGCTATAAATCAAGAAATTGAAGCCAAGGACAAGGTTGAATTTGTTGCAGCTGTAACAAGGTCAAGGAAAAGGGCCATGGAAGAAAATTTAGGTGATCAAACTATT
Source organism: Taxus wallichiana var. yunnanensis (assembly GCA_018340775.1). Lineage (NCBI taxonomy): Eukaryota > Viridiplantae > Streptophyta > Pinopsida > Cupressales > Taxaceae > Taxus > Taxus wallichiana. Next base: position 492,600,643 of record CM031243.1, on the reverse strand, counting down.
GTACCAGCTCCCAAAATCAGATTATTGATCTTTGGTAAGAGTTCTTCTTTGCTAGTACTCGAGAAATTGCAGTGCTATTTTGAAAAATAAAATTAAGGTAGGAGTTTTTCCATTCAATATTGTTGATCACATGAAAAAATCTAACGCTATTATGAGCATGTGGGACACATGTCTATTCTGTGATAAAAGGACTTGTTTATCCAAGATCTTACGGGTCTAAAATTAACATCAAAACAAAGCAATGTGTGGAAAACATAGCCAACATGGTGATGGAAAATACATATCAAAAAACTAAAGGCACAAAAAAGTAAACATGTAAAGAGGTAATGACATAGAGCATCAAGGACTAAGCATAATAAATTCATATAAGACCATTAGACACGTTTTCAGGTGTGTTGAAGTTGAAAATGTTATAAAAACACCTTGACATGTTGTCAAAGGTGATAAGTGCTTGTAAAAGGTTAATATGAGCTTGTAAGAAAGTTGTAAGGTGAGTTTGACTTTGAAAAGTGAGTTGTTAAGCCATGTCATCATGTAATTTTTGTCTTGTATGGATCTCAGAAGTAAATTAAAGTGATATCTACCCGATTTTTATGTTGATAAAGTTGTTGAGTTGGTTTAGGAGGTTGTTTAAGAGTTTTTGCACTAGTTTAGGGGTCTAAACTTAGGAAAAGAACACCTATTCATATGTTATTTGAAGTAAGTGAATGTAGGAAGATGTTAGTGAGGTTGAGTAATAAATAATAAAGCATGAATAACGATTTGGAGTGATAGCACATCTTTGTCAAGGAATTATGCAAGATTTTAGTGGATTGTGCATGAAACCCCGCATAAACAACAAGCTATAAACCCTCAATGCCTCTTAAATGATCAAATTCTCCTGATTGTTAAGTTGGAGAGATTTTGTGTAGGTAACACGGATCATATTCATATTTTTGTAAGTTTTGAAAGTGTGTAATTTGATTGTTATTGCACATGAAGGCTCTCGACTGGATCTAGGGCTTTGTAGATATTTTAATTGTACATAAGAAATTGGTTGAAATTTTTAAATCATTTATGTCCTAGTATGGTCTAGAAAATCCCCAAATTATGTGGTGAATGGTTGAGCATAGTAAAATTTGTTGATGCAGTCTCTCGAGCAAACCGGTAAGAAAAAAGCGTGCACGATTAGAAAGGAAATTGATAGTTTTACATTATAATTTAATCAATCATGGTTCTTTACTAATATGAGAGGTAAATTTAGGCATGATAGAGATATTTGAATGATCTAATGGTGTTGTAATGATGGTAACGCCTTCATTTTAAATACAAACTTGAACGCATAAGGGTTACATGATTGTCCTAAAGGGTAAATTGTATGCATGCAAGTGCAAATTAATGAGTTGATGATCCAAATTCATCAGGTAGGATATTTAAGATGTTTGGGATGGTGTTACATTGATATTTCAGGTAATAATGCCTTCATTTTTAGTATAGTCTAATTGTGCAGGTTCATATGACTGTGTTAAGTCATTAAGATAGGTGTCAAGAAAGTACATGAACCAAATAACGATAGTAAAATGGTTTGTGAAGCTTGTGGACACCAATAACATGGTGAAGGGGTTTGAAAGATATGAATCTACAACAGGGGAAGGATATTAGTTGCAATAATAGGTTTGAACTCGAGCATATATGAGTCAAGAACCCTTGGGAAGAGTTGTAAGAATGTGTATTTGAAGATCATTGTTTGAGTAGTCATTAGGGAGTATAAAGCCTTATTTTGATGGTTTGAACATGTTCCAACAGGTTGCAGAGATCTTGTGACACCATTTCTCCATATGAGGTAAGGAGTAACTAAGAGACATCAAGAGGTATGATCTTGCCAAGGATTTCATAAGTGGACTTAGGAGTATGAAATAGGGTTTGAAGGTATGAATAGGAGTCTTGCACTATTAGATACCATTGAATTGGTGATCACAAGGTGATCACATCAAATTTAGCCTTTTACTTGTTTGTTTCTTATGAATGGGAATGCATTAGCTCTCTTATATATGTATGGTGTTTAGATGGACCTCAGTGTTAAAGCACATGAAAAAGTGCATAGAACTGCGTAGATGATCCTCGCAGGGGTTTGGTTGGTGTCATTTAAGAAGTTAAGTTCTTGGTATTGATCATTAGAATTGTGAATAGGAAACCATCTAGCTCATAAAAAATAAAGATCAAATTTAAGTGTAACCCCTGCACTAGGTAAAGACATGTGTTAAAGAGGTAAAAGTGGTTAAACCACCTCCTTTCTATCTTTCGTTGATTATTGAAGATTCACTAGTTCATAATTTCATGGTTGATAGTGGAGCTAGCAGCACTTTTATGCTTGCTGAAAAAGTTGGGTCCTAAGTATGAACCAAGTAGTAAAGGAGTATTATAGCTTGATGATTCATTTACCATAGCTATCAAAAATTATGTGTTTATATTTGTGATGGGAGAAAATTTCATTTTGGGAAAATATCTATTTGGGATCTTGCAGTGGTATCAAAGCAATGTTCCTCCCACCTGGAGGGTTTTTGATTTGATGTAGCCAAGAGAAATTGGTGATAGAGTTCAATCATGGGAGTTAAACAAGAAATCTTTCCATGGGATTTGGACAGAGATCTTCTTAGGGTAATGGTAGACACCCATCAATAGATGATACGATCCATGCAGCAGAGATGATGGGGAGGATGGCTTTAGATAGGCTAAGAGATAGGAGAGATAGTTTGAGAGATAGACAAGATCGGAGGCCTAGATCATCATCATTTTCTATTCACAAAGGTCCAACACTGTAGGACAAGGAAGCAAAAGTGATTAGCATATTTGAGGAGTATAGAATTCTTCCTCAAGATGTTAAGGAGAATTTTCCTTTCATGGACTACATGGACATGCACCCAAGTATTGGCTACAAGACTGAGCAGGAAAGGAAGGAATATCACATTGTAGCTTCTAAATGGTTGATACGTGGAAGGAATAGAGAATCTTCACAAATGGATGATACAACTCTTCATGAGAGAGTTGTGGTGTCTTCAAGTTCCAATGAGGTATGCAAAAATTTATTTGATGAATTTGATAGACATGCTGATTTGGCTCAGGAAGACATGGGAAATGTCTTACCTACATCATCCTTGCAAGAAGTTTCACTGGAAGCTTCTACTTTAGAGGCTAGCATAGAGCATGTTAGTGTTATGGATAACAATTACATGGATTCATTGGGTGATCATAAGGCATCTTCTAATATGGTAGTCACATCATCTACACATGGAGAAAAATCAGATTATAGCAGCCATGGATGTTCAACAAAGGCCTATGATTTGGGAAGAGGTTGATGCTTGCAATGAAAGCATGGAGGAGGATCCCAAGAGTCGATTTGGGACAATGTTAATTTATCTCCCCACTCTCATGAGATGAAAACCCTTACACATGAAGAAATGAATGAAGAAGAGTCTACAAGCATTGGCATTCAAAGTACATGTGTTGGATATGAAAATTCCATGAAAGATGCACTTGTGAAGCTTGAAGACATGGCAAAAGAGTATGACAGTATTCTGATTTTTATGACAACAGTCATGTTTCTTTACCCCATCATGAGAGGATGCTCATTTTATGAGGATGGAAATTCCATGGGGCCTTTCATAGGTGGCATCCAAGAATTGGGTGTTAAAATAGGTTTTGTGTGATGAATTCAAGTCATAAGAACTCTAATTTCTTATATCAGACTTGGGAGGATGTGACAAAGACACAACTTTTGTGTGATATGTGGTCACAAAAAGCCAAAGAGGCTAGATTAGTGGCTGCCAATGCAAGACAACATCTTCAAGAAGTCAAAGAAAAGGTCAATCTCATCAACATAAAGAAGGACAAAAAAAGAATGAATAATGTGTGGAAGAAGATATGCCATCTCATTTATCGCGAAAGCAATCGGGTTCACAACAATATTCATCCCATTCCGGACAAGAATGAAGGGGAATTGGTGCAGCAAAGTCAAGCCATTGTGAAGTCCAAGATTGACGTGGATGTTGGTGATACTCCAAGGTATGATGAACATAATAATGCATCTTATTTATTGCTGCCTATTCCAATTTATTTTCATCAATAGATCCATGATATGGTAGAAGATGAAGCCTTCATTTTGGAGTTTTTGAACCATTGCTCCAAATATATGTATATTGGCATTTTTGGATGATACATGGGGAAAATGTTAGCTCACTTGTGAAGAAAAAAGCAGTTTGCGAATCACTTCATCATGTTTTGTCTCTTGTGCATGATACTTGAAAAAACCAAATCGAATTGCTTGAGGGCAAACAATTTTGGGAAGGAGGATCTGTAATGTCTCATTTTCCAATCAAGACCTTTGGCCCATTTTGTTAACCTTGACGGAAAAGGAAAAATATAAGGTGACTTAAGTTATAATAAATTATTACAAAGTGCTATAAAAAAATAAAATAAAATTATTAAAGCACTTATGCTAATTTATTTATCTTAGTAAAAATAAATTGTAATCCCTATGGAAAATACGATTTTCCTTAAGAGGAAAAATTCATTGTAAAGGGATTTATTATATTTTATTCCTCCTATAAAGGATAATGGTGACTTGGGCCAAAGGGAATAATGAAGCCTAGGAAAGATAAAAACATAATTAATTTATGTATTTCCTCTAGAGAAATGCGACTTGCACTAGGAGGGAAATGTTGTTGGGAAAACAATTTAATATTGGAAAATATTAAATGTTTGCATAGGGAAAATCATGTGAGCTCATTGGCTAGGTTGGACGTTGGTTGTTGGCCCTTTTACTTTAAAAGGGAAGTCAACTTGCCTCTTCCGTAATCCAGATTTTTATATGATATTTCTCTTACATTTTAGCACTAAGCTTTTGTGTAAAAATTCCAAGGACGAAACCCTTGTGAATTCTACCTCTTGTGGACGAAAACCCCAAGAGTTTGAGAGGGTTTTTCACTCAGAAATTCCCATTGATTGTAATCAGATTTTCAGAATTATTTTCAGTCATTTCAGCAGAAGTGTATTTTGAGGGTATTTTGGAAAATAAATTGCAGCAGTTCTTCTATTGGATCGACCCAGTTTGGGACTGATTTGGCATGTTCTTTGAGGTATTTAAATCTGATTTCTATTGTCAAATCATCTACAGATTTTTGTGAAGTGAAGCAAAACAATTTTATAATTTTTAGAGGGTTCTCACAGTGGTTTTCAAGCAATTTTATAATCAGATTTCAGATCTGATTTCTGATCATTTGTGGCTTCTAAAAATTCTGATTTTAATATATTTGGGCTTCAAAAATATGGCAATCAATTTGTGAAAAGAATATAATTTTTTGAGAGTGATTTGCATTGGTTTCTCATCCAAACCCTAGTCGCATTTCCTCTATTTAAATCAGATTTGCCCTAGCTTTATTGTCATAGCTATCAAAAAGTATGTGTTTATATTTGTGATGGGAGAAAAATTCATTTTGGGCAAAAAGATCTATTGGGGATCTTTCACTTTTCATGTTCTTTGGTAGTGTTAAACTAGTTTTCCTTAAGCACAAGATCACCTACCTCAAATTCATGAGGAATGATATATTTATTATAGCTTTCATGGATTTGATTAGGATTCACTTTAAGATAGTCCAAGGCATGAAATGCATTTTTCATCTAGTAGTTCAAGCTCTGCTAGCCTAGCTACTCTATAGTCCCTGTCTTCGCCCGAGATATTCTTGTAAGGATATTCATAAAGAGGGGAGCTCGATCTCTAGGGGTATAATGGATTCAGTGCCAAATACCAAGGAATAGGGGTTACACCTATAGGTGTGCGGATGGAAGTGTGATAGGCCTAGAGGGTAGGATGGATTTGGAGATGCCAATTACAACTGTTTTAACAACCATTTTCTCCATAATCTGAACAATCATTTTATTAGTGGCCTCAACTTGCCCATTACCTTGAGGGTAATAAGGTGTAGACCACTTTTGGAAAATTTTAAAGCGTTGCACAAGACCTTCACTTGTTTGTTTTTGAATGATTTTCCATTGTCAGATACAATGGAAGAAGGGATGTTGTAATGAAAAATGATATGGTTCATGATGAACTTGGAAATCTGAGCACCTATAACATAAGTGAGAGGAACAACCTCCACCCATTTGGTAAAGTACTCAGTAGTAGTGATAATGTGTTTGTGGCCATCAGATGAGGTAGGGGTGAGTTTTCCTATAAGATCAAGCCCCCATTTGGAAAATGAGCATGGTGTGATAGAATGCATTGATTGAGACAGTGTATAGATCAAATTGTTGTGTTTTTAACATAGGATACATTTCTTCACATACCAAAAACCGTTTTTTCCGTAGTAGGCTAGTAGTATGCCATGCATAGGAGTTTGTTTGTAAGAAAGATGTCACTTATATAGAAACCGCATATGCCTTTTTACACCTCTTTGGTTACTTGGATAGCTTCCATAGAATTAAAGAAACATAACAGAGTCCCATTGTAACCTTGATGATAGAGAGTGCCCAAAAGAAGGGTGTAATAAGATATATGTTAGATATAGGTTCTCTTTTGGGAGTAGGAGAGGTTGGGTGGAAAAGTACCATCCTGTAGGTAGTTATAAATATCGACATACTAGGGGAAAAGGGACCAAAAATTCACATACCAAACATGATTCTGGCATGTCATAGGCGGTATGTCAATGATGATTGATATGGGGTTGAAATTCTCTAGTATCCGGTGATAAGCATAAGAAGGATCAAATTGTACCCATAACATCCGCTAATTGGTTATGCATGTGTGGAACTTGATGAAAGGAAATCGAAAAAAATCTCTTTCATCATGCCCACCATGCATTTGTATGGGATAAGCTTCTCATCTTTGACTTTGTATTCGTCATTCACTTATTTGATGATAAGTTGGGATTCGTAGATAACCTCAACTTGTTTGATGTCCCATCTGATAGCGACTTTAAAACCTGCAATGAGAGCTTCATATTCAGCAATGTTATTTGCACATGGGAAGTTGAATATGAAAGCTTGTGGGATAATATATCCTATGGGAGTAATAAGGAATACTCATGCTCTTGAGCCATTAAATGTGAATGACCCATCAAAATATACCTTTCTAGGTTGATGGTTCTTCAATATATAAAATGGAATCATCTGGAAAATCTAGACTTAAGGATTTTGTTCACGGGAGTGGTGCTCACCAATTGGTCAACAAGCACTTTTTTATTGCTTTTTGATTGACATACTTAATTTCAAACTCACTCAATAAATAATCCAATTGGCCATCCCTCCGTAAGTGCCAGTTTTGACAAAAGGTATTTGAGAGGGTCAATTTTAGATATTAGCTTAGTATGGTGGTTCAAAAGGTAATGGTAGAGTTTTTGAAAATCAAAGCCAAACATGAATTTTCAATTTATAGGTAGTTGAACTCATATTCAAGTAAGGTACGACTAAGGTAATTGATGGCTCTCTCTTTGTGTTGGGCATCATATTGTTCTAAGAGTGTTCCTATAGAAAATTGGGTAGCATATATGTATAACAACAAAGGTTCACCTGGGGTAGGTGGTACAAGAACATGAGGATTTTCCAAATATTGTTTGAGTTTAGAAGAGACTTGTTGGGAATTCAAGCCCAAAGAGAAATCAATATCTTTATTTAGGAGATGGGTGAAGGAATGACACTTGTCTGCAAGCTACGAAATGAATCTTTGAATGACATGAATTTTACCTTGCAAGTTATGTAGTTGTTTGAGGTTCTTAGGAGGAGGCATCTCTATGATAGAAATGACTTTGGTAGGATATACTTCAATTCTACCCTTAGACACAATGAAGCCCAATAGTTTACCTGAGATGACTCCGAAGACACACTTCTTTGGATTCAAATGGACCTTGTAATCCCAAATTTGTTCAAAGATACGGACGAAGGATCGTCGGGTGTTTTGCTCTAGTCTTAGATTTTCCAAGGATATAATCTACATAATCCTCCATAATATCATGTAACATGTCATGGAATATGATGACAGTCATAACTCTCTGATACGTTACACATACATTCTTGAGGCCAAAAGGTATAACCTGATAGCAAAATGTGCCCCAAGGAGTAGTAAAGGCGGTTTTATTTTGGTCCTCTTCCAAAATCTTAATTTGATTATATCTCGAAGTAATCTATCCATGAGGGATAGAATTTTGTGGCCAACAAAAGAAATTAAAATCATGTCGATGTTTAGAAGAGGAAAGTCATCTTTAGGACATGCCTTGTTGATGTCCTTGAAATATGTGCAAATCCTTATACCAACAAGTTTCTTCTGAACATGCACTACATTGGAGATCCATTTGGAGTAATCAATAGGTCTGATGAATCCCACTGCTAATAACTTTTCTAGCTCCTCTTTGACCAAAAGAGCCACACATGGATGCATTTTGCGTAGTTTTTGTTTGATTGGCTTCGTTGATTCATGCACAACTAGGTTATGCACTACTAAAGAAGGATCCAATCCTAGCATGTCTACATAGGACCAAGAAAATACATCTAAAAATTATCTAAGGAGCATAACAAAATATTTTTGTTCGTGTGTTGAAAGAGAAGCCCCAAGTTTGACAATTCTAGGATCATCTTTGTACCGATGTTTATATCAATAATCTCCTCCACAAGTAATTTGGATCCATCCTCTATACAAGTAGGATCAAGAGGGAGATTGCGTTCTTGATCAATTAACATCTCAATGAGATTTTCACCAATAGGCTAGTCAATTTTATATCTTTTTTTATTTTTCTATTTGTTTTCTTGTAAATGTCTCAAAGAGGTTTTCACTATGGGACTTAGATCTTTTATTGTAGCAAGACTTTTTGGAAGATATGTTTCCTGGTTATATTTTTTATTTTACTCGCCACATAACTCGGCCTCCTCCTCGAAATACGTGTATGCATCAAGGTTGATAGAGAATCCCTTCTTATGGTCCCCAATAGGAATGTCATCATGTAACCCCATGAATTCACCAATTGCTTCGTCATTCTAAAAAAAATCAATTGGTATATGTCGTTGTTGGTCCCAGTTGATAAGGGAAGGGTGTATAAGGTCTAATTTAGGAGTGGAAGGGGATAAGGTTAAAACAACCATGTTAGAGAATAATTTGGTGGAAGCAAGGTCCTCGTAAAGGCTACAAAGGGAATCTAGTTTGCTATCATAATCCCTGAAGAGATATCCTCGCATTCCAAGGAGGTGGCCTTGACTTTGTAAGTGGTGATCCGTAGGGAAAATACCAAATCTATATCTATCCATTTTCTCATGTGTCGAAGAGGTTCCTGCACACCTTGTTCATTTATGCCACACCCATATCCTTTATATCCCATAGCATACATCATCTTATTAGGGATGACATATTTTGGGGATTGATAACATGAAGCCATCCTTTCATCAAGGGATTGGGATGTATAAGTGTTATGCATTTTCTCATCTGCCAAGAGGCCACTAGGGATGAATGTGTCAATACTAAAAGGTACTGAGGTTGTTGTGGTTGATAGTTGGGCCTACCACGTATTTTGGGTGATAGGGAAGATTTGAAACAAGGAGGGCTTGTTAGAGATTGTATTCCCCACAACTGGTAGGAAGGAATTTCATTTCCCATGTAGAAAATGGGGATATGGATGTGGAGGCACCGGTGGGTGTAGTGTATCGAGATTTATGCGAGATGCGAGGTCCTATTATTGAATCTTGACAACTTTTTCTGTAGAAGGAAATTCTTATGATGTGGGGTAATTAATGGATAATGCTCTACAATGTGTAAAGGGTTGCGGGTCCCCAAGAATGGTAAGTGTTTTTCCTTGTTGATAGAGCTTTATAAACTAGTGGAAAGTTGAGGAAGCGACTTTCATGACATGGATCCATTGGCGAGAGAGGATAATATTATAGGTTAGTGTAAAGTTAAGGATATGGAACTAGGTATCATGTGTAATGGGCCCAACTTCCATTGATAAAGTAATCGTGCCTGCTAATTGCTTCTCTGCATTATCATAAGCCTTAATGGTGATCACATTAGGCTCAGTTCAGTGTTAGTGTGTCCTAATTATTTTATGAGCTTTAAGGTACATAAGTTAAGGCCTAATTCATTGTCCACAAGCACCATTTTGATATTTTTTGCGAGTAATGATCACTTCAATATATAAAGGGAGGTTGTGTGTTTGGTCATCCATTGGAATCTCATTTTGGCTAAAGGTGATTTGTTTAGATGGAGCAAGTTGTGAAACCAAGGCTTGGAAGCACGAAGCATCAATTTCCATAGAAACTCCTAATCCCTGAATATTTTTATAAAGGATATCCTTATGAACAATAGATATCTTGAGAAGATCCAAGATAAAAATCTTGGTGGTTTTCTTCTCAAGCTGCTCTAGGATATCGTAATGACTATTTGAAGGAGTAGGAAGAGGAGGTTCTAGGATGATAAGATGAGTGTGTCACATTGCCACGACACACCCTTGTGATTTGATTTTGATGGTATTTATATGCTTAGTAGTGGGATGGACATAACCAATGAGAGAATCAAATGGATTGGTTATTTTAGCAACAATGTGATTGACACTTTTTCCTTGTGAGGATTGACCTCGATCCGGATTTTGTTCCACTTGTTTATGTTTAGGGAATGGTTCTTTATAAATTCCCAATTGTTTGTTAGATGTTTTGTTGGGTTCTTGTGCACCTATATCAACGTCTCCTCTATCTATGAGGTCTGAATGAAGTGTTTCAATTTCAGACGTTTATCATGTAACATGACCTTTGACATACCGGTATTCACAATATTCATAGTCTTTGTACCATGATGGCTTTGGTGCATCTTCAACAAAGGGTGTAGTAGTGGGGAATTTGACCATGTTGATCACATCAATTGTTTCAGGATTGATGATAAAGACTCCGTAAGTGGAGTAAACTCTTGACGTTTAACTTCAGATTTGAGCTTTCCTTGTGAGAGTTTCAAATGAGTTATAGACCGCCTAGACATGTTTGGAATCAATGATTCCGTCACCTACGACATTCTTATTTTTGTTGAAAAACTTGGACTTGTCTATAGGTTTTGATTCATGGTTGTCTCTTTGAAAGGGTTTTAAAGTCCCTTTGACAGAAAAATCCTTTTTAATTTGGCTTCCTTTTTCAATAACTTCTTCAAAGGTGCTTACACAATGAATTTGCAAGTGAAAGGCTATCTCAAGATGCAAGTTAGGTATAAAGATATTGAAAAGTTGTTTCTCTGGAATAGAGTAAGGGAAGCGGCTAGCTAACCCTCGTCATCATTGTAAGAAACTAGTGAAGTTTTCATTATTGTGTTGTTTTGTGTTACAAATGTTTATCATAGTGATATCACTTTCCATGTTGAATGAAAAGTGGTGAACAAACTTCTCAGCTAAGTCCACAAATGTGAAAACAAACCCTTTGGGGAGATGGAGAAACCATTCAAGTTTTAGATATCCAAGACATTGTGGGAATAAGTGAATGAGGTAGTTATCGCTATAGGAAACTTCTTGACAAGCCATGAAGAAGAATTTTACAAGATATTTATCGAATTTAGGGCAATCAAATCTAGGTAGAAAGGGAGTATGCAACATCTCCCGATCAAAGGGGTATGGGCACAATTCTTCGAACTAATATTTATTATTGCATTCAAGGTTATTTTCTTGAAGACCAACAAGTGCATCTTTCATGGACTTCTACTCTTGGTCGAAGATTTGGCCATGCAAGGGTGTGGCAGGTATGTACACGTGGTTATTTTTTGATGTTTCACCCCACAATTTTTAGTGTAATGTTCACATAAGTCACCTTAGGTTTCTCAGTGCGTGTATCTTTACTCGTGTCATGGTGGACATGTGAAGCTAGGTTTGCTAAATGGCAGCTAAGAGTTTGTAACTATTGTTATACGGTGACATTTTCATTTTGGGGTTCTGGTTGAGGTTTGCTTGGGGATTTTTGTTGAGTTCTTCACCCTTTGTTCTAGTTTCACTAGTTGGTTCAAATAAACAATATGCGATAAGTAGTTGTATTCTTAGAGGCTTCTGCTTCCTCATTGTTTCCTTTAGGTTGGGCAGAGGTAGAAGCATGACCATGATTTAAGATATCCTCAACTGTGCGATAAGGAGCTTCTGTTCTTTCTTCTTCTTGACTCATATTTGTAAGGATGGTGGGATCAAATTCAGGTGGAAATTTGGCCCCTAACTCTACTACCCGTACTAAAACTTGATCTTTGTTTTGGAAGAGGAAAATATTTATGCAGGCAGGGTCATACTCAAAGGTATCCCAAGGAGTTTGTCTATGGTCAACCATTGTTTCCTCTTTAGATAATGGGTCTATAGTGGTACGGAGGAAGGGGTTGGATGCCCTCCTTTTATGTCTCAATATTGTAATAGGTGGCATGAATGGGAAATGTTTTGCAAAGATTTGAAAAATGTGGGCGAGTGTCACAATGAATCTAGGAAAAAACTACTAGCGTAACAACATCAAAGTGAAGAATTTTCCAAGGATGTGGAATTTATGATGAAAGTAACCAAGGAAAATCTATGAAGTTCCGGGACAGATAACGATCGTAAAGGAAAGTTTTCACTAGGTGTAAAATTTCTTCAAAAGTTGTTTAATAGTGCAACAACACAATTTCAACACTTAAATCAAGTTTTTAGCAAATAATATTTAACTATTAAAAAGGGGTTGATATGATTTTGATGGTGCAACAACGTAAATTTCCACACTTAAATCAAGTTTAATAAAAATAAGTTTTAAGTATAAAAATGGTCGATACAATGCCAACAACGTAACAATACAATTTCAACACTTAAATCAACATTTAAGACAATAAGATTTAAGTATCAAAGAGGGATTGACATAAGATGAGTAACGTAACAATGCACTTTCGACACTTAAAGAAAGTTTTAAGAAAAATGAGGTTTAAGTATCAAAATGGTTGATACAATGTGAGCAACGTAATAATACAATTTAAAAACTTAAATCAAGTTTAAGAAAACAAGATTTAAGTATCAAAAAGGATTGACACAATGCAAAGGCAACGTAACAACACACTTTCAACACTCAAATCAAATTTTAATTAAAAAAACAAGGTTTAAGTATCCAAAAATGGTTGGTACAATTTTAACAACACTTTAGATGGTGCTCTTTTGATAAAGGGGAGCCAAAATTGTGAAGGGGAATATGTCTCGCAATGTTTGTAACCTAAAAATATGCGGTGTAACTTTACAAAGTTTCTCCTTGTTCTAAAACAAGGTAGAAACTAAGACAGTTTTTCTTAGTAAATATTTTAATATCAATGATAATGGATATGGAAAAGTTGGCCTTGATGTTAAATGGCTCCCTAGGCTTTTGTTCTCAACACTCGCCAATATCTTGTCTAAGAGAGGTACGCTTTTTTAGAATAAATTCTAAACAAAGGACCATTACCCCATAATCAAATTAATGAAAGATGTTTCAAATGGAAAAATTTATCACTCCTCATAGGTTTTTCTTGTCAAGTAGGTGATGGGGCACTTCTTGTTTCGTTAGTTAGTTCTCTCAATGTTTCATTTACTTTGGGGTTCTATGATACTCCTCAAAAATGAGTTTTATAGCTTAAGCCAAAGCACTTCCTAAGCTTAAATCAAACATATTTTAATCCTTATCCGGACCTACAAAATACGGTTTGAGTTGTTATTTCTTATCTTTATTTAAAATGTGTTTGTCTAAACACTATTCTTCGATCGAGGCAACCTACACAAAACATTGCCGATGGGGTGGGAGTGGTGCGGTCAAGTCACATGGTTGTGTGCTTGCCCACCCAGGTTCAAATCCCCGAGGCACGATCCTCCTCGGAGGTGGTTTCGCCGCTCATAAGCGGCATCTCCGCTCGTGCTAACACCGGTGATTACTCCTCACTCACCGACGCCGCAGTGGCTGCTCCTCTCGTTGTCGACGATGGTGGCTCTTTTCTTCTCGCATTCATCGACTGGTGGCTGCTCCAGATCTCTCGGTGCCCTCTCGCCGCGGTCGTGATCGCTCCTCTCGCCGCCGACACTTGTGGTTGCTCCATGGCCGCCGATCTTGGTGGCTGCTCCTTCGCCGCCGACGCCGGTAAATGTTGTTCTTTAAATTGTCCCACTCGCAAGCTGTCGTTGTATTTCGCTGCATCTTCTTGGATTTCATGGTTGCTTGATTGGGTTCCTATTGAGTGGTCCCCTTCATCAGTAGTAACCGGTGGTGGATCCTCTCAGAAAAATCCTCATGTGTACAAGGATGTGGGTCCTTTCAAACACCCTCAATTTACCCTCAATCCAAAAAAACCTACACAAAACATTAGTTATTTGTTTTGATTTTGTCTTCAACAAGCGTAATGGTCCTACATGCAAACAATTAGTAGCTTTCCATATGAGCACAATGTTAGCAAAATATCAAAGATCACAACCATTTCTATTTCTCAATATCGCTGAAGCGCAAAAGAAGAGCATATGTGGTGTTTGATCGTATTTAAACCAACATGAAAAATTTAAATCACGACATCAAGCGTTAGTCATATTTCCAAATGAAAATAAAAACGTTAGAAAAACATCCAAAATCATTTCCAATCTGATTCTCAAGATCGCTTGAAAGCGCAAGAGAAGAGCATACGTGGTTTCAATGAAGTTATAGTGAAAAGGATATTTCTAACAAATACTCAAAATGTTAGCACTAATTTAGATTAAAACCTGCATATTAGCATCAAAAACATGTATAAAATTGTAGGAAATAAAAAATTATCTTTGAAACTTTTGGAAATTTTGAGAAAAATTGCAAGAAAGGCCACAAAACACGCTTAGAGCATACACATCAACGCTAGCACATGAAGTTGAATAGTAGCATGAGAAAGAGAGAAAAGCAAAATAGAATGTTGGCACATGCAAATGAATGTCAACACGTATAAATGAATGCTAATGCATACAAGCAAAATTCAATGGAACACTAGCCATGTGCAATCTTACAAAAACACAGACAGATGAACGCAAATACGTGCACATGAATGGTATCACACACAACAAAGGAAAACAAGTAGAAACACTAGCGTAGGAAGAGAATACAAAAGCGTATATGTATGATTCTAGTGTAACAACAGTGCGTATAATTGACGGAAACACATGCAGATGAACGAAGGCGCATATAGATGCATGATAGCGCAAGGAATGCGTATCAAGTGTATATAGTTGGACAAGAGGTAGGTAGTTGCACACGAAGAGTGCATAATTGCACAATAGTGTAAGCATTCAGCACAAAGAGCACAAGGACTATGTCTCGCACAAAAAAACATCAAATTCCAGCCAAAAACATCATAAAGCTCAGATTTTTCTCATCAAGACTAAAATTTGACAACATTTTGCCTCCTATCTATCTAAAAGGAACACTCAACACTATCAAACATCATGATACATGCTTATAAATCAAAGAATTTCAACAATGAAAATAAAGAGCATGTAAAAATGAAGTCTAAACTAAGAGAAAATAAATAATGCGCATGAGACAAAGGGGTGTCCCACTGGGCGTGCCATATGTGTGCTATGTATTAGACTAATCTAAGTTAATGAAATGAACCTAACACCTAGTAAGTTCATAACTTAGTTAATCTAAACAAAACACCATGATAAAGCATGAAAGGAAAGCTTTAAACTAATGTGCATCAAACATTAAATCCAATGAGAAATGCAAACCTCCTTTGTTGGTTGGATGTGCTTCAAAATTGTAGATATCTCCTTTGTGAACCAAACGCAACCAAGCACGATCAAGGCATTCTTCAAGGGAGAGGAAGAGATCTCACCAATATGGCTTGATTGCCATTTTAGTTCTTCTCTTACTACTCTTTACCAAGTAGAAAAGGGGTTTGAATCAAGTTTTCCAAATAACATGAAAATGCTCTTATCAAGTGTAAATGTCTTGCAAGGACATGAAGGTGTAAGATTGTAGGAAGGTACTAGGTTTCTTATATAGCTTTCCAATTTGGGAGAAGCTTGCATAACCTAGTGAATGTGGGATAAAGGGAATGTAGAATTAGAAAGGGATACGTATGATTAGAAGGGGATACGTATGATTAGAAGAGATTAATTAGAGATTAACAATTCATGGGAGTTGAGGTGATTTAATTAATTAACAAGGATTAATTAATAGAGCAAGATAAGCTTAAGAAGCCATTTGGAGATGATTTAAAGGGAAATTAGTAGAATTTGAAGGGTTTGAGAAGGAATTTAACCAATAAGAGGGTTTATTGATTAAATAAAATATTTAAAGGCTTAATTAATTAAAAGAGGATTATAACTAATGAAGTGTCGTTAATTGACATCCAAGATGAACTATGAAGCTAGTTTATTAACGAAGTGTCGTTAATTGACCAAGACGAAGGAGAATGTTAGCTAATTAGCAGAAACCACTAATTATAATGAAATGACAAGAAAAAGGATAATTTGTGCAATTTTAGTATTAAAACTACGTAGTCAAATTTAAGTGTCTACTATATTCATACAATCAAATTACTAAAAGACTCCATCTCGTATCCTAAACCAAGGCTTTGGAACCTTACACCTTTGGTAGAGAGTAGATTATCATCTTCTAAATCCATTACTCTAGCAACTCTTGGTTAACAATCTTGGCTTGTGTGTAGGTCCTAGAATGCCCCCCATCATATGCAAATCTTTATTATCAAGAAGAGAGAGGTTTATCTAATTGCCTTACCTACTTCTTACCCAAATACAATTTCAACTAGAAATTTGAAGTAGAACATCATACTTGTGACTCCATGAATTGGAAAATAGACAACCTCGAGACTTGAAATCTTCATTCTTAGATTTGTGCTTCACTTTTGCTTCAAATTTGCAAGCATACCTTATCCTAGAGAAGAGATATGGAGGAAATCATTGCTGGTTTGAATGCTTTGTCTCAAGCTTTAACTGTATTTCAGGATGAGATTTTGCTTTGACTCTTGAATAATCAACCTAAGAACAAAAGAATGAGACATATTAGTGTATTCTTGGACTAATTGGTCATGAACTTGGGGAAGTTGGGAACAATTAATGTATTGATCACCACAATTTTTAATATGGTAATAGTTTCTTTCAAGGCTTTTAAAAACCATTCTAGGTATCTATAGGTGTAAGACCATTCTCGTGGGCAGTGCCATAGTTATTTGACCATGTCTTAAGGAAACTCCCAAAAGAGGAGATATTCTTTTCTTGATCAGAAAACTGATTGACCATGTAATATTAGCAAATGAGTTTTAACCAACTATATAGTGCATTGTCATCTATTTTTCCTTGGAACATCCAGATTAATTTGTACCTTATACAATGTTTGACCACTAAACGATCAACATGTTGATGAAATTGACCAGTTAAAAGGGGATTGAACACTCTGTAAGAGTTGAGCAAAGAGATCAATGATCCAATAATTTTTCCATGTGTAGTGTTTCTCTAAATCATTTATTTTCCATTTGAAAGAATTCTCTATCATTTGTTGAAATATTTCTGAATTCAATGTCTCTTAAGTCGTTTTAGTCTACCATTCGTTGAGATTGTGAAGGAAGGTAAGAGGAATGATCATGAATTTCAAGACCAAACTTCATGTAGTCAAACCTAGCATCTGTGGGCATACAAAATGGAGAGGACTCATATGATAAACTTCAATATCACTTAAGAGTGATAGGAGAAAATGTTCTCTAATACCACTAACCCAGGGCCTAAGGGTGACCTGAGGGCCATCACACTCAAATGGATTCAAATTTGTTATGAACAAAAGGTGATTCGAATGATAGAGCATAAGAGAGCACTTACTTAGAGACTAGAGAATAAAAGACCATGCCAGAACTATAATGCAAGTTCAGTGTACAAAGATCTGAGAGATCAGCAGAATATGCTGCAAGATGTCTATATACTTCATCTATTTCGTACCCATTTTAAGAATAGATAGTAAAAATTAATATGAAAGTGTGGAAGATGAAGAGACAGTTGAGCTGTTGCAAGAAATACAACCAAACACCTTCTGACAGTTCAAATCCTCGTTTTTCGTTTATAGGAAACTGTGCAGAATAGCTGCGTAGAACAAGGCTGACTTTGTCAGAGCTGTGTGGGATTGAATTAGAGGAGTTAGGATTTCACAGTTTGACCACATGTTCTTGGGAAGGTCCTAAAACTTGGGGTGTAAACTACATGTGGCGCAGAGCAGCTCTGTTATACTGCAAAATGATCAGTGACTCCTTCCACTTCTCCAAGTCAAGATTTATATGGATGTGAATCACACATCCTCTCTGTAATCAGATTGACTTGAAGAAGTGGAAGGAAGCCAGAAGTGTAAAGTGAATGATGTTGCAAATGCTCATAAAATTATGTAAGGGCGTGATCAAAGGTTTGAGGTTATTCAAGTTGATTTGTACTGCCAAACTGAAAATGAAGATACAAGAAACTGCGAAGAGGACAAATTCATCTCTTCCCTGATGAAGACAGAAGATTAGATTTGGGAGGTCAATCTTCCATAGATTTAGTGTGAATTTGTATTGGGCAAGCTTGGATCCTGTCTTGGTTTTTCTGTAAGGTCAATGTCAATTTTGTTTGTGCAGCATTTTAAGATCTTCCTAGTAGAGTTGCTTAGGTTTTACATATGATCTTTCATGCAAGCTGCTACTAATGCAACTAGGAGATGCAAATAAGTTTATTCTCCTGTGGTTGAATACAAGAAAAAGTAGCATAATATCATTGAAGCTCTTGGATGAATCAATGTCTTTTGAAGTGACGAACATAATTAGTAACCATTATGTTCGTTGCTCTTCACAGTTTTGTATTCCTCAACATTTGAGGTGGGTATTGTGTGTCCTTTGTCTTGTTCCAGATTATGGGTTGATGTAGATGACAACCTTTTTATAATGAAAATGTCGAATTCAGCTCTTGAAAATGGATGCAGATAAGTCCAAAATAGTTGTTTGAAGCTATAAGATAAAGTTCTACAAATTTTTGGATTGTCTGGGTTTGATGAGGACTCTTGCTTTGAGCATACTTGTTATAAGTAATTGAGTCTTGGTATAGACTTGTTAGACTCGGGACTTTGAGTTTGGTATGGTGGACACAATACCTATATAGATAGATATGTGCGGAATGTGGTCCAACACTTGTTGATGATGTTGCAAAAATGCCCGTTATTGCATTTTTGTAAGACGAGCAGTGATATGACTCATAAAAGTCCGAACTTCGTAAATTACATCCGATGTTACTAAGCTTTGCCCTGAAGCCTTTACAAAAGTTGAAATTTGATATGATCCTGTTTGTAAGAAAAGTTCATGATCTGCCTCCTATAATTTTGTCTTTATTAGCATCTGCTAGGCATCCACCTCATGAAATTAGTTCTCAATTCATAGGCTTTTCTGTGGATTTTAGTCCATTACTATCATCTGTTGGGTTTACATCTTGTAAAGAATGTATCCAATTCGGTCAGGTAACGTTCCTCTCCATCATAGCAAGACCTTCCATTACCTTGTTCCTCGCAAATTCTTGCGGTAGTCTTCATCATTACAATTTACTCCCATTTCAGACTGAAAGTAACCACAAATGTGTTTCTTTTGCTATTTAGTTCACCTTATCTTAATCTATATGGTCGTTGTATCATTACTCCCTTTGTTGTCTATGGCCCTGATAGGTTCATTGGAGCTTGAGGTTACCTAAAATTCCTCTCTCACTATTACCATTTTAGAAAGCTCATATACTTTTTTCTAATGGGATTATGTATACACATACTCCAAGTTTAGATGGATTGGCAAGGCTCCGTTTATTCCCCACTTCGGTCATGAGGTCACAACTTAAGGTGTACAAAATTTGAAGAAAATATATGTAAGATAAATTGAGAGACTCTTGCTCGTCATCTGGGAAATCAGATCTAAATATATTATAAAAGAGATCTTTGAATGCCCTACATACTACTATCATGTGATTTTTCACAAAATGTCCTGGGTATTTTTTGCCTATAGACAACACAAAATATACTTGAAGCTTTGCATATATAATTTGTTACATATAAATTAGGACCAAATGGCAGCCCTGGCATAGGCACAGGGTTATAGAATCAATCCAGGCAAATGACTAAGGTAGGACTAAATACAGCTAAATAGATGCTCCGCTCTTGGTATTCAAAGATCGTGCTGATGGTAAGCCCTTCTCTCCCATTTCCTTCTGGCCGAGAAGAAATCCATTTCCTTGAAGCATTCTTTTCATTTCACATTTCAAATCCTTTCTGCCTCTTCCTCCAGCTCCTCAGTCCACAGCTTTATTGGCTTCCTGAAAAACAGTTCAATGTATCACCTCCTGGTATTTCAAAAAGTTCTTTAACAAATACTTCATTACCATGTAGAGGCAGTGATGCACCCTATACTATATCATTTCATCAATCAGAAAGCATCTTCCAGCTCAGCAAACACTTGGAAGCAACATGTCTTCATAAACTGAAACCAAGTATGGATTCCTTCTTACCACAGAAAGTCTGACATTATGCACATTGTATAATGCAAGCCTTTGTTTATAGCTTGATCCAATTAGCATCACCAATAATCTCCACAAGAACATTTTCCATTCTTGAAATGATGAAAACGGTTTGAATCTCTCACAATGATATCTCTTGAAACAATCGTGGAAATAAACTTGGTTGCAGTGTGGCAATCACCACATACTCGAAGGTTTTTAACAACTCTAATAGTTGTTCCAGGGGATGTGTTTAACAATCCGAATGCAATTGCCAACTTTTCACTATGGTGGCAGAGGAGTAATTCCTTTTCCTCCTCCTCCACATCACTTAATATGGGTCTTGTATCTGGAATATACCCTGCTGCCTTCATCTCCCAAGACAATTTCTCCAACTTTGCATAGATCTCCTGTGTTTGTGGGTGTGATCTGTCTCCTACACAAAAAGCATGTACCATTTTATGGACTTCAATCCAACTACATCCAGGTATCTTTTTAATTCCTCTATCTTTCATCAATTTCCTTACCTTTTGAACATCACCCCATCTGTCAACTTCTGCATAGATGTTTGACAAAAGAACATAAGGTGCATCACGTTTAGGATCCAGCTCAAAAGGAGTGTTGCCACTAATTCACCTAGCTGTATATTCTTATGTGATCTACAAGCACCAAGCAAACACATCCACACAACCACATCAGGTTTTATTGGCATTTTGATGATAAAGTTTAGGGTTTCCTCAAGATAGCCAGCACGACCAAGGAGGTCAACCATGCATACATAATGGGTTGCTGTAGGAATAATGCAATAAGAGGCATTCATGAGGTTGAAGTATATACAGCCATCATCCACTAGACCAGCATGGCTGCATGCAAAGAAAACACAAAGAAAGCTTATATGGTCAGGGATAGTTCCAGAGGGCTTCATTAGTTGAAAGAGTTTTAAGGCATTCTTGCTATAGCCATGCATTGCATATCCTGCTATCATTGCATTCCATGAGACTACATTTGGATGATGCATCTTATCAAACAACTCGCGTGCTTTCTGTATGTTTCCACACTTTGCATACATGTCTACCAGGGCATTCACAACTACATCTGATAAAAAGTCACTTTCAGTTATTTTTTTATGGATTTCCGTACCCTGTTCCAATGCTCCAAGTTTGGCAAAAGCTGGGAGGATGCTAGCAAAGGTTGATGAGTCTGGCTCTACACCTGCCGATTGCATTTGTTTGAAAATTTCCAAAGCTTTTTCAACAAACCCATTTTGTGTATATCCAGAAATGATTGCAGTCCATGAGACCACATCTTGACGGGGCATTTTGTTAAACACATTGCGTGCCTTCTGCATGCTTCCACATTTTGTATACATATCTATCAGAGCATTCGATACAACAGAATTTAATAGACATCCGGTTTCCACTATTTTCTGATGAATCTCCAAACCCATTTCCAAAGTTCCCATTTTGGCACATGCTGGGAGAACGGTGGAAAAGGTTGCTGAGTCCAACTCTAAATCTGTCAATTGCATTTCCTTAAAAATCTCCAAAGCTTTTTCAACAAGGCCATTTTGTGCATATCCAGCAATGATTGCAGTCCATGAGACCACATTTTTTGAGGCATTTCTTTGAAAAGCCTTAAAGCCTCATCAAGAACACCATTTTGTGCATATCCTGTAATCATTGCATTCCACGAGACCACGTCTCCATTATGCATTTTGTCAAACAGCTCGCGTCCATTGCGTATGCTTCCACATTTTGCATACATATCTATCAGGGTATTCATCACTACAGCGTCAGATTGAAATCCACATCTAATGACTTTTCCATGGATCTGCAAACCATGTCTTACAGATGCCACGTTGGCACATACAGGAACAATCGTGGAGAAAGTGAAGTGATCGGGGTGGTCAGGTGTTCGTTGCATTTCGTGAAACAGTTTGAATGCCTGTACAGGATGTCCATGCCTTCTGTAAGCTGCAATTATCATATTCCATGAGAAGAGATCTGGTTCAGTCATGCCGTCGAAGACTTTGCGAGCATCCGTCAAACTTCCACACTTGTCATACATGTAGATAAGTTTATTTGGTAGTAGTGTGCGTCTTCCAAA
This sequence comes from Taxus wallichiana var. yunnanensis, assembly GCA_018340775.1. NCBI lineage: Eukaryota > Viridiplantae > Streptophyta > Pinopsida > Cupressales > Taxaceae > Taxus > Taxus wallichiana. The sequence continues at coordinate 492,578,075 of CM031243.1, read as the reverse complement.
TGTGTGTCCCCTACCATTGATGTGAGAGTGGATTTGCTTGCCCTCCGCAAGGGCTTTCTTAGCAATGCAAGCCTGTAGTAGATGAAGATATGTTGAAGAATTTACAGATGGATTGTGTGTTGTAAGAAGAACGTGTAGTGCCTCCTTCAAGCGACCCTCTCCATAGAGTGCTACGAGATTTTGATTGAGATGTATTTGGTTGCTTGGTTGCAAACATTTTTTCATTCAAACACTACCAGATGACCTCATCGTCATATGGACTAGCTGTGATATGATCCATCGTGTATAAACGAGTCTCATAAATATTTTTGAGGCTGCATCATAGTGTTTGGCTTGGAAAATTATTTTTAAGCAGTCTTAAAAAGTATTTTATTGAAGGCCCCTAAAATATTGGTGATGTTGTTATGCTTTTAATGAGCCCACCACGGATTAAGGATTGTGTCCTCGGTGACTTTGATAGCGTGAATGCCCCTTATTCGCAGTTGCTTACTCGTAATTGTAAATTCATTTTATTCTTTCTCCAAAGCATGAGCAGAGATGTCGACAATCTATGTAATCTAGTGCCCCAATGAGTGCACTACTCATAAAAAAAAAAAGAACCCAAAAAGTTTACCATACTATATGCTATCAAGGGCTGGAAAAAAGTTCACCAAAATGAATGTCATCAAGCTCTGGAGTGGATGTTATGATGTGTCAACGACAAGCAATAGACATAACGAAGCAACACAATGTGCACGCAAACTATGCTATTATTACAATTTTTCAATGGACTTCTATGAGTAAAAAAATGTTTAAAATGGCGGTTAAATGGACATCAAATTTAAGGCTATAAATTAATTGTTAACAACTCACAAACATTATAGTTCACCATCACTACTTGCAACTGCCATTGTAAATTGTCTAGTGGCATAATCAAAGTGCTAGTAAAATTAGGTTTTGAATTACAATAGGTAAATTTGGAGATAGTTCTCAATTACATGTGGCAAAAAAGGGGTCTAATATAAGAGAGAATCAAACTTGGACCTCATAGACTGAACATGCACAATGACCATTTCTAGAATGGCTATGAAAGTGGTTAACCAAAAATGTAATGGTTAAGAAAATGGTGTTCGTTGTGAAATAAACTGGTGCACTATGAACTTACACAAAGAGAAGCTATGTTACGAGAATCTTGACCTTACAAAGAAAATGACATGTATAAAAATACATAAGGTTTCATCTAGTAAAATTCTTCCGAGTTAGAAAAACCACCATTATAACCTTCATTCAATTATATTAACTTAATTGTTTAGAATTCAATCACTTAATTTAAGGTTATGCAACTTATCATACAACAATTTACTATATCTATGTAAATATTACAATGCACACCAAGTAGTTATCTCAATTCCCTAACAAATTCATGTTTCTATATACAAACACATTAATAGGTAATGATCACGTTCAAGGGGGATCCAAAGACTCCCCAAAACCACCGCAAAAGGTTATTAATACAAAACTCTTCTCATCAACTCAACATCATTAACCATTATTAGCACACCCAATCGATAGAAAAAGTTAGACATGTGTACAATAATGCCTCAAGATTGACTTGTCGCTCATTAGTGTGTTATGCATCACCATAATATGCAATCCCATTATTCACCACTATGTAACCAAACCGCACAACATTATTATGTAACAAAAGATCATGCAATCTTCACTACATGATGTCTTAAGCATATTTCCTCGTGCACAACTATTGAATATAACTTCATTGTGCAAGTCATGTACAATAATACCGTGCATAAATTCATGCAAAGTGTGAAAGACTTTTTGATTTCTTGTTTCACTTCCCTAAAGGTGTGTTCAATGTGAGATCCAAAATGTCAAACATAATATTTTTTCATATAATTGACTCAAGATCTTCACTTACCTTTACAATCGCTAAGATACTAATCTTGAAACAAAATCGCCCCCTTGTTAAACACTTTTCTTAAGGGATGAACACACACACACACACACACACACGAAAACATCCCCATTGATTTTCTACACCATAAAGACTTCTATATACTACTAACCTCACAATGAATCCATAATGATTTCCTTTTCAGGTCCACCTTCCACAACACTATTTCCCTCTTTAGTCATTCCCCTAAAATGGTACTACACATCATTATGCTTTGACTAAGAATGATGCTTAGGGTTCTTTTCGGATAGATTTTTCTTTAACTATCTCAATACAACCTTGAGAAAGAACCCAACAATCAAATACAACCTTTCAAGCCTCAATGGGATATCATAACCAATGCTTGTCTCTTTCTCATCCAAGTGATCTGCTCCATTGAACAAGTTGAACGTGTATGCACATGCAACTATATGATAGTAAATATCTTTGATCAGGTTAGAGTCCACAAAACCTGTAGACTCAATGTCTTATTTTTTCCACTGTGTGTATTTAATATAACACACACACACACACACACACACACACACACACACACACACACACACACACACACACACACACACACACACACACACACACACACACACACACACACACACACACACACACACACACAATTTCCTTCTTTATTCATTCCCCTAAAAATGGTACTACACATCACTATGCTTTGACTAAGAATGATGCTTAGGTTTCTTTTCTAGATAGATTTTTCTTTAACTATCTCAATACAACCTTTAGAAAAAACCCAACAAATCGAACACAACCTTTCAAGCCTCAATGGGGATATCATAACCAATTCTTTTCTTTTTCTCTTATAAGTGACTCGCTCCATGAACAAGTTGAACATGTATGTACATGCAACTATATGATAGTCAATATCTTTGACCCAGCTTAGAGTCCACAAAACCTTGTAGACTCAATGTCTTATTTTTTTCCACCGAGTGTATTTAATAACACACACACACACACACACACACACACACACACACACACACACACATTCAATTTTGTATGGCTTAAGATGCACATGTATTATATATTTGTAATATATAATTAAATTTATAAACATTAATTGGTGCAAACCTATCCATTATATTTTATTAGAGAATATGATCAAACTATGTATTTACTTATATAAATTTATTTAGTAATAGGATACTCTTATCCATAAGAAAACTTATATTACAAGTAATCTACTCTAAACCCTAGTCGTAGCCTCCTCTTACTTATATAAGAATGTAAAGGGCTAGTGGGGTAAGTTATTGTTTTGGAAAAGAGTTACTATTCTAATGTTTATAATCTATCAAAGGTTTTAATGTAAATAGGTAGGAATTCTACCTAGATAAATTTGTGTCTTGTATTACAATGTTTTGATGCATACATGCAGGGGATAGTATTAGTAGATCGATATCTTGGAACATATCCAATAATTTAATATGGTATTAGAGCCTATTAAAGAGATTCACCTTTCACATCATGTTTACGTGGAACATGCAAAAATCTATTATTTGTGTGCACATATTATTCAAGCATAATATCACATTTGTTGTTTTTTATTTTATGTTTTCCTTTAGTTTCCAAGTTCACATATGTTTTGGTGGTATACTATAATTACCCACTATGGATCGTCACCTCACCCTTGGTGGATCTCAATGATTAGAAAGTGGTGAAAGTAGTGGAGAACTAAAGGTTTTCAGCTATTGTTTTTGGCATAATTTCTCTAGATTAGTGATGTATTCATGATTATAGGTCCAATCAAGGATTTTTTTAGACCAAACAACCTAGAGATTCATAGACAACAATAGAATCACAAAAAAATCTATATGTAACATGGAAAAGTAAATTTTTCATATTAATCAAAGAAGGAAAATCTACATACAAAAATTGGAATTACAATCTTACAATATAAGACTCTATAAATATCCCGAGTGGGATGCACTACAAAATTTTATCCTAGCTAGACTTGGAGTCTCTACAAGGCTTTGCTTGAACTAGGATAATTGGTTTTTCTCTCCTCTATCAATTATATTACATGTCATGAAGCTCTAATATATTCTGTTCTTCAAACTACTTCATAAGGTATTTATACCCATATTTATAGGGACCAACTAACAATGCAAAGAATTTTTTCCGCCTTCCAATTTATACGTTACTATTTTGGTCACATCTATACACATAGTAGTTTCTCAAGAAAAAAGGATCTAATCAAAGCAGAAAGTGGATTAGGCCCAAATAATGTGGAATGAACACCTTAGTATAGACACATAAATTTTGTGTTTCGCACTTGGTAACATTAGTTTTGCCTAATCGTTTTGGCACACTTGGACGATTAACATATATTTGAATCTTGAGAATATTTTCCTCTCATCAATTTATCCTTCCACTGTCTTGGTCACCTTCGTCTACTACTAATACTTATCAACCCAATTCGAACAAAAACACCTTATAAATTCGGATAAACATTCTCTAATCATCATATCCCTAAATTTTCCCCGTATAGTACCCAAAACCCCGTACATTATCTTATATCAAAGTAGTATTTCACTCTATTAACAATGTCTAGGAATTTCAATGGATACTTTTCAAAATTAGGTTGGTCTATTGATGGGTTGACTATGGAGTGAAATCAATGATGAGTCACCTACATATACAATTGAACTTTAAGGTCATTTTATCACCTCACGTCTCTCTTGGAGCACCCATATCACCTAAGGAACTCTCACACATACTAGAGATCATTACATATCATATAAAAATACATATGAAATCTTCAAAGAGAAGCCTTAATATGGTCCATTGAGATAAAATTTGAATACAAATAGGTCATAGTTACATGGTACCAAGTATCAAAATATAAATGAATGATCACATTTAGATGCACATTATTTTTAACTTTGCACACTCACCTATGTGGAGAACTACATGTTGTTTGAGACCTCTTTAGAGTAGTTATAAGAATAAAAACACTCAACCATATGAGGGGTGTGTTAAGGTCATTTAAACCCAAAATGTTAACCCTTTTGAGGTATTTTCTTATGCAACATGTGTTTCTAGGGTTTGGATAAAGGAGACATGACATAGACTTCATTACATTAGATCAAAAATACAAACACATACGAAACTAGATTGTAGATATATAAGAGAAGGATCTAGCCAATTTTGGGTCCTAAAACCCTTCTAAACACTATCTACAAACCCATACAACATTATTTGAAACATGGACATGAATCTGTTGGAAGTTTTGAAATAATTCCTCTACCATTACTCGTCACTTGAGTCACTTATGACATATTTTAGGTAATTTTAGGCTTTGTAGGAGTTTGTGAGATCCAAAAAATTATGTAAACTAAAGTAACTTATCCTTGTTGGTTTTCCTACATATTTAAATGAATTAATTACACATTTAACCTATCGTTACAATTCAAATTTTATATACTTAACACCTTTGCTTTTATATGATGAATTAGCTCATGTTTTACTATATTTCATACCTTTGTGTGTGGAAAAGGTAAAATACATTGGTGAACCCCATAATTGATTGTACACAAAACCTTATACGTTTCCTTTCATATTAGGGTTTTTGATTAACTAAAATAGGGATTTTAGAGCTAATCTAACTAGTAACAATGATAGAATAACTAATATGAAATGTAAAATAAGTGCTAACAGATTTTATTTGATATTTAAATGAAATGCAATAAATGAAATAGTAGTGATTAGGGTACTAACCTGAAAAGTACTTACCTCATTGTGTTGTTGACTGTGATGACTAATAGGTGGACATGGCAGAATATGAAGTTGTGACCCAAAAAATTGTAGGACACGGGATCTTTTCTATCTTGGGGCACCTGGGGGTGCCCCGGTCTCGTGATCTCTGGGTGCTGCAGGTCCGCGAAAAGCTGTGGTCTGCTTCCGGTAGTGTCATAAATTCTCTATAATACCTTCTTCTTGGTTGCTAGGTTATCACAATAAACTCACTCATGTCTCTATAGTTGGGTGATGATGATCTACCTGCAAAACCCCATACAAAAGATCAAATCCCTAAAAATAAAGATGTAAATAAAGGGGTCAGACTGACCTTAGCTACCACGATGGTGGACTTAGAACTAAGAGTTGCACTATATCCCACACCCAATGTAGTTTTGTGTGCTTGTGTGTGCAATGTGTGCCTAGGGTGCCCTAAGCGCACAATGATGCGTATAGGGGGCAATAACTAGATGTAAAATGTAAATGGTGGATGGAATAGAATGAATACAACCCTTTCCCCTATGTTTGTGTGATGCAGATGTAGAAGATTCCCAAATGCAGTCCTTTTCCTAAGTAGTAGCTAGCTCTTGATAGTAGATAGTCCGCCCATAATGTGGTGAGTATGTTATGTTTATATAGGGATCTCTTGCTCAAATTTTGACACTAATGGCCCGACATGCCGACTAGCACATAGGTGAATGAGACCATAAAACCATAGAGATTGACCTTGAATAATGAAATTAAATGTGAACATCATGGAAAATAGGGTGCCCAAAATCAAGGACTAGAGCGCCCATAGGCGCCTTAACATGACCCTAGGCACCCTACTCAGGGACTAAGGATGAAAATGACCTAATTACGACACCTAATGCTTGTTGAAAGATGACCATAACTATGCAGATAACTAAAGACCATGCAAGACAAACGACAATGACAACTAACTGAGTGACAAAAAGGACTAAGGGATGAGCCATTAGTGAATATTTTTCTCACGCGAGATCCATATATAAAATAACATACTTGGTGATATAAATGTAATAGTAAGTGCATGATTTTGTGACTACATTTTCCCCCACTTTATGTTGGTTAGTAGAAAGCTCGATACCATAAAATAGATAGAGATGTGTAGCAAAGAGAAAACCAGAGATGCCCATGCTCAAGTAGAGCGCACATATGTGTAGTAAAAGCGTGTTGAAAGAACCATATAGTGTGCTTCGAACCATGGATCAACAGGTTGATCCATACAACGAAAAGCGTAATGGCATGATGATTGTAGTGTTGTAAAATGAAGATGAGATGGGGAAGGGAGTGATCGGGCCCCATCCCGAATGCGTGTGTACAAATAATGAACTAGAGGATTTGGGCTTCCTGTTTCCATAGGAAGAGTGTAGGGAGAAAAGTGTGTTATTCTCCAATCTCTAACTACATCCTCAAGATCTAGCCACTGAGACGGACTTAGATCAAAATATTTGTGGTTTTCGGATCCAGATAATTTTGATCAAACAGTTGACCCATATAGGAGTGGTATAGGAAAGGAACTCTTGCCCCCACTCCACGGGTGTTGCTGCAATGTGATGGCTTCTAAGTTAGGTCATCTGGGAAGCAAGCACAAAATGAAGAATAGCTTCCCAAGTTAGGTCATATGCGAAAGCGGTGAATGTAATCTCCTAAGTTAGGCCATCTAGAGGCCACACGTAACTCCCAAGTTAGGTCATCTGGGAGGCCAAATTTTTTTGAACTTGTGACCGATATGATTTCTATTGTTGAATGTATTAATTAATTGATCGGTTTGTTATTTTGATTGGTTACTCGTGGAGAGATTTTATGCTAGTTGCCCTCAAGTTAGGTCATTAGGAGGAATCAATAGAAGTCGGTGAATGATCATATGGAAAGATTCTTAACACTTGTTTCCCCATTTTAGGTCATTAGGGGAAATGATGAGATGTCAAATAGAAAAATTGTATGTTCTTTTGTTGCCCCTAGATTAGGTCTTTAGGGGGAATGAATAGTGAAATGTCGCATAGTGAATTAGTAAATGATTTGAAATTGTCACATTGGTAGTGTTTTAAATGTGTGGTGATATAAAGGGGAATTATAGGATGTTCCAAATGATATTCCCCCTTTTAGTGAAAGGGGAAGTGATGAGAAGAATGAATGCTTAAGCCGAAAGTAAGCACAATATATGTAGAAAGTGGTAAAATTGCGAGAATGTGGATACCTTAAGTGTAAAACATCATCACAGAGAGATAATACGGGTGTATGGGTATAGTATGGTGGTAGGAGGAATTATGAAAATAACTCCACAAATAGGGTGTGAATCGGAATAAAAACGCTCAAGATATGGTTAAAACAGTGTAGTTTGTATTAATAGAGGAAATGTGCCTAAAATAATGACTATAGTAATGTAGATGAAAAAGGAACTATAAATAGTAAGGTGAAAAAGTGTTTAGTCACCTTATTTTTAGTTAGCACTATTGTGAGAGTGAGCATGAGGTGAGTGAAAATGCCATAAGTGAGAGCAACACGCCCTAGTTGATTTGAGAGAGTGGCGACACCGTAGAGTCATGCACTACTGCAGAGTTGGTAAGCAATGTGTTTTTCAAAAAATGTTTGGTGTATGAGTTTTTTTAGTGAATTTTTGAATTTTTAGAATTTTAATTTTCTCGGCGTTGTGGACCTAGACAATAACGGTGGGGCACTAGTGACCCCTGGGACAGGAACGCCCAAAACTAGGCACTAGTGTCTTTCTTTGGGTGCCCCCTCCCGCATCTAGGTGCCCCTGTCCGGAAAGTGTGAATGTGGACTAGAATGGTAAAAATGAAGTTTACAAAGTGAATAATAATGTAATGAGTGAATCTATTTGTACTTGTAAAGTGTTCTAACATTGCATTTGTTCTTTTTGTGTGTGTAGAGAGATATCCACTTGAGCAAGTTCTGCGAAGGTCGCCATTTGAGCATGTTGCTAAGGTTGGGTTTTTCAGATGAGGATTGGGATGTGATGGACCATGCCAACTGTCACACATAACACAGATGGGAGATGTTCCCCATAACATGTCGATGTTGACTGCACTATATGACAAATGGTGTGCAGATACATGCATGTTTTGGTTACCTATAGGGGAGATGACTATGATGTTGGAAGACGTGTAATGTATTCTAGTAGTTACTGTTGTTGGGGAGAGGGTTCAAGTGATGTTGCTAGAGGACATGGATAGGCAGATCCGAGATGTGAGATGATACTTTTAAAGACTTAGACACTTGTCGAGGCTCATATTAGTCTAGATGTTATTTTGAGGTCTAGTGTTTTGTGCTTGCGAAAGTTTATAGCGGTGGTCATTGCTTCATCTATAGTAGTGGAGGGAGGAGGTGTAGGCATCTTGTATAATATGCATGATATATTTTTTCGAGATAGAGGAGGATGGTACGAGGCATGTGTTATCTAAAGATCCACAGACAAGAAGATTCATGTGTTTTCAAAGCCTATTGAGCCAAATCTTCACCACGAAGAAAGGACTTAATCAAATTATAAAGAGAGACGAGAAGCCTATGGATGCATTTTTTTGCCAAGTGTCAAGCAGGTGCAACTTTAGAAGTCAAAAAGGGGGAAAAGTCTCGAGATTCCCATGGATCGACACGTGGAGTCAACAAATGAGCCGCCAAGAGATGTTGTTCGTATACCATGGGTCCTTATGAGCCAGAAAAGAAAAGCAAGCCTGGGGACGATGCAAGTGCCCACCCGGTGCATTCCCAAGAGCCTTAAAGGAAAGTAGAGTCTTAAGAATGCGTGGACCTTCCACATGGATCTTGCAACAAATGGAATCCATCTTCAAAGTAGGCCATTAAGATGACAAGCCATCCGTCACGTATAAGTGATTTAGGGTCTTATCTGTAAGATTTAATTCTCAATACTTTTTCAAAATATCAGAGGCGAAGGGTCATTTCATTACAAAATATGCACCATTTGAGTCAAGAGGCCGAGAACCAATGCATAAAGGGTCAAAATATTTGGTTATGTAATAAATAGTCAAGGAGTTTCTTCTCGAAATACGAGTCTATCTCAAGGAGTCACTGCAAGATAATTAAGATGCATTAAATAGGCATGGCTCTCACTTTTCTAAGGAGACCAATTTGTGATAGGGATTTGAGGAAATCAGCGTCACTTCATATCATTTATCATAATTGAGGGGGCAGTTGGGAAGGAGTTTGAAAGTTCTCTCTTACCTCCTCCCCCTATAAATTGTAATCAAATTTTGATGAAAAGGAGATATAGAAAATTTTTAGTTAGGTTCTAGGAGAGTTAATCTATTCCTCTCTGTCTCAAAGTCTCTCTGTTGTAAGAGACAGAGATCTTGGAGCTCTAGCCTTCGCATGGGCTTTGTAACTAACAGTCTCACCTCTCTTCTGAATGTAATACTGTGCACAAAAATTGGAGTAATATATATGTTTTGGGATGCTTTTTTTCATCACTCACATAGCTTTATTGTCTTTGATCACCTTTAATTACATAAAGAAACTGTGCACATTTGAATGTTTGTTACTATCTTTGAAGTTGTGCTTAAGTAGTTTGAAGTAGCGTTTCATGTGATCCTCACCGGATGAGGATCGTGGTGCATTTCGTCCACCCTTTTCAGATCTTAATCGCTTTCTCTCCTTGACAGCTTATAGAATTGATCACCTCCTAGTTGACTCTTTCCGGCACATCACCTTTTTTGTTTCATTTTTATGTTTTTTCAATTTTTCGACCCCTATCTCCCCACAGAGAAGAGCCAGCTTCTTCAAAATTTGGAGGTCTCCTTAGGGTGCACATCCCACTAACCTAAGGATTCCCACGACTGACGACTCTATCTGCCAAGGATGGTCATAAATAGTATGTGTGGGCATGATGTGTGTTAGTCCATCTATACAGAGATTTATATCAGTTCACTCACGACAAGCACAACAAAGGATAGGAGCCACGAAATTGTTCCACATGTTGGCATATGAGCATATAGCAAAAGTTGTTGAGACAGTTGAGACCCACGAGAAGAGTGGGCCGGGCCTGAGATATACGTGTGGAGGTGGGTTAACATTCATGGGCATAGGATGGATACCAATACTTATAGGGCCCTAATAGATAAGATGGGACCTAAGTTAGTTATATGGAGGCCATACCATGACTATGTAGGTGGCCTAAGGATGTTATGGATCTACGATGTGGTTAGAGGATAGATTTCTAGGAGTAACAGAGCTCTTCCAGGTGGAGTGAGTCTCACGTCAGTTTGGTATGGCTTAGGATGTGCCCCCAAATCCATATATATGGTTGAGAGCTATTCGGGCACCGAGGAGGGTTGGGGCTAGACCGGGACCCACAACTAAGTAGTTAGCACCTCCTAGTCAAGATGAGGTAGATGTCGCAATAGAGGTGGTAGATGTAGATGATTCCAATAGTACCATGCATGGTGGGCAGCACATCGATGGGTATTATTGTTCCCATTATTTGTAAATCCAATGAGGTTACCATACGTAGGTGGAGGAGGAGTGGGGGAAGCTCATGTCCTCGGCCCCATAGTAGCAACTGTAGCGGAACATGAGTATGTAGATGCGTTTATGTTATGTATGTTGTTTTTTTATTTGAAGTGATGGTTGTCTAATGTGTTGGTGTTATTTTTTTGTAGGTGATGTGTATTGGTCATTGATAGTCGACACATCCATCCGCACCCTGACGCAGAATGTGTTGACCGACATGATTGGTGGTGGTATACTTGAGAGGGTGGATGATATAGCGGGTGAGCATGAACATTTATTTGATCATGTGGCGGTGTCAATAGCCACATGTATCTGCATTTATATCCGAGAGGGATGAGGCAAGCAGGAGACTCATCGAGCTAGAGAGGCGGTAGGTGGTGGTCTGCTAGCACAAGATTTTTTGCTCAATATATGGACTTACCGGGAAAATTATCTAATAATTCTATAGATAACACCTTACTACGGAGGTAGGTGGAGAGATATCAAGGCCACGAACAATGGTGCCGAGTTGGTGGTGAGGCATCTAGTTATAGGGCTCTCGCAATACCCGAGAGCGATAATGATGATGAGTTGTGATTATCATGATTGTATATGATGTAGGGGAGTTTCCCCCCAACAATGATTTTTGTTGCTACCTATGTATGGACACATGTGATTTATATATGACGATCTTATTTTGTGGTGTATTGATGTTGTATGATTTGGAATGTATGTGATGTTTTTGTATTGTGTTAATGTTAAATTTGGTTGATGTAATATTCGCATAATGATGAAAAATAGAATGTGATTAGTTAATTGGAATGTTTAGTAAATAGAATGTGTAATGCGTAGTTAGATGATAGTAACATAGGATGTGAAAATATGATGATATATGAACTAATGTGTTGTAATGAATGTGTGTCGTAATAATGTAGTGTGATCATAACATGTTAGTGTAATGAGTGGGAGGGGGAAAATTAGTGATGCCCACCAGTGTATGGATGAGTAGGTTCATTGAGTTAAGATCTCATAACAATCAAGGATGAACCACAAAAATTAAGAGTGTGTCATCAGGAAATGATTGTGGTGCGCTAGATGAACAAAGGAGCGAGTGATAAAAGGTTCTTAGAGAAATCCCTAATAGTCGTGTAAGAACCGTAAGAACACAAGTGCGTCATCGGGGGTAAGGTGATAATAATCACCTACTAGAGACCAAGGTGATGTAAAGCAGTGGAAGCATGTGGAATGGAAGAAGCATGAGTGTATGAACCAAACTGAATGTCATATGGAGTTGTGGTGGCATGTATGAAAGAAGGATGTTGCGAAGACCAATGTGGAATAACAACATGATGCGGTGGATAGCACGAGTGTGATGGATGAGATGGATCTAGTGGTGCAAAGTGGTGTATGGACATAGTGAAGAGTGTGCATGAGTAATCAATTGGGGTGGTGAATGAATCAATTCCTAAGTACCGAATGGAGGAGAAGACTCGACTATAGTAGGAGCTCTCTGGTGAGGTAGAGGGGAGATTGATCATTCACGTGGGAGATCCAAATGAAATGATTCCCGATCCTCTAATTAGCATAGTCTATCCTGAAGGGATAGACAGTCATTATCTTTATGGTCATTGATGTGATGGTAGTTACAATAATGTTGGTCATGTTGATGTTGTAATCGATGTTGCGGATGGTGCTGGTTTAAAGGTAGGTGAATTAATCACTCATTGAGTAATACGCATAGCACATCATGTGGTCGAGCGTGATGAGAAAAGTGTAAAGGTTCCTGCAACCTAGGTGCAGTAGTAATAGGAGCATGTCATGGAGCCGGAGAAGGAGTATGCTTTTGTGGTGAAGTAGGTTGAGCCTGTTTGCTTTGATTTTTAGGAAAAGGTGGAGATTGTGTAGGATGCTCAATCAAGGTAATGGTGTAGAACTAGAGGAGGAAATAGCCATAGTAGTGTGTGGAGGATCTATAATATGTGTAGAGAGAATATATTTCTCTAATTCAATGACCTTATAGCATAGGAGAATAAATGACTCACGTGCATCCGATAGTAATTGTTTCTGTGTGGGGAATGAGGCCACATGTAGACACCAATTTTTAGTATCATTCCTCCCCTTCACCCTATGTTTTCTCTCCTTCATTAGGCTTACCCATTCAAATCCCATTTCCCACCTAAATTTTAATAAATCCCATTTCCCACCAAAAATACATATTCAATTAATCAATCTTAATTGGTTAATTGATCCCCTTTAAATCCCTAATCCTCATTATATGTTAATGTGCTCCATATAAATCCACCTAATTAAATATTCCAAACTAATTCATATCATCCCACCTAATAATTAAATACTCCAAAATCATTCAAATCATGAACCCCACTCATGATTTAAATAATGCAAAATAATCCATATCAAATCCATTATTGCACCTAATCACTCAAATCATGTCCCCCCACTCACCTAATCAGGGTTACTTTGTCAAACCCATATTACTTGATAACCCCTAAATTAACCCCATCTCTAGGTCACTAATCTAGACAAGGATGAATAAAATTCGACCAACATTTCGCATGCCTGGTGAGACCCTCCCATGAGTTATTATCATTGGTTTTGCAACTCGTTGTTTTATCTATCATTTTGCTATTAGTGTTTGTTGTTGTAATTTCATTTTTTGTTCCATATAGTATTTTATGGTTAACATTCACGTTGTGGGAAGTATTATTTCTTTGTGTTGTCTTAGGGTGTGTGTGTAGGTTCCAATAATGGTGGATACACTATCGGCTTCATCGCTAATTCCGAGTGTCTCTGGGGGTGACGATATTCTCGTTATTTTATTGTTTATAATTGTCTTAGTTAGTCGTCTCCAAAAGGTTAGTATTTGGTGCTTTATAGTTGGTATAAAGTTTTAATTTTTATTATAATAATAATAATAGATATAATATATAAGTAAATAAATAAAATTAAATAAATTAAATATTATCCTAAAACTACCCCTCCCACCTATCCCCTAATTCCTTAACTCACCAACTTATCCAAGTTATTCCCACACCCAACTCACTATCTAATTCCTCCAAACCTCTTTCCCATCCATCACACCGATTTAACTACCCGCAACCCCGTTCGCATCCCCTATTCCCAAATCCCGACACCTTGTTCTCATCCCACATTCCCAAATTCCTACACCCCGTTTCGATCCCACATTCCCAACTCCCTACACCTCACTCCTAACTAACTACCTCAGCCCTCGACCACCCGAGCTCCCACCTCACTACTCACCCAATCCCATTCCTATTCCCTACCCCATTCCTTCCCACAACACGGTGACCAACAAACCCATATCCCACCCCGCCAAATCTTTCTCCTTCCTAACTTGCCGCTTAGGGCCGAGCTATCTGTAATAGGATCAACAACCTCTACTTCCCCTAACTCGGCTTCTCGACTAAGCCATCCTCGTTGTCCATACTCCTCAACACCGACAACCACCCCCCATGACCACTCGGCCTCACCACACCGTACTCAACCATCTACCGCTCATCACCAAGACCACACCACATCGTCGTTAGCTCACCACAATGTCCAAACCTATCACCGACCTTCCATAGGCTCACCACCGATTCCATAGCCAACCATCACCTAACCATTGTCAAGCTCCACCCTCCCACCACCAAGCCCTAAAATCAATGCCAAAGGTGAAATCATTAGGCTTCAGTCCTGTTGCGTGCATTTGGAAAAATATCTTTAAGGCCTCATCCCATAACCATGTTGGCAATACCCTGTAATCATAGTTATTCACAAAACTAAATTTTGTTCACACATAGTTGCCCACAGTCGCCCAAATTGTCCACATCATACAATGACATCTAGTTTGGCGTATTTTCGATGAGTGGGAGAACTATTTAATTGTCCCACATACAACCACCACTAACACCATGACTCTCCATGCTTCACCTCTACATCACATTCGACATATCGACCAATCGACCCATTTACCAATTGTTTTGATTTTCCTCACTGGCTTTCGAGTACATTTTTTTAGTCTTTGATTTCTACTATTTTGTAGTCTTGCATTCATATGGTCTTGCATTTCTATCATTTCCTCGGTCTATGTTTGTCTAGCAATTATATTAATCTAAATGTGTTGCCGTTAGTCTACATCATTTATTTTGTCTATAATTGTCTCACATTTTGATGGTCTTGTATTTATCTTGTAATTCGTTTCTTTCATCTATATCGGTCTAGCATTTTCATTAGTCTATATCAGTCTATATATTAGTTTACATTATTTATATCGTGCATTATTTATGTTGTCTATATGAGTCTTGCATTTTTGTCACCTCTCGTATATATTGTACATCATTTCATTGGTCTATAACGTGTATAGTTTATCATTTATATCATATATAATTTCCCTATTGTCATTATTCATTTCTTTAGCTTTAGTCTTCACTTTCGTTGTTTTCTTAATTTATAACCACTAGTTTTTCATTTCCATTCCCTTAACATGTTTTATTTCCTTATATTATTTTCTTTTCTATCATTTAGCTTTCACAACTTGTTTAATATCATTGCATTCGAACGTTGGACTACAATTTTATTTTAGTTTAATCATTTTTATTTTTCTTCATAGGACCTTCTTTCATGAACATTAGATCTTTTAATTGTATTTAACGTACTTTTTATAATCATGTTAATTAATTATCTTATTTTATTTTACAGGCGACCAATCTGCGATTACACCCACCTCATTTCGTTGTCAAAGACATATTTTTTATAACATTTACACAACTCCACTACCTTCCGTCGAGATCTCTAGCAATACCACTCATCGTGATTGGTGCTTCTTTAGCATCTTTCGTTGTTTCTCGATACCGCATATCGCTTTACAACACATCATTATTATTTACTCACGTTGTCATCTAACCCCCTTTTTGGTGCCTTTCATCTACACATTCTTTTCATTTTTTTGAGAAGCTAATCACAACCCGTCACCTATATGCTCTTCTCTTGCACTTATCAAAAGTGATCCTGAGAATCAAAAACACAACTGTGGTATCCTACATCATTTTCTTTTCATTATCGTAGAGAACTACTAACCCCTTTTACAGGATCATTGACTGCATAATAGTTTGTCATTTTCTTTAATCAACATACTCACATTGATAACTCCATATTCTCTCTAGTATTTTTATTGCGCTAATTGTGCAGATAGTCTACATTGTTGGCTTGCTTGTGACAAGATTGCTTGGAGCCTACTCTTTGCTTGCCTCAACTTCTTGTCGATAAAAAGGAAAATCACTATACATGTATTCCTCATTTTCTCTATTTTCTCCTTTTGCATCGCAACTCCCTTTTCCTGTGTGTGTCCTCATCGAAAGATAACATTTGGATTTGGGTTAACAAATAAATTTTCTCTTCTACATCCTACTTGCTCACATAGTTTAAATAGGGGTTTAATACTCTACATCTCACATATCTTATCACACACAACCTAAAAATTCACAAACCAATTAACACATTGAAACATTCCTTTCACCTGGTTCACTGATTGAGATTTGATCACCCAACAGAAATCAATGTGCAGACATTTCCCGCCACATTAGAGGACGTGTATCGATACTTAGAGTTCTAATTCTTGGTAGGAGATTGAATCTTAAGACAACATGATCTAGAGCTATGAGAAGTTTTTGGGATAGTTATATGGGCAATGTCATGGTGTCAGTAGGCTCCAAACAGGGTATGAAGGTATGATCTATTACCACCGCTCCTATCCCCACTATCCGCAAGGCCATCATGGGTATTTTTGGCTTTGCGGTTGATAGGGACAAGGGGGTGATACATTACTATAATGCTAAGCTCCCATCATTACTCAAATAGAGGCACATGGTCTGTACCTATTCTAAGGGAGTAGATATCCTTGGGACCACTTATCATGACTTGTACCGGTGGTTTGCTTACGTGGTCGGGTCTCTCATTCACCCCACACTCATGATGAGTTGGGTTTATGAGTGCATTATCCCCTACTGTGGGGAGTACAAGTACAGGATCCAGGGGTCATCGGGGCCACCAAATGGACATGGATGTCAGTACTTAGAGGGACGCATCATCCAAAGTGGCTTCATTAAATATTGTAGACCTTGTTGTTATTCCATACCAAGATATGGTAGGAGTGTGGGGGAAAGATGAGACCATAGTGACAGTTTATGCCACTACTAGCCGCTTAAGACTCATCCATTTGATTGAGTTCCTCGCCAGTTTGGTCTTACGTATGTTGATATGATTCCCCCTGTGGCACCTGTATACATGAGTGTTAAGGAGGCTTGAAAGGGCCCTAGCGGAGATCCCGGCTAGATCGTAGTGACTCAGGGGTGCCTATTGCAGTTAGATGTGTTGTTCATGACCGACTTGTAGGTGGTGTAACTCTTGCACCTTTACTTTAGATTAAGGTGCACCCACCCACAATAGGGAGGAGGAGGTACCCATAGATATAGGTTCTGATTCTGAGGAGGAGACAGTGATGAGACTATAGAGGAGACCAAAGTGATGAGATCATAGAGGAGAGTGGTGATGGTTCATATGATAAGGATTTGGGTGGTGAGATTGGTTAGGTATCCCACATGGAGGAGGAAGAGAATGATCTCAAGTGGCATGATATTTTGGAGAGACGGTTGAGCGGGAAAAGGTGGATGTAGAGATGGAGAAGTTAGTTTCAAGGGGCCACTTCCTCATGATTGAGGAGATGACAAGGATTCCATCATAGGGCAACAAGTTGCCTCGTATAGAGAAGAGGCACAACAGACCTCGTAGCATTTACACCAGCTATGTTGGTGGACCCTACATGGGTTATCGGAGATCTAAGTATGTGATTTACTCTTTCCTTGAATTTGTTAGTTTCAAAATGTTAGTTGCTATGCTTTGTATCTCTTTTTGATTTTTGTGATTTTCTAACTCACCATTATTTCTTTGTTTTGTAGCAAACACTCAAGAGTGGTGAGACCTTATTCATCAGTTTGTGTAGACACCTTGTTACTTCCCACGGGGAAGACTAGAGCACAGTTGTTGGAGGATGTGGGGTAGCCTTTGCAGTGACCGCCACACTAAAATTTTCACGCCTTTCTAGAAGGCCACATATATGATTATGGATTTGAATACCAAGGTTACGGGCTACGAGGCAACTGAGAGAGAGAGCAAAGATTGAGGAGGAGCCATAGTGAGACCATGGCTAGTGGTCATACTCATGGGAACTCACACCATTCAAAGGCATTCACGCATTGAAGCTGTAGTAGGAGCCCTAGGTATGTGCCTTCTCAGGGGTCCCACAGGGACTGATAGGCTATTGAGCCATTATTACTTTGTTGCCATTTTGTGAGGCACTTATATGATTTTTTTTTTTGTATTTTTAGGCTCATTGAGAGCATTTTGACCACGCCTAGTGCATGATGGCATTGTACACAAACTTTATTTATTGTTTGTATAGAGTTGACTTCCATTTATGGTTTGATTTGCATGTGTACTCTAGATGTTTAGAATTTGGTTTTGTATGCTTTTTAGAATGTATGCAATGGATGATGAATGCTAACAGAATGATTTTATTTTTGTTGTTTTTGCAATGATGATATATGATGATTATGCAAGTACAATGTAATGTTGAAATTTAGTTTCTCTAAGCAATTTTTGATACTTCTTATTGTTTTGGAAAAACGTGATGAAAAAGTGATACGATAATAGAATGAACTTTCCCCACTCCTAACCCCACGCAACCGGTAAGATGCAAGGGCTCAACACCAAGAGCTAGAAGGGATGCAAGTTATACAAATTTTTTGAATGGTAATGATGAGAGAAAGAAAAGGATTTGGAAAAAACCAAATTGAGAACCTACGACCTCATTCTACTCAAGTTTGCTACATAGTTTAAAATGTGAATTGCTTTCTAGTTTATCTAGACTTAGATCCGTAGATGGCAACTTGGTTGAAAAAATATGGTTTAAGTTTTTAAACCTCTTGGAATTTGGACATCTAACTCACTTTGTTTTGGATTTATGATTTTACAACATCTTTTATTGAATGAACTGCTTTTAATTTTCTAATTTGGCGAAGAGACCCCCTACACCTTGCCTCATGCTACTAGTAGGAAGTATGGGCTCATCACCAAGGACAAGGCATAGGTGAGTAAGGGCACTTATCTCCTTTCCCAACCCCATGCCACTAGTAAGAGGCGCAAGCTCAACACCAAAGGTTGGTGGGGCAAAGAAGTGTGTAAATAAATATTTTTGTTGATTTGCATTTGACATATATATCTAGGTAAAATGTTTAGAATGTTCTTATTTCCAAAGAGGTGTATATGGGATAGATGTGACACCATAAAGCTTCTAGAATGACTATAGGCAAAGACACCTAATCTAGAAGAAAACTATGAGTAGAACCAAGTATGTAGGCCTTGGTATGGTTACTGTCAAATATTTGTCTTATCTTGTTTGAATTGATGAAATGATTCAGAACGATTGATGATATTATGAAAATTTGAAGAGATGTTATTTGAACATTTTTCCAATATTTTCATAAGTTTTTAGGAATTGTTGTAAGAATAAGTCCCTTGATTACAAACTTTACGAAATGAGCTAGTAAATGAGACCGCAATGATGCAATAATATACATGTGGAAATGCAGGTGAATCATGCATAATACCTTTTAAGATGAAGAGAGTTGACAAATTCACCAAACTCCTCCTTCTAGAGTACACATGGGAAATGCCCCATTTTTATAGTCTTCTTATTAGTCGATATGGACCCAACTAGTTGGGCCCGAATTTCCTTCATTCACCGGTATTTTTTTCTATTCAACTGTTTAGCCTTAAAACCAAATATCCCTCACATATCTCACACTTGTAAATTTTATTGTTATGCTCCTCTGAGCCATTCGGTCAACGTAAATACTATGTCGCTTCTCGGCATTGAGTTGAGCTTCATCGATGCTTTCTAAGTCGAGAGTCACGCCTCTCGATATCCTTTTTCTCCCAAAATTCCTTGTAATGAGATGCGAAGATTAGGTATTTCAACTTCGAGCGGTAAAATTTCTTTCCGCACCGAATACCAAATAAAAAGGGGGTTTCCCATGTCGGCATTCTTACCAATGTTAAATAGGCCCATAAGTCCGTAAATATCTTTAAATGCCAATCGCGTTTGTTCTCCTTGACAATTTTAAGGAGAATGGACTTTAACATCTTGTTAGTAGCCTCACCTATCCATTAACCCGAGTGTAATAGAGGGAAGCCATGTGGTGATTTATTTTGAACTTTTCACAAAGATCACACAATTCCTCATTTTTGAAAGACGTGTCATTATCAGAAATAATGACTTGTAGGAATTCGTACCTCCAGATAATTTGGTTCAAAATGAACATAGAAATTACACATCCTGGTACGGTGGTGACAGCATAGCCTCTACGCCCTTAGTGAAATATTTTTGGCCATGATTATTAAGTTATGGCCATCTGTTGATGAGGGAGAAAACTTCCCTATCAAATATAGACCCCACGTGGAAAAGGGCCATAGTGTTGTAATTGGTTGTAGAGCCTGTGTTGGTATGTGGATCTTGTGAGAGAACTCTTGAAATTTATGGCACTTACGCACAAACTCCACTGTATCATGTTCTAACATGGGCCAAAAGTAGCCCATTCTATATATTTTTTGAGTGGTAGCGTGACCTCTCAAGTGGCCTCCACACACTCCACTGTGGGATTCATAAAGGATATTTTCATACTCCTCTTCATCGACACATCTAAGCAACATTCCGTCAAAGGCTCTTCGATAAAGAACCTATTATATGATCACATATTTAGTGGCTATGACGGGTAGTCATGTCTTCTTTTTGTGATGTTTCCCCTTCAAAGTTATGCATGATCCACAATGAAATTAATAATATCGTATACCATGAACATGTAGAGATAGGGGGATTAGTTTCAACATAATATATGCACTCATCAAGGAAATCCATATTAACTAAATCACCTCCATCTAATGGGTTATCACCTAACCACCTGCGATGATTTGTCCTTTGAAAAAATTTGGTTAACAAACGTCATCTCGAACTCACCCATTAGAGTTATGAAACATCCAACCTTCTTAGATAACAAACCCTGTGTTAGAAATATTCATAAATGATCAATCTTGACGATAACCCTCATTTCTTGGTTAAGCATATAGTGTCTTAACCATTTTGTTATGAAAAATATAACCAAAACATTATTTCTTTTCCTACGTATAATGTGTCTCATAGTCAAGAAACAATCAAATGATAAGATAGATAAAGACGCTTTCGCTTTTTCATCATCCTATAAAGCTAGCATGCAATATAAGAAATGTTTGTAGCATGTGAGTAAAGAATAAGTGGCTGATCTCGATTTAGGAGGCATGAGCATGAGGGGCTATAATAAGAATTGTTTGGCCGAATCAAATGACTCAATGCACTCTTACGCCCAAGTATTGTAGAAATCCTTTTTCAATAGGTTATTTATTGGATGAATGGAAAAGGTTAAGTCAATAATGAACCTTTGGATTGCATTGATTTTTCCCGAAAATACCTAATGCCATAATCGTCGATGGTGGAACCCTATAAGTAACTACTCATATTTTGGTTGGTCTACATCAATCCCTCATGAAGAGATGATATATCCCAAGTAGTTTCCCTCTTGTCACATCAAACACACATTTTTAGGATTTAGTGTAATGTCTTACTCGATTAGATAGAGAGGATGATGTGAAGCACCTCAAGATGATTGCTTCATTTTCTAGCCTTAGCTAAGCAGGGTATTCAACATAGGATTCCACAATCTTATGAATAAGATCATGGAATATGTAATTCATCACTTGTTGGTATGTGGCACCAATGTTCTTGAGACCAAATGGCATGATCGCATAACAAGAGGTTCCCAAGAAGTGATAAATGTGGCCTTTGTCTAATCTTCCTCGAGATCATGATTTGGTTGTACCTAGAAAAACCATCTATGAGGGACAACAACTCATAAAGCCATTGTTGCATCAATGACGACATCAATGGATGGGAGTGGGAAATCGCCCTGGGACATGCCTTGTTAATATCCCAAAATTCAATGCAAATGCAAATCTTTTAGTTCTTTTAAGAACGGGATGATGTTAGATACCCACGTTGAGTAATCAACTACCTTAATGAACCCCACTTGTAGGATTTTTATCATTTCCTCTTTGACCATCAAATACACCATTGGTTTCATTGGCATAGATTTATGTTTGATGGGATTTGCATTATATTTGGTTACTAAGTTGTGAACTCGCCATATGAGGAGCAATTCCTGTCATTTTTGTGGAATTCAATGCAAAGGCTTTCAAATTCTCTTTAAGGATTTTCGTATGTATTTCTATTTCCTCAAGGGTGAGCGAAGAGCCTAGCTTCATAATTTTTGGATCTTCTTCCATCCCAGTGTTAATATCAATCGTCCCTTTGATCAAAGAAGTGTTACCTTCTTCAAACTCGTGCAGGGGCGAAGGTAATTCCAACTCCCCTCCTCTTCATCCTCATAAATTTCAAGGCCCTCCGAGGTGGGAGGATCCATCGTATGATCTCCAAAATAGGAGGACGAGTGAGTAAAAAGAGAAAATCCTCTCTTATGGTGTCTGGGATGTAAATTCGTGTAAGCATTAAGATACCCCAAAATAGCCTCATCATTTTCTACATAGTATAGGCTCAGTGCTCGTTCTCGACCTCAATGTATGCTAGGATTGAGCTTGTTGACACTTTACACACTAAGGGTTCCGCATTTAACCGAGATCTGTGAAGTTGTCTTCTTCTAACTACTTTCTCGGAAAAAGATGAGAAGCAAAGGTGGTTATGGAATCCTTGATAAGATTTTATTCTCGTGGAACGGTTTCAATTGGGATGAAGACAAAACCCTTTATCGATTAAGCACCGCATTTTATAGAGTTGGAGATGTTCCGCTCTAGTCTCATATACTTATTAGACTTGATTGACTACTAGTTGAGAATCACCCATTACTCTAATATTAAGAGCACCCATCCTTTTAGCTACTATGAGACCAAGAAGGAGAGCCTCGTACTCAACACCATTGTTCGTGCATTCAAAATATAGTTTAAAAGTGAAAGGCATGACCTTTGCTTCTCGGAGAATTAAGAATAACACTTACCCTAATTCCAAAGTGACACTCAACACTGTCGAAGTGAAGGGTCCAACAATTACTTGGTAATATTGACGTTGGATCATCTTTCGTATACTTTTCCTTTGCTTCTAAAACTTCCACCATGCATATCACATCACTGGCAGAGATCCGAGTCCTGGGCATGTATTGTGCCCATCGAATCAAATGGAAGGAGAATGGGTAAATAATTCTCCAATAGCTCAAAATATTAGCTATGATTTTTCGGGATACATCTCTATAATGACATACTGGGCCCTTAATTGAAAGGATACCCTCGATTAAGCCAATAGTCTCTAACTCCATCATAGAACTAGTTTTGTTTCGATGTTGAACTTGTTGGTTTGTTTAGTTTCTTCATGAGGATTTTGAATTTAGAATGTACTCTTGGTCTCTTCTTTAGATTGGCTAGGTGTATGTTGAAGGGCTTTGGGTCACCTTGTGCAACGAAGACTTTCCCAAGTGTAGGAATATTACTTCCTGAAACAAAGTGGAGGGAATTGCCTTCATGTAGTGTATTCAAGGATGGTGGAAAATCATATTATAGCTGGTTTCCTAATCTATAATATAAAACTATGTGAGGATCGTCTTGGGTCCCAATGTGACCTGGAAGGACTATAGTTTCGATTGATGTTGCCTTGAGGCTATCATAACCTCTTAGCGTGTTTCTCTTTCAAGAGCAAGCTTAGTCTCTCCATAACCTACCTTTTAAAGAAAAGAGAAAGGGAAAATGTTTACCGCTTCCTTGTCGCCAATCATAGTGTGCTTTATATAGTTATTGTAGATTCAAACCTACAAATATAGATCTGGATCACCTCTACATGTTATCTCAACATCCGTGGGCATCTTACTAATGTAAAATACGAATTCGACATCTCTTTTTGGCTGCTCTGGGAGGATAGACATAACAATATATATGGTTTATATGTACTTTGAAGGAGGAGTGATGTTGATTAAGTGTCTAAGACCCAATGCTTCTAACAAAGCAACCTTATGAGCAAGGGAGTTCTTCAACAATTCCAAGAAGGAGATGTGTGAAAAGGTCTTCGTAAGGTCACTAATCAAGTCATAAGCTCCCACCGTATTTTCAAGCATCTCACGAATGTCATCCGCTATCGATGGGTAAATCAAAATAGGTGTGAGGAATAATCTTTAGTTCTAGTCGCATTATTTATCTCGGGGATCAATCTCTAACTCTACAAGACCCACCATCTTAGTTTGTTGATGACCTTCCAATGGCGGCACTACAAATGGGTTTGATGAAGTCAAAGCTTCATGATCATTAGTTCCCACCATGACACCCTTGTTTGATCCATTGGGGTCTACCTTACCATTTTTGGGACATGTTTGGAGAGGGTCGTTGAATATTCTAAGTGGAAATGTTAGTGAAAATCACAACACCCTCGAAATGCCTCATATTTGAGTGGGGCATCCGGTGTGATTGCATAACATGGAGCTTTCCCCAAAGTGTGGGATTTTGTGAATCAGGGAAGCTCTCAGATGAAGGTCGGCTCCTATTCCTCTATTTAGGTGCACATGTTTGTATTGTAGAGGGTCAATTCTAAATCCTACTCTAATTTTCCAAGGAGATAGGGTGAGAGAGATGCAAGAAATAAAACCTAAAGTAACAGAGGTGATGCATGAAAGGAATGATAAACACTTACATTTCTCTTAAACACAAACCATTAAAATGTGATACAATATCCATGCACAAATGACCATAAATTGCAATGAGGGATCAAGAAGAAGAAAATAAACATAAGAGAGGGTTGAAATCATCCACAGACTTATTCTATTTCCAAAGGCATTACATTAGCCAAGAGGTAGAAATTGCATTACAATTTGGATGGAGGGGTTCAAGACTCCACGAATTCACCTGTAGAATAGAGAAAAGGGAGGGCACAAAGAAAGAATGTCCAACCATTTGAAATTGCCCCTCCTGTATAATATATAGGAAGAATTAGAGGGAAAGGAGGGAAATTCAAACCCTATTCCAAACACCCCGAAGGAGCATTAAATTCCCTATCATAATGATGAGTATCGCTATAACACCCATGCTCCCATCATTGTTCCTTATTGGGAAAGAAAGGAGGCCCATTCTTCATCATGGTGATAGGTGGGAGACTTGATGGACTCAAAAATGGTGGACCGAAACATTAATGGTGGTAGGTGGGCAAGCAGGGCCGAGAGCTCTCTAAAACATCCCCTTTGCTCGATCCCTGAGCTTGGTCAAAATATATGGCTTCGAACACACTTTGATTTGGATTCTATTCGCTCATATCCACGTGGCAGCCCCACATGTCTCAAGGTTTCACCCCCTCCTCTACACTCTTGAAGTTGCACTGCATCGACACGTGGCATCCACAGGCCTTCTACTTCTTTTTGTTTTCCTAAGCCCCCTGTTGGTGGAGACATATACACATGACTCGAGACACGTTTTTGGTAGCACATGTTTGGGAACCACTTTTGAATCCTTTTGAAAGAGTGTTGAATGATGCGTGGCTCCTCTCACTCTCGGCCTTGGAATTTTCAACAACCACTTTGTCCCCTAAATTTGACCCCGACCACGTGGCGAGTGGGCGCCATTCGGGAACCACTTTTGAATTCTACCCCTTAAAAGAGCATTGAAGAGACATGTGGGGTTTCTGCTGCCTCGCCCTTATGCTTAGCCGATTGGGTCCTAATGAATCACTCGGCCTTGCCTTTGGTGAGTTAAAGGGGGCCCACTTCATATAATGCCCAAAAACTCTTGATGGGTGGGACCCTTGTAGCTAGCTCCTGAAAGTGTGACAGTGGGACACTTGGCATCATCCGTGGGCTGTCCCTCCCTTTCTTCATGTTTGGCTTACCTCCTTTTTTCAGTGTGCATTGCAGGACACTCTTTTATGCTCACAAGTTGTAAAAATGCCAAAACTCCCTTGGGCCCCACAACTTTACATTTGGTGAAAAGACTTCTCCGTGCACGTGTCCCACCATTTCTCATTTCAATCTAAAGTCATCCCTTGCTCCTCGCCGACCCGCATTTTCCACTTAGCAAAAGAAATCCTTCCTCGGCTTTGGGAGCAGCCCGCAATTTTACATTTGTGCCTTTTTGAAAAGCGTTAAATGCCAAAATATCTCCCGATGCCCCGTAACTTTACATTTGGTGAAAAGAATTCTCTAGGCCCACCGGCCCGCATTTGGAAAAATATCCTTCCCGTGCCCGTGGCCCACCATTTGCAAAATATGAGGAGTTAGAAGGACTCCTTTATATTTCATGCAAGGGGAAGAATTTTCCTATCCGATGAAGATGTTTTTCATGAAACCTTAAGTATTTAAAATATGTGAAAATTCCATTTTTGAAGCACTAAAGGGGCGGAAAATGGTGTTTTGACCAAAATAAGTATGAAATTTGGGATAACAATTTGGCAACTCACAGGATCACACTCGCCTGATAGGTGAATGGATCGACTTGCCTTGAAGTATCCATTAGGCATGAGTCATGGATGGTAGCCTGACATTGATCCTGTCCCTTAAAATGTGAGCCGACGAGTTCTGCACTTGGTGACCCCGAACTTGCCCCACATGCTCGCGTTCTCAATTTCATAAGAAAATCTTGAAAATGAGGTTTTGAGAGTAGAAAATTGTCTCATCCTGGGGCTTTCAATTGTTCTTGAAATGGACTCCCTCGAGACCCGATTTTAGTTGCTCTGTATTTGTTTATTTTGAAATTAGTAACTGTTATAGGAAACTATGGGTCTCCTTTCCGTAAATGTTGAAGGGCTTGGTGCATTCACCTGGAGGCACATCGAACTGTATAATGACACAAACCGGAGCAAACAAAACTTGTTCCAGAGAACTTAGGAAATGAAACCTAATCTAATAACAACAACAATGTGCACAAGCACTTGGAGGAATTAGAAATCCTAGACTAATATGTACAAGGGTGAGAATTCTCCTTCTAGTAGCAATGTTTGAGATAGATCCCATTGACTGGAATATGTAATTCTTCACCATCCAACTTAGTCAACTGGAAGGCATTGCTACTTTTTCAGTGATCATGTATGGACCACTCCAAATGGCATCAAACTTGGAATGCCTTCCTGGTTTTTCTCGATCTACATCCCACTTTAGAACTAAGTCCCCTTCTTGGAATGTCCTGGCTTTAGCTTTCTTGTCAAAGCTCTTCTTGATCAACGCTTGATCCTTCTCCAATGGTTTACACTGCATGTTCTCTTGCCTCTTCTAACTCCATCATCTCTGCATACCTGATCTCCATAGGCTCAAACTCAAGCTAGTTCTAGTTGTTTCATGAGTTCTAATGTTGGAAACTCAAGTGATATAGGTAGAAATGCTTCCTTCCCGTATACAATCTTGAATGGAGAGCTTCCTGTAGACCTCTTGGGTGTGATCCTATCTACCCAAAGAGCTGATTTGAGTTTTGTGTGCCAAGTTCTCTTGATTCTCATCAAGATTCCTTCGATGATTCTTAGTAAGTTCTTGTTTGTGGACTCTGCTTGGCCATTACCTTGAGGGTAATAGTTTGAAGAGGTGTAAGAGATATACACCATTCTTGACAACCCATTTAGTAATTTTGTGCCAAGGAATGCCAATGCATTGTCTTGATATGATAGTAGTAGGGGCACCAAACCTTGTGACTATCCCTTCATAGAAGTCCAAAATGTTGGATTCATTTGCCTCCTTAAGTGCCACTGCTTCAGTCCACTTGGTGAAATAGTCAGTCACTATGAGTATCCACTTGTGGCCCTGACTTGAATTTGGGTTGATTACTCCAATGAAGTCTAATCCCCATTGCATGAATGGTTGATTTACTAAAATGGGATGAAGAGGCAGGGCTGCTAACTTTTCCTTCCCTGTGAAGAATGCACACTTCTTGCATTTCTTGATCCATGAGTAGTAATCCTAAACACATGTAGGCCAATAATAACCAGCCCTCATAATTTTGAGAGTTGTTACTCATGGAGCAAAGTGGCCTCCAGCTTCTCCATCATGGAACTCATGTAATACCTTCTCAACTTGGATTGTCCCAATGCACCTTAATAGGACACCATTGATGTCCCTTTTGAACAAAACACCATCAACAAGCACATACGGGATGGCTTGTAATCTAAAGTACCTTATTTTTTCTCTTCTCATTTCTGGAGGGCACAAACTGTTTGGAGATAATGCACCAAATTTTGAGTCCAACATGGAATGGGTGCATCATTAGCTAGATGCTCTAGCTCATTCTATGTTAATAGGACAACCTCTTCTTCATCTGTTGACTTATTTTGTTGCTTGGAAGTGAGCTACTCACACAAACCTTTGCCACAAACCAGCTTGGTCACTTTGATTTCAATATCATACTCCATTACATGAGTGATCCAACTACTCTCTTCTCATTCAAATCCTTGTTTAGGAGAAAATCCTTGACACCAACATGAGACACTAGCAATTGAATCTTATTGTTTCGAGACCAAGTGTCTAAACTTCTTCAAACTCCTAATGATAATGAGGACATGCTTTTCAATGAAAGAATACCTTACTTCATACTCTTCAAGATTTGGCTGAAGAATGCTATGGGCTATTCTAAACCTTCCTTATTAGGTTGAACCAAGATAGTTGAGATTGTGTCTGACCCTCCAAAAGCATACAACATGAAGTCCTTTGAAAATTCTGGGTTAATAAGAGTTGGGGCTGTGATATTGCATGCTTGATAGCCTCAAAACTCTCTTTTCCTTCTGCTATCCATTTGAATGCAAGACTCTTCTTTAGCATCATTGTTAAAGGCTTCACAAGAGTGGAAAAATTAGGCACAAATCTGTGGACAAATTTTATCCTTCCCAAGAAGCTTTGGAGATATTTCTTGTGATGTGGCAGTGGAAGTGTTCTAATGGCTTCAACTCTTTCAAGGTCAATTGTTAACCCTTATTTTGAGACAATGTGGCCCAAAACTTTCCCTCGTGTGCCAAAAATACACATTTCTTTGGATTCAATGACACTCTAAATCTTCTACACCTTTGAAATACTTTGCCTGTGAGGTGAAAGAGGTGGTCTGCTACATTCTTTGAGAAGACAGTGATATCATCTAGATATACCAACACTATCTTGTTAATTAAGCCTTTGAATGCCATATCCATAGCTCATTGAAATGTTGCTCTGCATTGGACAATCCAAATGGCATCTTCTTATAAGCATATGTGCCCCATTTCGTGGTGAAGGTTGTCTTGTACTGATCTTCCTCTTTCACCATTATCTGATTATAGCCTGAGTATCCATCTAGCAATGAAAACCTTTGGAGCCAGCTACAACCTGCAAGATCTATTCCATTGATGGAAGTGGATAATGATCCTTGAGTGATGCTTTTTAGATCATGGAAGTCCACACACAATCTGATTTCTCCATTTATTTTCCTCACTAGCACCAAGTTTGCAACCCAACTTGAATGTTTGATAGGGAAGATGATGCTAGCTTCAATCAACTTGTTCAACTCTTTCCTCATGAGAGGTTCAATGTGAGGATTTACCACCCTTTGCTTCTATTTGATAGGTTTAGATCCTAGATCTAGCTCAATAGTGTGTTGTGCCAACTTTGGGTTGAAACCTCTTAAATCCTTGTAAGTCCAAGCAAAGACATCTGGGAATTCTTGACAAAGTTGAATGAACTCATATTTTTCTTGTTGGGTACTTACCTTTCCAATTTGCAATGTTTTTCCTTCATCTATGGAAATGGGCTCGAATCTTCACCCTTTACCTGAATATTTTCCTTCTCCTTTCCGGAATTGATCATTTGGGTTGAAGATTGACTCCAAAGTTACAAGACCTTTTGGTAATTTGTTAGTTCTCAGCTGCACCACTTGGTCACCATACCGTTGTTCCAACTTGTCTTGGTTTCTAGGGAGAACTCAAGCTTCTTCTTGTAAAAAATTGACAATTTTGATCATTCTCGAAGACTTGCCAACTTGTATTGTTTCTGGGAACAGCTGGTCTCACAACCACTTTAATATGGGGCTGAGATTTCTCACTCTTGATACTTTCTACAACATCAAATGCCACCCCGATTGCTGCCAATTTGTCTGCTGCTTCATTCTTCTTCCTTGGGATGGAATTGATGCTAAAAGCTTCAAAATCTTCAATGAGATCCCATACCCGATTCTTGTAGTTTTTTAATAGATCATTCTTGGCAGCATTTTTTCCTCTGACTTGGTTCACAATTAGCTCACTATCTCCAAAGACTTGTAAGTTTTTAATGCATCTCTCTTCCTTTCCCAATGCAATCCATGAATCAAGGCTTCATACTCAGTTGTGTTGTTTGAGCAAGAAAATGGAAACAAAAAGTGAGTAATATTTGTACCTTGAGGTGAAACAAGCATAGCTCCTCCTCCTTCGGCTCCTTGTCTACTTTGAAGCCATCAAATAATAAATACCATACTTCATTATCATCTTTGTGGTGGCTTGGTGATGTTAGGGAGAGGATGATTCTCTTCATGCAAAAAAAATAGACTCCTAGCTCAGATTCTTCCATTTCTTTGTAAGGGTCAAAAGCATGCCTCTTGTTTTCCCATTCATCAAGAGTCAAGTCTGGAATGCATCCAACCTTAGTGTCTTCTTCATAAGTGTTTGGGAGATCTTCTCTGATCAAAAGGATGAAAAATTTGCATTGATTGGGCTGGGTACATGAGGCTCAATATGGAAATTTACAAATGGGCTCAGATCTGATCATAGCCTTAGCTCCATACCTTGTTCTAAAAAGCATGTGTGACCAATCAAGCAAACAAATAGCCTCCAATTTTAGCAGTGAAGTCTCTTGACAAGCACAATGCAAAGAGTGGTGGAAAGTCTATGATTGATACATCTTGCAATACAGTCACGTTGGGGCATGCATGTAATGTGAGGCTCAAATCCTTGATTACTCCAACCATTGTTACCATTGTCCCATCTAATTGCACTACACCTTTGGAGATGACTTCATATTGAAGACCCAACTGATCAGCTATTTTTCTTTGGCATGACTCGAGCTACTTGCTCCCGAATCAATCATGTAATTATGTACCAATTTTTCCCCAATGATCAATGAAACATAGAATGGAGGGGGCTTCAGATTCTTACCTTTGTGATCTCTATGATTTCCTTCTTGTTGAGCTGTATTGGTAAGCACCTTTTCTTGTTGATTGGGTGGCTGATTTGAGGCTGACCAATTGGCCATAAGCAGCTTGCAATAGGTCTCTCTGTCCTAGGATAGCCAATGACTCCCACATTGAGATGTTTACATTTGTTTTCTTCATCTTCTCAATGATGTTGAATGGGATGAGATATATCTCTACGCTGCCCCTTCCTTGCACATTCTTCTCTTGCACATGGGTCATTACAACCAGTACTTGAGTCGGTCTAGAAGGTGGCTTGGGATGACCTTGCATATTGGGGGCTGCACTTTGATTACTAGCACCTTGTGGAAGAATAGAGGGTTGTGGACCATTTGAATTGGAGGACTTCCCTTCTCCAATATTCCTCTTCTTGGACCATGTGTATTTTTTGCTACACTATGAGGAGGTGCTTGATTCATACCACAGAAATCTTCAGCTTGCCAATTGACAAGTGTGGTCTCATTTGGAGGTGCCTCTTTCTGAGTTACCTTCTTTCGCTGATTCCTTCTTGGCTTGTCTCTTGTTCCACACTAGTTTTTGTCACCATAAGAGCTTGATTCAAAGCACCATTAAAACACATTGATTGGTTATGAGGTTGATTGCATGGGAAACACCAATCATATTCTTGAGCCATGTTATTTTGCATTGGTACTAAAGCTCTAGATGTGGATGCAACATTAGGATTATAAGGCTAGAATGGTCTATTGGTAGGAGGTCTTCCTTGGTTTTGATTTGTAGTTTGGATGGGTGGTTTATTAGGCTGATATGGAGGTCTGTTGGGTTGAGTTTGAGGCTGATATGATCTAAAATTTTGAGCTTGTTGCCTCTTAAGTGTCACCAACTCATTACCCAAGTTTTTGCAGTTGCTTCATGACTTCTTGGAGCTCATTTGAGGAGCTAGAAGATGAGGTGGAAGCTTCATTTGAACTCGATTCCTTGGAGTAGGTATGGGAGCTAATGTGGGTGTTTGACTAGTGCTTGGAGCTCCTAGTTCTAGATATAGAGGCATAGGTGGCCTAGGTGCAAGTTTACCAGCCTGAATTAAGAAATTTTCAGCTCTAATGGAAATGTTATAGGATGCGGGTAAAGTTATACCTCCCATGGATTGAATCATCATGGAAATATCATAATTTAAAGCTTTAAGGAAGTATAGAAAAGCACCTTCATTGTTGGTCTCATGGCCACTGGAATCCTATCCACGTACGCTAGAATCTGAAGTTGAAATCATCAACTGCTCATTAGGAGCCCTCTTGATTGTTGTCAATTGTTCCAACAAGGATAAATTATCTCCCTTCTCTCCAAATTGATTATGAAGAGCCATGCACAAATGGTCCCATTTTGGATGGATCCCGGTTAGACTCTAAACCACTGTAAAGCTTTACCCTTAAAAGATGAAGCCAACAACTTGACCACAACATCCATTTCAATGATCTCATGAATTACACAGACATTTGCAATATCCTAGATGTGGTCAATTGGAGTCATCTAGTTCTCTCTAGTAAAATATGGGATGCTCTTTAGTGCTGCAACTAGAACTAGATTTTGTGCATTGAGAGCCAAAGTGGGATTGCTAAGTGAAGTTGACGTAGGGGTTGGGTTGTGCCATCTTGATTGGTCAGAGGACTCTAGTCGATTGAACAAGGGTCTACTAGGTGGAGGCATTGACAATGTCCTTGCTTGGTGGAGATGGAGACCTTTGGGCTCTTTCTTCCCTTCTTGCTCTATCTGGGGATAAATGTAGATAGAAAATAGCCCCTCCTCTCTAGTTCTTGACCTTGTTTGTATTCTTCATCATGACTTGGAATCTGGAAACTAGTGGATTGCCTCTTTTGGAGTTTGATGTGATGGATGAAATTCACTCACTCTTTCAAAGTTGAAACCAATGTGCAATTCTAAACTTCTTCTAGGAACTCACAACAAGTGCACATCAATCTT
The DNA here is from genome assembly GCA_018340775.1 of Taxus wallichiana var. yunnanensis. NCBI lineage: Eukaryota > Viridiplantae > Streptophyta > Pinopsida > Cupressales > Taxaceae > Taxus > Taxus wallichiana. The sequence continues at coordinate 492,544,654 of CM031243.1, read as the reverse complement.
GTTGTAATAGAAAAATGAAGACTTTAGTCCCCACCCGGGTGTGCCAAAATGTTGATGCAAATCACAACACCCCTAAATTCTACAACCTTGATGGGTTGAGATTTTAGTGTGATTGCATAACATGGAGCATCTCTCAAAGTGTGGGATTTTAAATCGAGAGAGCTCTCTAGATGAAGGTGGCTCCTATTCCTCTATTTAGGTGCACATGTTCATATTGTAGAGGGTCAATTCTAAATCCTACTCTAATTTTCCAAGGAGACAAGGTTAAGAGAGATACAAGAAATAAAACCTAATCTAATAGAGGTGATGCACCAAAGGAATGATGAACATTTGCATTGCTCTTAAACACAAACCATTAAAATGTGATACAATATCCATGCACAGATGACCAAAAATTGCAATGAGGATTAGAAGAAGCAAATAAACATAAGAGAGGGTTGAAATCATCCACAGACTTATTCTATTGCTCCAAGAATTGATATAGTGCATTACAGTAGCCAAGAGGCATAAATTGCATTACAATTTGGATGGAGGGGTTCAAGGCTCCATGAATTCACCATAGTAGAGAAAAAGGGAGGGCACAAAGAAAGAATGTCCAACCATTTGAAATTTCCCCTCCTGTATAATATATAGGAAGAATGAGAGAGAGAAAGGAGGGAAAATTCGAACCCTGTTCCAACCACCCCTAAAGGAGCATTGAATTCCCCTGTCATAATGATGAGTCTCACTGCAACACCCATGCCCCCATCATTGTTCCTTGTTGGGAAAGAAAGGAGGCCCATTCTTCATCATGGTGATAGGTGGAGACTTGATGGCCTCAAAAATGGCGGGCCAAAACATTAATGGTGGCAGGTGGGTAGAAGGGCCGAGGGCTCTCCAAAACATCCCTTTACTCGATCTCGAGCCTTCGGTCGAAAGATATGGATGCCTTAATGCGCTTTGGATTTGGAGTCTACTCACCCATATCCACGTGGCAACCCCATCTCAAGGTTTTTCCCCTCCTCTACACTTTTGAAGTTGTGCTGACCGACACGTGGCATCATTTGTGGGCATGCTCGCTTCTTTTATTCTTTGCCTAAGTCCCCCTATTGGTGAGAGTCACGTATCTCGACCCAAGACACGTGGAGGGTTGACGCATGTTTGGGAACCACTTTTGAATCCGACCCTTGAAAGAGCACTAAATTGACACATGGCTCCACTCCTCAACCTTGGACTTTTCAATGGTGGTCTTTGTCCCCAAATTTGACCCTAACCATGTGGCGAGATGACACGGCTATTGGAAACTACTTTTGAATCTGCCCTCAAAGAGTGCCCAAGAGACACGTGGGGCTTTTCACATTTGCCTTGCCCTATGCTTAGCCGATTCAGGTCCTAAGTGAACCTTTCCTACCTCATCTCTTTGGTGAGTTAAAGGGGGCCCACTTCATATAATGCCCAAAACTCTTTATGGGTGGGACCCTTGTAGCCAGCTCCCGAAAGTGTGACAATGGGACACTTGGCATCATCCACGGGCCGCCCCTCCATTTCTTTGTGTTTGGTGAAAAAACCTCCTCGGGATTGTGGGCCCGCACTTGCAAACTATGCTTTTATGAAAGTTACAAAAATGTAAAAAATCCCATGCAGGCCCCACAACTTTACATTTGGTGAAAAGAATTCTCCAGGCCCATGGCCTGTCATTTCTCATTTCCCAAAATTCATCCTTGGGCTCGCATACCCTCATTTTCCACGTAGCAAAAGAAATCCTTCCTAGGCTCATGGTCCCGCAATTTTACATTTGTGCCTTTTGTGAAAAGTGTAAAATGCCAAAATATCTCTCGCTGCCCTAAAACTTTACATTTGGCAAAAAGAATTCTCTAGGCCCGCCTAAAATTGATCGCATTTGGAAAAATATCCTTCACAAGCTCGCCGGCCCGCCATTTACAAAATATGAGGAGTTAGAAGGACTCCTTTATATTTCTGGAAAGGGAAGAAATTTCCTATCTGATGAAGATGCTTTTAGGAAACCTTAAGTGCTGAAAATATGTGAAAATTTGGATTGAAGCACTAAAGGGGGAAATGGTGTTAGTGGACCAAAATAAGTATGAACTTATTTTGGACAATAGGAAAATTTTGGGGGATATACATCCTATGTAAGTATTCGGGTAGGCGTCGTAGGATTTGCCAAAAACATAGCAACAAAGAGTTGTCTTTGATCTTTGGGTAAGCATTGTAAAACTTGTTACAATCTTGGCGGTGTTCTCGCATCATGTCGTTGACCCTATGGAAACCAAAATAAAGGTTAGGATCATAATCCCAAGGTCTTTGATTGGTGTTTTATCATGCGGCCCAAAGTTTTTATTAATGTTCTCGTTGTTGGTTATTATAGTTGAAATTGGGAGGCCATTGCCCTTGATTTGGAAATTGATTTGTGTATCCGTTAGGATCTTGGTTTGGGCCTCGAGCCCGGAATTGTTGTTATTGTTGTTGTTGTGGACGATTGAATTCCACTGCATTAATCATGGGAGAAAAATATTTACTCCTTTGATTGTTACCATTATTGTTGTTATTAGTGTTATTTATATTTGGGGTATTAACAACGTTGGTTCTCTTTTCTTGATCGGTAACACCATCGGTTATAACACCATGATTTTTATTGAGGATTTTTGGTCCTTCGTTTTTATTTGTATTTTTGGGGTAACTTGAGTTATTTTTGTTGGGAGTGACTAACCTCCCATTAGAACCATAGGTTTTGAGACCGATGTCTATTATTTCTTGATCTATTCAAAGAGAACCCTCTAGCACCTCTTTGTATCTTCAAAGTGGGAACTTATCGATCTCCTCCTTCGTTTCTAGGTTAAGATAATGAAGAAATAAGTCGAGAGATCTCGTTTGTTCCATATTGGGTGCACTTGACGAAGAGTAAAGGACTTGTCGCCATCTCTAGATGAAATGTGTCGTAGACTCATTATGCTCTTGTTTAATGTGAAGGAACTCCCGATTCCTATTCGCAAGAGTTTGTTCATGTAAAAATATTTAATAAACTCAGACACGAGTTACTTGAAAGAGTGTATCGACACCTCTAAGTATCCTATAATACCATCGTAAAGAAATACCTTCTAATGTCTTAGGGAATATTATCACAACAATTGCATCCCATGGGAGTAGCTCTCGAATGGCAATTGTGTATGCCTTGATGTGGGTGTTTGGATCTCCCTCCCCTTTGAACTTTGGAAGATCTGGTAAAGGCCTTGGGAGCATGACACCCCATATGGAGAATTCAAGAGGCTCTTTGAGATATTCTTAGTAGGTACCCACTGTGTAGGACTCAACCATTGATGATCCTTATTGGAGAGGTAGAGCTAGAATTATTTAGTGGAATGGTGCAACATATACGTTTTTGGGGCATAAGACATCCTGTGGGTCAATGACCATATGGGAAATATGACATGTCCTCCCGTGACGATTTGGAATACATATGTACCTAGGGGAACATTACTTTGTTATGGGTTTTGATACTGATTTGATGACACAAAGCCGTGGAACGTTGCATTTCTAGTTGGGATGGCATTTGAGAATGCACTTTCAGCTGGTGCATATTGTGGATATCCGTATGTGGCATGGGGGCATACCTAAGGTTCCCGAACCAAGTGAGAAGATCCATGGGGCTAGGAGTTCCCATGTAAACCGAGAGGATGTTGTGCAAGAGGTGTTTGGCCATAGTTTTGTGGATAAAACGGAATCTTTCCTTGCCCACCATATGAAGTTTGAGTGTTTTTAGAAATTTCCAATTCCTTAATATTGTCCACCAATGCCAAGATAGCCTCACTTGTCGATGTCATGGGGTTTTGCTTTGGTGTACGATGTTGAACCTTTATGGATTGTTAAGGAGTGTGATGTCCTACTATAAATTGTTCATTGTTTTTCCACCCCTCATTAGTAACGTTTTCCATTGTAGGAGGGGTAGTGGTATTGTTTTTAAGCAAGACATCTGCATGTCCTTGTACCCTATCTAAATTTTGATTCATATTCATATTCTCGAAATAATTTTTGCTTCTAGCATAACGCGCTAAGTAATCCTCATCGAGAAATGGGATTTTCTCATATTACATGCTAATAGGTCATTCGAACAAAACTCGAGGAGTCGAGCTTGAATCTCATGTCAAATTCATATTATTAGAGTTTAAGAACTCAAGATGTTGTGTTTTTGTTTGTTGGTCAATTTTCTTAATCCCGATAGAGGATCCAAGGTTGGTCCTGCATGAGGAGGAATTTGAGAAGCCTCATTGATGAGATGAGTAATTGTCGCCCATGTAGATAGCGAAGGTGATTTTAGTTGTCTTCCCATTTCATGGTAGTATGCCATGAGACCCAAAATGGGTCGTGCAATCGAATCTGTCGTATCCCAACATATTTGGGGGTATATAAATACCCGTAGAATAATGGGAGAGGGAGAAGATGGATGAAAGAAAAATGGAAACAAAAAGAGACTAGCTCTTCACATCGGGTTCACTAATTTGTACAGATGAAAATTGACACACAACCTTCACCTACACTTGACTCCCGAGGTTGTGTTGAGGCAGCCAATGTGGATAATTTGTGTGGCTAAATGATAGTGAAATGTGGCTAAAATGAAATGGAAAAACAATCAAGCAGCATCTAATGTCCTTGACTCACAATAATGGAATCTCCTGGTCAAGTGCAATAAAAGCCTCTCTTACTGTACAGTCGATGGATGGCTTAGAGAGATAAACAATGTGGGGCTCCAATCAATGTCGAGCTCATAGGATTCTCTCTACCGATTGTGGAATTCATAGAAACCAATAGGAGCCTCGTAGATATGTCCAGATAAGGTCATGGACCAAGTGAAGGAGGTGTGGCTTCACGGAATCAAATACGGTTGGTGGGAGCGTTCCAAAATGTGAGGGCTGGTTTTACTTCCTTGTCGAGAGTTCATTATGCGAAATGATGTTTTTTGGTAATGGAGGTGTATGAAAAACCAAGTTAAGCGAGACTTGTGTCGATATATGTGATAAGCTCTGTCACATTTGGTTTTGGGATCATGTGGGATCACTACCGAATGTTCTTAGTTTTTGGAATCCTTGTATGGTCATGTAGTTTGATCTATAACCTATGCCAAAGGGCAATCAAGTAATCTATGCACGGGATTAGTCTAAAAATCGTAAGCCTTATCTCGATTCAATATTCAAAACTAACAATTGTTCAATATTTTGAGAGTATGACAATGGAGATCTTTCAACTTGTATGTGTAATCTCATATCAACGCCTCTCAATAAATCTTCTAAGTTTGGTTGCCTAACTATTGGATCAATTGCATAAGTTTGTTCTTGGTTTTGTTCATGATGGTCATATAAACACTTAATTATTTCAAGGTAATTTGTAATTCTATTGTTTTGACCAATACTCGTGAGGCTTTATCATCCTCAATATTTGATGTTTCTAGTTTTTTTATTGATTCTTTTTATATCCCTAGTTGTTCGAAAACATTGAATCGAGACCTTGATCAATGTCCGCTAATGGGTCTTCGCTAGATTTGGCTGAGGTATTATTGGTTTGAATATAAATTCTCTGGGTTTTATAGGTCCTGTAATGGTCATTAATGAAATGATTGAATTGATATATTTAAACAAATTAACTAATAAAATTAAATCTACACTATGGTTTTGGTATTTTCCAATATATGAATGAAAAAAGAAATAAAACAAATAATCTAAAAAAGCACATATTTTTTTATTGTTTTTGAAATTTTAAGTAAAGCTTCTAATCTAATAAATGAGTCTAATATAAGAAATTAACCAGATGTAGCTAAATGCTTGTGCATTCGTGTTAATATAAACCTAAAACAATTAACTAATTGAATCCTTCCTAATCAAAACTTTCAATCCTACCTCAGAGGCAAAGAATAAATCACATCTTCAAAGAAGCTATTATTCCCGCAACTTCCATGGCAATATTGAAGAGCAATCATTCTAATATGATGTGATCTATTTTGATTGTTCGATAATTTAAACAACAAAACAATTTCTCTACTCTATTTGATATGAATTTGAATGAATATGATTCAGATTTGATAATTAAATCAATGAAGCAAACAAACAACACCTCCAACCTGGATATGCAAGAATAATGGCAAATCTATTTGTGTGAATATTTGTCCCCTCAGTTTATCCTTTTGATTTCTATGTTCTTGTGAATCCAACGGGTGGGGTGTAGTGATAGCAAGAGAAGAAAGTACAGGAGTAGCAAAGCAGCTTGAATTGGAAAAGCGGGAAATAGTGCAGTGGAAGAATGCAAGCACAATTGAACTAAGATTGGCTTTGGAAATTTCCATCAAGAAAGGAATCAACTTTGCAATAATAAGAATACTCAAAATTATCTAGGTTTTTCTTGACTACAAGCAATTGTTATATAACAAATTGGTTGGGCTATAAACTCACACATAATGAGACTTATGGTTCCACATCATTGGATGAAGGGGTAGTTGAAATTAATTATTTCTATTTAAAAATAGAAGAGGGAGTGAAGACCATGCAATCAAGCCCAAATTTAGCTAATTTGGTTCACAAACACGCCTTGGAAGTGAAGTTAATTGAAATCACGCGTGTCTAATTTCACATGAAGGTTTCTGGAAAAATCACACAAAATTTCCACCATGCATAAAGGTAACGAACACAAAACCGCCAACCTGACTAGGGCGACAGTCATAAAACCGTTGCCCTGTCTGGGCGGTGGTTACAAAACCGTCGCCCAGGAAAGGCAGTGATTTTTATACTGAATGTCAAAACATGCATAAAAATAAGCGTGAAGCTATAAAAAAGCGTGCAAAGGCTGAGTAGGGATGTCTAAGCTACAAATATATATTGCAAATGGGCTTAGGAACTCGAACACCTTCTGAAAGGATATAAATCATCATTGGGGACATTTTGTAACCATTTTTCCGACAATATAGCATGTGTAATTTTGGGTGCGTACATATTTCCCCCTCGGAGAAGAATCTTAGCCATGAAGAGGTGTAAAACATAGAGTTTGAGTATGGTGTTCCTGAAATGGGGAGTTAGAAGCTATACCTGACACATCCATATGTAGCCATCCAAGCTCTTGTTATCCGAAAAATGAAAAAAAGAAGACTCAAGTGTAGATAGATGAAATACCAAAAATAAATGCTAAATTGAAATGACAAGAGGAATTACCGTTTATGTGGGGATATAGAAGTATACATATGCCAATGCTCCAGCCCCGTGAGCACATACACTCAAAATGAGGTCAAAACAACACACACACACACACACACATCAAAAAACTCATTTTCAAATTCATTTGTGCATATTCAATTAGTGATTTTTGAGCTCTGGACCCATGGTGACAATTTTTGACGAGAGTACAATGAAAACAACCGTTACGAGATTATGATCATGCCTCCACGAGTAAGAGATCGAGTCGTGCGGTCTAAGGTTAGTTTTTCTCATTTATTTGTTTTGAAACCTAAAATATTAAATGTCAAAAATATTTGTCTAGGAGGGGTCATTTTCGAAATTTCTTGTTTTAAACTAGCCTCTAGGTGGGCACCCATAGGGAAGTCTTTTATTTCACCCAAAATGGTCAATTTTTGTTATTTATGAGCTTTTCTGTGGTAACATAAGCGTACGGAGAAACTGTTCAAGACCGTTTCCCCAGTAGAAGTGGCGGTTACAGGATTGTTGCCTAAAGGCGGCGCTTGATTTTAAAGCAATGTAATGCAAAAGAACTTGTGCTATTTTTTTAATTTTTTTAGTGTTTTACAATGTTTTTGATGAACTTGCCTATTGAAAATGTCATTGAATTGCTCTTTTTGTTGTTTTGGTGGATGCAGAAGAAGGAAGAGTAAATCCATTAGAGTTGTGGAGTGGAAGTGTGATTCAATCTTAGAGATCCTTGATCTATTGACTCAGTGATATTGATAGATTGTAGATAGTGGACATATGGAGGATTGCATGGGTGCCCCATGTTACTCCTGCTAGCCATATACTATGTGATTTATTTTCTTATGAAGATGCCGACTGGAATACTTTCCAGCTACCAGTGCTAGGGGTGAGTGGAATATCACATTAGAGGACGTGTATCGGATACTTGCATTCTCGATTCTTAGGAGGAGATTGACTCTTGAGATAATAGGATCTAGAGCTACGAGGATTTTGTGGGTGAGTTATATGGGCGATGTCGTGGTATCAAGTAGGCTAAAAAAAATAGGGTATGAAGGTTCGATATATTGCCACTACTCCTATCCCAACTATCCACAATGCCATCATAGGTATTTTGGCAGCACGGTTAATAGGGGACAAGGGGGGTGATACGTTACTATACTGCTAGGATCCCATCATTACTCATATAGAGGCACATGGTCGTACCTATGCCTGGGGAGTAGATATCCTTGGGACCTCTTAACATGACTTTGCACTGGTAGTTAGCTTACATGGTCGGCCTCTCTCACCACCCTACACTCGTGATGAGTTGGTTTTATAAGCACATTATCCCCTACCAAGGGGAGAGTACTAGTACAAGATCATGGGGCTATTAGGGCTACCAGATGGACGGGGATGTCGGTGCTTAGAGGGTCACATCAACCAATAGCTTCATTGACTATTGTATACCTTTTTGTTACTCCATACCATGATATGACAGAGTGTGGGGAGAAGATGGGACCACAATGAAAGCTTGTGCCATTACTATCGAGTTAGTGGATAATAAGGGGAAGGTGGAGACTCATCCATTTGACCGAGTTCCTCAAAGATTTTGTTCTTCGCTATGTTGATATGCTTCCCCCCGTGGCACTTGTATACGTGGAGTGTCAAGGATACTTGAAAGGGACCTAGCGGAGATCTCGGTTGGACCGTAGTGACTCCAAGGGTGCCTATTGTAGTTAGACATGTTTTTCATGCCCGATGTGTAGTTTCTTCCACTCTTGCACCTTTACTTTAGATCAAGGTCACACCTATCCTCAACGGGGAGGAGGAGGTGCCCATAGATATAGGTTATGATTCCGAGGAGGAGATGGGTGATGAGATTAGAGAGGAGACTGGTGATGAGACTCTAAAGGAGACCAAGTGATGGGTCGACGATGAGGAGTTTGGTGGTGAGAGTAGTGAGGCAACCCACATGGAGGAGGAGAGTGATCTGGAGTGGCATGATACTTTGAGAGATCCAAGGCCAATTGGGTAGAGGCGGATGTGGAGATGGAGATGTTAGTTTCCATGGCGCCACTTCCTCATGATGGAGGAGATGACAAGGAGTCTGTTATAGGATATCAGGTTACCTCAGGCATAGGAGAAGCACAACAAGACCCCGTCGTAGCTGCACCAGCCACGTTGGTGGACCCTACATGGGTTCCTAGAGATCTGAGTATGTGATTTACTATTTCTTTGAATTTGTTACTTTAAAAATGTTAGTTGCTATGATTTGTATCTCTTTTTGATTTTTGTGATTTTCTAACTCGCCATTGTTTCTTTGTTTTGCATCGAACACTCAGGAGTGGCGAGACCTTATTTTTGGGTCTACATGAGCACCTTGCTACTTCCCATGAGGAAGACTAGAGCACATTTACTGGAGGATGTTGGGTAGCCTTTATTGGTTGACTTCCATACCAAAATTTTTGCGCCTCTTTGGAAGGCCACATAGATGATTATGGATTTGAAGACCAAGGTTACGGGCTACGAGAAATCCGGAGAGAGAGAGCAACATTGAGGAGGACCCACTGGTGAGACCACGCCTAGTGGTCATACTCACGGGAACTCACACCACTCAAAGTGCATTAATGTCATCGAATCAGTAGAAGAACCCTAGTGCACACACCTTCTTACGTGTCCCATGGGGATTAATAGGATATTGAGCCATTATTACTTTTTTTCCATTTTGTGAGGCACTTATATGATTCTTTTTTATATTTAAGGCTTAATGAGAGTATTTTGATGACGCCTAGCGCATGATGGCATTGTACACAAACTTGATTTATTGTGATATATATACGAGATACCTCTTTTGGTTCGTTATTCTTTGCATAGAGTTGACTTCCATTTATGGTTTGATTTACATGTGTACTCTAGATGTTTAGAATTCTAGGTTTTGTATGCTTTTCAGAATGTATGCAATGGATGATGAATGCTAACATAATGATTTTCTTTTTGTTGTTTTGCAATGTTGATATATGATGATTATGTAAGTACAATGTGTGTTCATGTATAATTAACTAAGATATAAATAGAAACTAATATCTACATAGCTTCAAAAAAATACTAATTAAATAATGAACCATCAAGATAAGAGCTTAAAGGAAATGTTTCTTTAATGCATAAATGAAATTACATTCTAAGCTATTTCCTACTCGCTATGATTGCTAACTTAAACTATGATTCTATGAAGAACATAAGCACTCAAAGTGGATTATTACTTCATCTCAAGGATTGAGAATGGAATCTCACCAAGAATGGCTATAAGGCCATTTTGGATCTTCCCATATTACTCGGTTTTGAGTGAAATGATGTAAGATGGAGAAAATGGATAATGGCTCAAGATCAAAATGCTTATAGTTTTCACTATTCAAAGCATGGTGCAACAAGAAAGGTAAGAAGGAAGGTTCTTTATATAGCTTGTCTGCGAAGAGGTAAGGATAACAGATTGATGAATGTGGGATAAAGGTAAAACAAGATTAGGAATAGATAAGGTTGCTTTATAAAAGGTAATCTTGATTTAGAAGAGTTTAATTTGTTATTAGTAAGTCATGGGAATTAGGGATGTTTTAATTAAGAAAAGGTGATTAATTAATAGGTAGAGGTAATCTTATGTGAAGCTAATTAGATGCAAATGAGTATGATTTGTGGGATGTAAGAGAGAAATTTTATCCAATAAATGGTAATTTATTGATTTAGAGTCATGAGCGTGATTAATTAATAATAATTAATTAACCCAAGTAGAAGTGGATACTAATTAACGAAAGGTTGTTAATTGACATCCTTAATGATAGGAAGGCTAATTAATTAACGAAAGGTTGTTAATTAATGAATATGAAGAGGAATGTTAGCTAATTAGCATAAAAGTGCTAATTATTATAGAAATGATGAGAAAGAGGATAATTAGTGCAATCTTAGCATTAAATCCTGCGTAAGTGGATTTTAGGTGTCTACATTTGCCCCTCTTTGGGGTGGCATAAGTGATGCCACTTCAAAGATAGTAGACAATTACAAAAAAATATTTTTTTGAAGAGATAGAAGAAAAAAATAATAGAATGAAGGATGCCCCCTCGAGTGTCGATGGGGTGATGAAAGAGGGTGATCGATGATCGAAAAGATGAAAGAACAAAACAGAAGAAGTAGAAAAATTGATCTCTATTGACTCCGAGATGCTTTTGAAGAAAAGTGTTGATAGATGGAGAGTGATATGGGAAAAAATGAAGATGAAAAGAGATGGATATAGCTATCATCTTGCCGATGTAAAAACCAACTTTATTTCATCATTTTTCTTATAATCGGTGTCATCGAGTCCTTATTAAAAATAATGAATAGAAGTGTAGTATGACATGAAAAGCCATATATTAACAAATTTCCATAGCTAAAAACACCAACTCCATGCAACATACAAAATGTAATGCAATAAGAGAAAGTAAAATATGCCTAACTCACAAGAACATACATAATGTAATGTAATATGAGAAAGTAAAAAAGCTAACCTAACAGAGAAACATAATGCAATGTTTTTGTTATCAATATTTGATTCGACCTATGTGAATTAATGAAAATGGTTAAAATATGGTGCCCCAAGCAAGGATACATGCAAGGGGAATAACGGAGGACAATTGGGTCTTATGAAAAACATTGCACTATGAAATAGTACCAAGAACTCATTGTTCCCCATAAGTACAAACATAGTAAGCAAACCAACTTTGTTAATGGAGGTAGATCAAGATGATCCATGAGTCGTGCACAAGAACATGCAAGAACCAAAGAGTGACATTTTGTAGGATGATTTTTATTGTTTTTTATTTTTAGAAACATATTTGAATTTTTTTTATTTTTGAATTTTTCTGAAACTATGTATAGGAAGACAAAGAAGTGTGGATTCCCCAACGATAGATGGGATGTACAAGGGAAAATGCCATATGTATGCGCAAGAAAGTGAAGATGCGAAAATGCCCCAACAATTAGGTGGGAGTATTCAAAGGAAAAATCTTCACACACTGAAGGGGGATCAAGGCCAATATAAAATAGGTTCAATCATGAGGGAGCAAGGATTCCCCCAACGTAAGCTGGCCAAGAAACACATGAGAGAAAGGAAAAAGAAAATTGTCTTATTAAAAGGGGAAAAAGTGTATCTGTAAACATGGAAAAGAGGACATCTTATACACATGTATGTTCTAAACAAGTTTTGAAGAACAGAGGATGCTATGAAAAGATTTAGAAGGTGGTCGATGAAGAAGTGATTAGCCCAAGGCACAAATCATGAGACAAGAAATGTGCTAAAGCAAGAGTTTGAATAAGGTCCAAAAAACAACACTTGGTAACATACTAATCTGTTTACTCATCGAGATCCTATGTGTGCATGTGGAAATGAATTACCTCTTGAAGGAAAGATTTGATAGACAACAAGTGAAGACACTAGCCAATGTGTAGGAATGATTTAGTTTGAAAGGTGATTTGTGAATGGATTGTGGAAGGAGAGCCGTACATTGCTCCGTTGTCAGCCAAGCGTCCATAGCCCCGATGGAGATGCATTTGATTCTAATCACAACATTGCTCTCTCTGCTAGTCAAGTATCCATATCCCCTGGTAGAGATTATTGGAAATACCCCAAGAGAGATTTATATATCAATTTGATTTTTCTTTTATCTTTTGATTTTTGATTGATTGATTTTGATTCTTTTGCTTTCTAAAAACTTATTTCAGATCTCTTATTTGACAAGGGGTTAAGAACCACTGATGGCTTGATGGAAGGATGTGGAAGTGATTGTGATGATGACATTGGATAGTGTCAACAAATATGCCCAAAAATTCTTCCCAACAAGTTTATTATATGTAGATAGTGATAGGATCTCTAAGAGGTCAGTCATTCTTTAATTTACCAAGGTGATGAAAGACCAAGGTCAAACGGATACCATAGAGATAAATGTCACAAAATGTGTATGAAATAAGCTAACAAAAATATAATCAAAGGGATGAAAATGGTGGATGATGTGCATGGGAATATGAAAGAAAGGGAAGAAAGAACATATATGTGTATGCAATACCTGATTGCAATGTTTGATCTTTGTACCTTTGATTTTTTGTAATGTTTTAATGTTTTCTTTTTTTTTTGTATTTTTGAACTATTTTATGATTTTTTTAAAAAATTTGATGGTTATCAAAATGAAACATGTCACTCTGCATGATAGGATCCAACAACGATGTTCGTGATTTATTTGATAAGAGAGACTAAGTGCGTTTTCTTATCAAGTGTAATATTATCCCCGATCTCAATGATTGTGGTGAGTTCACACTCAACAAATGATTTTGTTTTTTTGAAGCATGTATTTCATATGTGGGAGCTTGAGTTCCCTATCCATATTTTTTTACACTTTGCGCCATACTTGATGGGTACGTTGGTGTGCATTATGAAATCACGTTTGATTTTGAATTTTATAATCATTTGAGTTGTTGGGAGATTTGGAGCTCTTTGGAGTTTTGATCTTATCTTGATAAAGAACTTGTCTGGGTTTATTATAAGATAATGTGTGACTTGTCGATCCCGAGAAGTGGGAGAAGAATGTGGACGTTTAGAATTGATGGGAGAAATGATGGTAGGCTTGCCAAAATCATTGGTAGAAGAATAATGTGATGGAAGAAAAGGATATGATCCAAGAATTGAAGAAGATGGGATACTAGGAGGTGAGCCATAGACAGAAGATGGAAGGCTACTTGGATGTGGCCCCAATATAGAGGAAGAAGGGCTACTAGGAGGTGGTCCAAGAATAGAAGATGAGGGGCTACCTGGAGGTGTCCCATATATAGAAGACAAGGGGCTAGTTAGACATGGCCCCAAAATAGAAGGTAATGGGATACCCGGAGGAGACCCACAAGTATATGATGAAGGGAGATGACCCAAAGTGCAATTTTGATTGAGGAATTATGATATGTAAAGAAGAATTGGGTGATGAGAAGATGGACCATGGTTCAATACTAGACCCAGGAAGTTCATCACATAATGAAGAATGTGAGGATGAAAGAATAAGAGGGGTATCAAGTTGCATGCTCTTAGGCTCTTCCTCTATTTCTTGATAAAAAAATCAACCTTTTCCCCATAATACATGAATTCATTGAGGTATAAATAGAATCCTTTCTTGTAATTTGTTAAAGGTATATCTTTGTGTTCCCTATAAATGTCATGATTCCCTCATTTGTTCTGAAAGAAATCAATCGGTATGGGTTATTGATCGACCACAGGGGTTTGATTGGAAGAAAAAGGTCTAACTGGTGTGGAAGACTTAGAAGATGTTTGATGATGATTGATAGAAGAAGATGACTCAAGAGACGAAGTAGAATTAGGGCTAGATGTCTCATGAGTAGAAGAAGATGTGGATTTATAATTGGTTGGTATAGGTTTCCCTATAAGATGATGTCATGGAGGAATAATAGGAGGATTTTGTATCCAAAATTCCATAGATTGTGACGTAGGAGTCGACTTAGATGATTGACTAGAAGGACTTTGAGTCGCATGAATCTTCAAAGGAGGAAGGGTTTGTTGAGGTGACTGATAAAAGAGGTCTTGTGAAGAAGGGGAGGACCACGATTGAAGAATCACATTAGATGTTTTATAAATAAGGTCTTGTGAAGAAGGGGAGGACCGCGAATTAGGATTCAAATTGGATGAATGATAAAGGAGGTCCCATGAAGAAAGGGGGGACTCAAGAATCACAATAGAAGTATGATGAAGGAGGTCCTGTGAAGAAGGGGAGGACCACGACTTAGGAGTCAAATTAGATGAATCTAAATAGTATTTTGGATCCGAATCATTAGAAGAATCGGAGGAAATATTTGGATTGGAATCCTTAGAAGAAGAGTGGGGGGAACCCAAATAATAATTTAGATCAGAAGTGTCCAAACCATACCACCAACTATGAGATGAAGGTGGGGAACAAGTTACCCGAATGGGTTCTCTAGCGCGAAGAACCAAACATGGTTTAGTCATGATGGGTGTCTTTGATGTGAATGCCTAAATTTTGATTCTTTATGGTTGTACATATAAGGAACCCTATAATAATTAGTCATGGTTGGCATTCACTAAGTCCAAATGCCTAGACCTAGATAGTGTGATTGAACTCCTTCAAATAGAAGGAAGTTCCATGTCAATTCGGGTAGCATAACGACAACCAACTAGACATTTTGCAAATAGATAGGGGATGCTTGTGTGATTTTCCAAAGGGAAGCTAAGGAAAACATACATCGTGTTGACATAAGATTGATAATCCAACAAGGTTTGGACAACAAGTTTGGAGGCATAAATGTCAAAGGATTGATCAAAATTTTAACAACATAAAGGATACAAAGGAAAGATTTCCAATGTTCGATTGATGCAAAATTTTCTTGATAGGAAATGTTTTTGCTAAGGTTTGAAAGATATTGTTGATCAAAGAATACTTATCAAATATCACACAAGGAGTTCATGCTTGAGAGAAGGCCAGGATCAAGGGCATGGAAGGACAAGAAGGACTCGCGCATGGAAGGCAAGTTCAACTTTCGGGACTTAGTCGATTTCGAGCATGAAGACCTATTTTTAGAAGATGGTGTGAAGAGCACACCAATGATGCAAATACGTGTGCACCATGCATTGTCTATCTTTGAAGGATTGGATCGAAGCGTTTTGCATGAAGATGAGCTAAGGATAGGATTGACACTTCAGTTAACTGTAAGAGATCTATAGATAGCACACTTGCATGTGTGGCTATGTCTGTAAATGACGTGTAGCTATTAATAGCATGCGGCCTATTTCTGGAATGGATAAACGGTGAAGGAAAGTCCCCACCCTATATATATGTAGTGAATTACTTGGTAGAGAGACGATGGATATAGATAGATATATACAGAGGAGGTGAGATAGAGGTATAGAGATACGTGCATTGGTATAGATTGACACTAATGTAAGGAGCTTCTGTGTTTATTAATAAATGGAAGATATTGGCTGAATCTAAGTGTCATTCCTGTGTAATTGAGTGGTGCATGTTATTGATTCAATCATGATTATTGTTTAAAGTTTGTTCTTCTGTAATTTTGATAATAGTATGCATTGTAGAATGATGGATTAGTTATGGATCCATATGTTTCTTTCTTCATCACGCTAACATCCTACTACAACAACCAGAAAGAGGGACCTGGTACCTTTGCGTGCTTGGGGTGAGTGCTCGTATATAGGCCGAGTGATGTGCAGCGTGGTGGGGTGCTATCTGGTGAATTCTAGGTTGCATCATTGGTTCCATTATCGGGACCTCTTTTTTAGTTGTTTTCAAGATTTTTACGATGAAGACATCTTGGTTAACTCTAGCAAGTGTTGAGGAGTGGATACATGATTTGGAGGAAGAGTATGCACGTCGGTTCAGCAAGAGATCGAGTTTGATGCACGCACTTGGGCAGAAGCAAGTAACGTATGACAACTTATATGAGATATTTTTTTCCATCTCTCCATTAGAATTATACGAGTAGGGTGATCGCGCTTACGCATGTAAAGGTAAGTGGAGGTATCACGCACTTGTCTGGACATGGGAAGAATTTTAGGCCCTTTATGATGTTGATTTGATTTGGACTCGCGCATTTATGGATATGTGGTTTTGTGGTGTTTTAAACAATTATATTACGGAATACTCAATTTTGATGTATTCTTTCTTGGAGGTAGTTAAATTTTAGTTTTGCGGTATCCAAGAGGAACATATCTACAAGGCATTCCCCTGGAAATCAAGATCTTGATGGTAACTTTGAACCTAGAGAGTAAACCAATGGCTAACTAAACTTCCTCATGTGCGAGGGTAGGAACAGGTTTGTTGAAAGATGGCAGACCTAACAAAGTAGAAAGGCAGAGAGAGGAGAAGCAACTTAAATATAATGAGGCATGCGAGAGGGAGATAGAGAAGCAAAGGCACTATTGTAGAAAGTATGGCATTAAGGAGAGAGATGGCTTGTGAAGGATTTGCAGCTCACGTAGAAGACGTGGAGCTAGAGCATCAAGAACTCCCCCATCTTGGAAAGCATGACAAAGATCCCCCTTGGCCTCACATGGAAGTGTGCCAACAAAGACTACCTAGGCCATGGGTGCGCATCTTAATCCACCTAGTGACCTAGCCCTTGCACTTGGTTTTCCAATATCTAGTATGAAAAGTAATCAACAAGCAAGTTTGGGAAGTAAGAGAGCAAGTACATCATGGTAGGACAGATGACTTTGATGTTATTTGGAGGTGTGTTTTCAGAGCATCATCGAACATAATGTGAGCGCACCAAATTTTGGATTCACCTTTAGAAGTGGAACTACCTCACAAACTATAGGGGTTTAGTATAGTACTACTGCCGACACACGGGGAGTACCACTATGGGTCCTATTCCAGCTACAAGTGGAGGTTCGGGAGGTATAGGTGGTTCTAATTGCAGTGGATCGATGGTTCTAGAGGTAGAGGAAACACATTGGGAGGTTTTGGATCAAGTGGTCAAGGTCCGCATGAACAACCACAAAATATCTATATGGAGATGTCTCTTCGTCTCCCATAATATAGAGGTAATGAGGATCTTTGCCGAACATGTGCATATGTGTGAAATCTTGTGAAGCACCAAAGGGATCATAGTTGCAGAGTACAAAACAATTCAATTCACTACTACCTTGCAAGGACAAGCACATAGCTGGTATAGGAAGTTTGACCACGATCAAACTTGCATGGATTATGCGGCGTTGAAGGATTCTTTCTTAAAAGAATTTCATATCCCTAAGTTTGAGCATAAGAGTATTAGCACACTCAAGGATATCAAACAAGGCACTACCGAGAGTGTACATGAATATGATTCCCATTTTAAGACACTTCTATATAAGCTATCTTATGATATTCACACCAACTAGCATGCATAATGGTTTGTTGGAGGATTGATTACACCATTCGAAGGAGCTGTCACATAAGACATACACCGATCCACACAAAGCATCGGAGGTAGATTTATGTGCCGAGGTAGTTGGGAGCATTGAAACTAGTGTTAGTCCACTCTTAGAGGCATAGATTGAAGCTTTGGCCAAGCGGTTTGAGAAGCTATCAACAAATTCAGCGCATGATACGCACTCAAGAATTTGGTGTACATATTGTGAAGTGGAAGGTCACACCAAAGATAGTTGTCTCGTAGAATAAGCACGCTCATTACTATTGGAATGTGATATTTTTCATTTAAATCAAGATGCTAGTCACTATCCTTTATTACAGTAAGGCACGATAAGAAAGAATGTATCTA
Organism: Taxus wallichiana var. yunnanensis; assembly: GCA_018340775.1. Lineage (NCBI taxonomy): Eukaryota > Viridiplantae > Streptophyta > Pinopsida > Cupressales > Taxaceae > Taxus > Taxus wallichiana. Next base: position 492,526,187 of record CM031243.1, on the reverse strand, counting down.
GATTTTACAAAATTTGTAGGTCCACGACCCATTATACTAATAATTTTTGATTGATTGGTCAAATCCAGGATGCCATAAACATTAGGGTATGACAGACAAGTGTAATAGATAATTCTAAGGGTAAGAATGAGCACCAGATTGGGATCATAATCAAATGTGCTATGAAAAGAATGAGGGGAATTTTGAAGGAGGTTGTGGAAGGGGACGTGGATATCGTGGTAGATATGGAGGATGAGGCCGTGGTGGAGGAAGAGGTGACTTCCCGTGGAACATGTTATACATTTGGATCTCGACCACTATAGGCACAAATGTCCTCGAGAATATTGCAAGTCCTTTACGTGGAAAGAACCATAGCTTTGAAGAGTTCCTAGACTTATATGAGCATATGAGTAAACAACATAAACAAGAAAACAAAGGTGCCATGATGCTTAGAATCAATGCGCGGTAGAAGATTAGTGGATTCCCAAGATAGTAGAAGGACCTGAGGTATTGAAAGTAAAGATTACTACACAAGCTAAAGCGGCACGTGTAAGGGAGGCATTACACCAGAAGCCTACGATCACCAAGGAGGAGGTTTTACATGCAAGGTACCTAGATCCCGCTCATCATAAGGAAGTTTACTAGGATACCATGGAAGTGCTAAGGAATCTTTAGGGTGAGATAAAATACTTAAAGGAGTAGAAGAAAGCATCATAGACGGTCCAAATTGATATCGATGATCTAAAAGAAGTATGCAAAATGTTGCACTAGGATAACATCATTCAACTATTAGGAAGTTGGTTAAAAGGGAACACTCACGTGCACAAGTATTGAGGCTGGATGACAGATTCTACATGCAAATAATCCCTCCGATAGCATCGACTATGACAAGGAAATAACTCGGATGTTGTTGTGGATGGGTGGTGTTAAGCAACATATTGATTGATACTTAGGTGCGGAAGTAAATGTGCTTACATTAGATGCATGGGTACAAATGGGGAGGCCTCCATTGCATCCATCATCTAATGTATTGTTTATGGCAAACCGAACTAAGGCCACCCCCATAGGAGTTTTGAAGGATGCATCTATAACCATACAAGGGGCCAAGTTTACTGGGGATTTTGAGGTATTAGCACTTGCAGAAGCAGACAGTTTTACAGCCTTACTTGGACACCCTTGGTGTTATGTGAATAATGCTGACTTGAGATTCAATAAAGGTTATATCAGCTTTGAAAATAAGGAGGAAAGGGTTGTGATACCTCTGAAAGATGGAAATTCTACACCATATGTTGAGCCTCTAAGTGAGGAGGACTTAAACAGAATTTATGTACGTGTTATTTAGGACCCAGAGGTCAATGAGCCATCAAAATAAGGCATCCTATAGTGGGAGGATTCTCATTCTATTAGTGATACTACGAGTATTGCTTGTGACAATTGGGCTCATGGAACATATGAACTAGTAGGGCGTGAGGTAAAAAGCGTAGTTGCGTGTAAGAATGGATTTCATTCAGTTTGATGAATAGGTAGCACAAGACCTTGGTATACAAAGGTAAGATCTTAATGTATTTTGTAATCCATAGAAACACAATGGACGAGATCAAATGACGAGAAGAGATATGTTAGAATATACCTTACACAAGACAACAACGCTGGTGGGTAGTCCATAGAGATAATATTTTGACATGGGAAGAGATTGGATTCACCTTATTTATTAGGTTTGGAAGGCACAATGCACCTACACATATCTGCACTTATCATGGTGATCAACCTATTCAGCATCACATTCAGCAGTGTGAGAGACTCTAGACAAAGCAGGACATGAAGCATTACCACCTTCACTTTGGGTGCATAAATTGTATTCTACACTACAAGGATGCGCACACACCTGGTATGTATATGCAGAACTACATTGAGAGACTGGGAACTAGAAAAATTTGACTACAGGAATGATCTAGACTTTTGACTATTTCTCTTCCCAACCTCCACTAGCAGAGGCATTAAAATTTGTAAAGCGCTTAACTATGGGAGATAGTACAAAAAGTGAAGAGCATATTCAGGATTATTTGGTGAGGCAGATTCTAGAGTGTGGTTTGAAAATGAAGAAGCAATGGACAACATACTACTCGAATGCACTGGCCTTGAGAAAGAGAAAGGAAAGATGGTTTACATCGTGGATGATGAGGAAGTTGAGAACCTAGATATTGAACATTCACTGAGGGTGCACAAGGTCATGGACAAGTAGACAAGGATACACGTGTCTATCATGAATGCATAAAGATAAAGAAGGTGAATATAGGTTCGGAGGCTGAGCCTAAGGAGGTCATCATTAGAGACTACTGGTCAGACTTGGAGGTAGCTAAGATCATTGAGTTACTAAGGGATTATCAAGACTTATTCCCTCGAGGGTATCATGAACTTAAAGGCGTGCATAAATCACTTAGAGAAATGAAGATAAAGCTTAAAGAAGGCACATACCCCATGAGAAATAGACCTTACAGAATGAATCCTAATTTGTACGAGGAAAGGTAAAAGAAGAAATTGATAAAATTTTGAAATATGGAATTATCAAGCCCCTTGATGAGTTAGAATGGGTTAGTCCAATGGTGATCAATATAAAAAAGGATGGACAAATTTGAATATGTGTGGATTACAAGGAGTTGAATGTTGCATGTGTCATAGACCCATTCCCTACGCCATTCACTGAGGAAATACTAGAAGGAGTTGTAGGGTGCGAAATATATTCTTTCACATATGGGTTTTCCAAGTATCATCAAGTTAGGATTTCTCAGGAGGATCAAGAAAAGACAACATTTACTACTGAATGGGGAAATTTTTCCTATACTATGATGCCTTTTGGATTGAAAAACATGCCTATTGTATTCTCACACATAGTTGTTCAGGCATTCAAATATTTTATTCACAACTTCTTACAGGTCTACCTAGATGATTGGACAATATATGGGCTTGTGAAAGATCATTGTGAAAATTTGCGCTTAATGTTTGAACGGTGCAGATAATTGAGTATCTCTTTGAACATCAAGAAGTGTATATTTTCTACACCATTTGGCATACCGTTAGGACATAAAATATGTAAGGAAGGTTTATTGGTTGATCCGGCTAAGGTTGAATTCATTCTAGGCACGAAAGCACCTACCAGTCAAAGTGAGGTGCGTGGATTTTTAGGTCATATGCAATTCTTATCAAAGGGTATGCCAAGATTGCTGCACCCTTGGAATAATTACTAAAAGGGAAAGGTGAATTTTATTGGGAAGAACCGCAATAACATGCATTTGAGATATTAAAAGAGAAACTTACTACCGTGCCCATTCTATATTTTCCCTCATGGGATAAACCATTTCATGTACATGTGGATGCTTCTGGCATGGCCATTGGCACTGTGTTAGCTCAACCTAACAAAGGTATTATAGATCATCCAATTTGTTTTGCTAGTAGGAAGATGACTCTACTGAAAGGAATTATACAACTATAGAGCGTGAAGCTTTGTCAATGATCTATGCATTGCACAAATTATGATAGTACTTGTTTAAACACCATTTGTGTTTTACAGATCACATGGCATTGAAGTACTTGGTAAACAAACCAATCTTGTAAGGGTGCATATGCAGATGGGTACTCCTATTTCAAGAGTTTGATTTCACGGTTATGGTGAAGCTAGGGAAAAGCAATTTTGGACCAGACCACTTGTCTAGAATTCACTCAGGAGAGGAAGCAAAGACAATTGAAGAAATCATGTCGAGATGCATGCATTATATAGGTTACAACGTGTACCCATGGAATTAGAATACATTGTTGTCTTTCTACAAATAGGTGTGGCACTGAAGGAATGAAGGCATTAGAAAAGAAACACTTGCTATACGCGCAACACCATTTATGTTAATGAGTGGATACCTTTACAAAAAGTTAGGTAGAGATGAAGTATTATGCCATTGTGTATTAGAACATGAGTGCAAGGATATTATGGAGCAAGCCCATGGTGGTATTCGGGGAGGATATTATGCAGGTGATGCGACTACTCTGGAAGATCCTACTTGTTGGATTATGGTGGGAGACATTGTATAAGGACTGTAAAGAATATTGTAAGGCGTGTGATCATTGTCAACACCTAGGAAAACCAAGGAAAAGAGATGAGATGCCTTTGCGACCCATTACCAGTGTCAAACCATTTGAGAAATGGTCCATTGACTTTGTAGGATCTATTTCACCCAGCTACACACAAGATGGTCGCGCTTATATCATTACTTACACAGATTATCTCACACGGTGGGCAGAAGCAACACCTACAAAGGACTGTACATCAGCTACAACAGCTAGGTTTCTATGGGAGAATGTTCTTACAAGATATGGATGTCCTTTAAGCTTGAAAAGTGATAGGGGTACACACTTTTTGAATGAGACAATCTGGATCCTATTAGATGAGTTTATGGTTGCACACCATAAAACTACACCCTATCATCCTCAGGAAAATGGAACTACTGAGGCTTTCAACAAAATTTTGAGCCACACTTTGACAAAAATTTGTGATGTTGGGAGAAAGGATTGGGATGATAAAGTGTCAGTTGTTCTTTGGGCATATAGAACAACTTATAAGAGATTGAACAAAGCCACACCGTTTTAGTTGGTGTTTGGCGCAGAAGCCATTCTCCCTATAGAATTTATGTTACCTTCTTTACGCATTACGCGTCTTTAGAGGTCTAGTTGATGAACAAGAGTTAGAAAAGTGTATCGAGAAGATGATTCAATCTGGATGAATGACAAGCCATAGCACAATGGATTCAAGAAGAAAAGAAAAAGCTATGTAGAAAGCATGGCATGACGAAACATAAGGGATAAGAAGTTTGAGATTGGAAAAATGGTACTTCTTTATGAATCAAAGTTCTTGCACCATCTAGGAAAGCTCAAAGTACATTGGTTGGGGTCGTATGTCATCACTTACATACTTGAATCCGTGCTTCAGATTAGAAGCACTTGATGGAACACGGCTACCCGATTACTTTAACGAGAGTAGGTCAAGCCCTACTATAAATAAAGTTTTCTTGGTATTTGTAATAAGGTAGTGTTTCCATTTAGATTAGGTTTTCAATTATGTATTTCCTTAATGTATTTCATTCATTATCGCTATGCTTTTTCAATTTAGTTATTGTTCTTGTGTAATAAGCACGCTTGCGTGCATGAAGCTAATTATCATGTGAATAATGTTTATGCGTAGAGGACTGCACATACTTTTAGTGTGGGGTGGTTGTAGTTATCCAAGTAAGATGCTACGGAATTGAAAGGTGAAAGGAATAAGTTGCTATGGGTGTGCCTCAAGTTAAAAGAATATTGCTTCTCAAAGTGACCAAGGATGGAGATGAATGAAAGGATAGTATAACGTGAGGTAAGCGGGGGCCATGATAAATACCAGGAGAAGGTATAGTGACAAGGTACTCGGGCGCAAGGGCATGCAATCAAGAGAAGTCTATGACCGAGGGTAGGAAGGTGAACTAGAAGGTTATAGGCTGGGGTGCGAAGAAGTATCACGAGGAACAAATAAATTTGGTCAATGAATGAGGAGATATTTGGTAGATGAAGGAGAAATAAATGCATCAAAATTTGAAAAAAAAATTATATAAGGATGGAATGTGGATTCATTTTTACCATTACAACTAAGAGTATTTGAGGAAAGAGCCAAGTGCGAAGAGCCGAGTGATCGTATTAAGGTGCGAAGGGTGTGAAACCAAGCGTGATAACTAGATCCACGTGTGAAAAGAAGCTTCGTCCCGGTGGTGAATGGTTTGAGCAAAGCGAGCAGAAATAAAGGAGTTAGGACATGAAGTTTCCACCTAGGGCACAATTAAATCAAGCTAGGGTTTGATTCGTAAATTTTCGAGTTAAAGAGGATACATTTACAATGTAAAAGGACACCTAAGAAGGCATCTACATTAAGCAGCAAAAGGAAAGAAGAAGGTGGTCGTCGAGGAGGAAGATATGGCACACAAAGTGATTTTCAGAAATGCAATATCCGAATGATTCATCGTCGGCCAGAATGGGATTCACCCTTGTAAAGAGAAAAGTAAGCGAATACAATCACAGGACCACGGAGAACAAGAAGGAGCTCGGATCCTTTCTCACTTCTTAGGACGAACAAGCGTACGACGAATGATATGCCGGTTTATGATGATGTGCAAGAATCTTTTGAAGAGAATTGGGGTCTAATAATTATATGAACTTCCATATTTCAAGAAGTATGAGCCCTTGTATCGTGGGTCATGAGTAGAGTGCACGAGGACTTCTTCTACTTTGCAGACGTAGCTCGTTAGAATCTCATCTACGCTTATCTCATCGATTCACAGTTTGAAGGCCACATGAGACGACATAAAAAGTGATCTCATAGATAAAGCCACAATTTTAAAGACTAGACAGGAGTTGGGATACCTGAAGGGTCCACGCGGTATGGATATAGACAAATTGAAGAACTGTCCAGTTGTGCAAGCAACATCACACCTTGTTACAAAGTTGAATGATCAAGAGTGGTGGTCACAGATAAATACTATGTGGTTACACGTTGCATGTAAGATTTTAGAAGGGACAATCTACAACATTGTAGGCTATATTGCAGAACAAGTAGTCAAAGAAGCGTGCACAGGAGGGAAGATCAGATTTCGGGTTGTTCTACTATCACTGGTATTCATGGAAATTGGAGTACCAAATAGACCAAGGAAAAAGTATGGGAATACCCCATGGAGAACAAGTCACCAGCTGAGAGGTTCAACAAGTACCTATGTAAAGGGGCCATGACAGATGATGTAAAGCAAAGGGTGGAGAAATGGTATGACAGCTACGTGCGGCATTTGGGGAAGAGTGGCGCATCCCAAAGGACCTACCATCAAGTAGTAGGGAAACAAGTTTAGTTTGTTGTATATCAGCATTTCTGCATTATGCGCTTCCCAATGAAAGATGGAGTCTAGAGCCCTTGGTGTAAATTGCCTTACACATTCACTGCAAGGTATTTCCAAGCATCTGTTCACATATTTACAAACACGCCAACTGGTATTCAATGCAGATAAGGTAGACTGCGACTACCATACGTTGAGGAAGAAGTATGTGTATCCTGGAAGAAGTGCTTATATTGAGAGGATCATTTTGGAGGTGCTGAATATTAAGCCAATAAGTCTAGTTGTAGTAGATGTAGGGGAAACATTAGTGTATCTTCAATAAAGCCAAAGATGGAGAATAAAAAGTATGTGGAAGGTGAGTTCGCACTTCCAACACCACCAAAGGAAAGCATACAATGGAGAACATCCTAGTGCCTAAGCCCACAGAGCCAATTAAAGTGGAGGATGAGGAGGAGGAGTGCGAAGATAGTGGTGGTTTAGAGCATAGAGGTAGGAGACATCCTACAAATAAGGGTGAAGCTAAGCATGCCATTACACCACCTCAGCCACAAGAGGGGGATGATGAGGAATTGAATGTAGTCCAATGTGAGCATAAATTTAAGAGGGTGTTTAGGAGAAAAGGACCCAAGGTGCTACTCCAACCAGTATGCGTAGATCACCCGAGACTCTCTCCACAAGTGGAAGCAACCACACAAAGAAGGAGGAAACTCGAAGTTAAATGAGGAGGCGGAAGAGTTTAAGGAAAGCACACCTAATTCTCCTACACTTCTAGAGAACATAGAAGAACAAGGTGAGGAATCAAAGGAAAAAGAAGAGGATGAGAAAATACCAGAGGAGCCCCATTGAAGACTGTTCAGGGACATGGAGACACAAGTCCCAAATTTAGAAGTTAAATCTCCTAAGCAACAATGGTCAGAAGAACAAGTGGAGAGCACATTCCACTAGCCATGGGGTATGCAGAGGATGCAGGAAAAATTTTCAGCGCCTGCTTCCAAATCACGATAGAATAGAAGTATTTATTTTACCGGGCGCTAATGGATGAGGATATGGTGACTATGCACACTCGAAAGCAACTATCATGGTCAATGCACACCCACATGGATGAGCCCAACTTTGATGTATGCAAAGAGTCATGCATTTCAAAATGGCTTAAAAAGGCACCATAGACCAAACACATGACAAAAGCCTACTATCATGTCGATGAACAGTAAGCAACGCCTTGGTGAAGTTTTCTACTAAAGTTGCTAGAAGAAACATGGACAAAGCTGCAACAATCAAAGCACCGCACGAGGAGTCAAGAAGGCAGAGGATGTAGAGATAGCACACATAACACAAGAGATGGAATTCATGTAGAAGAAAAACAAAGTATTTATCAGCATCACAGAGGAGATTGGGGATAATGTCATTAGAGAAAGGCCACACTTAGAGGCCAAGGTACCACAGATGTTTCCTTCAACGATACACTATGTAGGAAATTTGGTGGACTTGGTACTTGAAGATGAACCTCTGCGCATGCCAGCACCAAGGAGCTCAGAGAAAGATGCCAAATGAGAGAAAGCATCAGTGATGCGAAAGATTGCATCTTATGAAGGGCTATTGCAAGTGCTACAAGAAGTATTAAAGAAAGTAGACCAAACTTTGAACATCCGCACATCCCTAGAAGTGCTTATCAATATAAAGACCTTGGAAGCAAGCAATGATGTCCAAAGAGCTATGAAATATGAAACATTAGGCCACCTAGAAAGATTGTCAATAGTTAGATAGAAATGCGAGGCCATGGAAGCAGATAAAAGCCGCACAAGACTTGGCTGGAAGAGCTTGGGAAGCTAATTGCAAAGAAGATTGATCTTTTAGAAGGAAGAATGACATCAATTTCTAGCGTTGTGTTGGTTCTAGAGAATGAGAAAGGAGAGATTGCGATGGATGACTTGGAATCCATTACTGTGGACATCCTAGAAAAATCAGAACAAGCACTTCTTGAATGGAAGGTTTTAGAGGCTGAAATAAAGGAGGAATATCCGAGTTGATACCTCAAACTCGATACTGAGAGGGGGCTGCCTCATAACCTCATAAAAATTCATTATTTATCTACATTATTTTGTTCTTATTCTTTCCATTCTTCTATTATTTACTTCAACTTTTGAAGATACCCATTATCGGGATGACAATGAGATTAGTGTGGGGTAATGTTGATCAAAGAATACTTGTCAAAGATCACATAAGGAGTTCACGCGGAGAGAAGATCGGGATCAAGAGTGCGAAGGACAAGAAGGACCCGCGCATGGAAGGCAAGTTCGACTTTCGGGACTTAGTCGATTTCGACCATGAAGACCTATTTTTAGAAGATGGCGTGTGGAACACACCAACAATGCAGTAGATGTGCACACCATGCATTCATGTCATCTTTGGAGGATCAGATCGAAGTTTTTGCATGAAGACAAGCTAAGGATAGGATTGACACTTTAGTTAATCAGTAAGATATATATATATATATATATATATATATATATATATATATAACACACTTGCATGTGTGGCTATGATTGTAAACAATTCGTATCTATTAATAACATGCGGCCTATTTCGGAATGGATAAGCAAGTGAAGGGTAAGTCCCACCTTATATATATGTAGTGAATTCCACAGAGAGATGATGGATATAGATAGATAGATACATAGGAGGTGAGATAGAGGTATAAAGATACGTGCATTGGTATAGATTGACACTAATGTAAGGAGCTTCGAGTGTTTATTAATAAATGGAATATATTGGCTGAATATAAGTGTCATTCTGTGTGTAATTGAGTAGTGTATGTTATTGATTCAATCATGATTCTTTGTTTAAATTTTTTTCTTCCATAATTCGATAATGGTATGCATTGTAGAATGATGGATTAGTTATGGATCCATATGTTTGTTTCTTCATCACACTAACATCCTACTACAAAACCCTAAAGAGGGACTTGGTACCTTTGCGCGCTTGGTGAGCATTGGCCTAGGTCAGTGAGTGATGTGCCAACGCAACTCTAGGGTGTTATCGGTGAATTCTAGGCTACATCGGGATATGTTAAAAATGACTATGAATTTAGGAAAAAAAAATAAGATCAAGAGGATCGAAATTCCCAAAGGATTTTCCTAGAAACAAGTTTATAAGATGGATAAACACAAGGAATAATCACTCCGGTTCGAAACACAAAGGAAATCTACAAGGAAATACTCATACAAAATACATGTTAAAGGTAGGTTGGCATAAAATGATCAACATAATGTCACCACTTATGCCAAGTTCAAAAATGAACAAGATGTAAGAAATAACAAAAGGTTGATATGATTTCCAAACAAGGTATACTAAAAGCAAGTTTAAGTCCAACCAAGACCTAAATCTAAAAAAAGTGGAAGTTATGAATATGAACGACGACAACAATACCACTAAGATATGTTAACCAAAATTTACGGAAAAGTAAGGTATTAGTATCGAAATAATATTAATACAATGTACACAAAGGTAACAACAACACCTTTCAAAATCAAGGTAATGTTTGAAAGAAAACTAAGGCTAGAGTATACCAAGGAATTGTTACAATGCGCATAGCATAATGTTACAATCTAAACACTTAGGTCAATTTTACAAGAAACAAGATGTAAGTATCAAAATTGTTGCGATATGATACAAGCAAGATAACAGTTCAAAGGAGAATCAAGTGATGAACCAAGCCTAACTATGATGCCGATCTTCACATGGGTATCAAGATTAATATGACTATGAATTATATGAAAACGCGTTCCCACACACTTTAGATGTTTCACAACCACTGCAAAAACATGGATGAGCATAAATGGACATAAAAGTGGTGACACAATCAATTGGCAATGACATACATATGTGACTAAGTCTTATTTTGATTAACAAAGTTTCAAAAGAAAGCGAAGGAAGTAGTACAAGTAAGGATGAAAAATGTTGGCCTCACTTTGATAGAGTTTCACCTCACCTTAGGGCGAGTGAAAAACTAAGAAAAATTAACGCTTCACATGTTTTGTGATGAATGATGGCTCTTTACAACAACGATTTGGTCAAGTTGGCTCCAAATACTGAATGGATTTCCTAGGTGGTTCACTCAACTAGGTGTCACAAGTTATCTAGATGTGAGCTCAATTTACCAAGAAAGTTGACTGACTATTCTTGGGTTATCTCGGCTTTACTTTACCCCCTTCAAGTACAAAGTGAGCAATTAATGTGTTCATCGTGTACTCTCACTGGGGTCATGATACATATAACTTTGATGCTAAATCTCACAAAGGTAAAACTAGTCAAGTAGGTGTGTGGAGAACTTCCTATTTCATCCACAAGGTTCCCTCTTGTGTGGACTAATTTAGGGTTCTTATGACCACCCCCATTGTTGTAGCTTAAGGCTTATGCCAAAGGGGTTATGTCCTAGTTAAGCGGATGGGTGTACCCTTATCGAACTTGCAAATACAAGTGTTATGAATGTGGTGTGTTTTTAATCTTTTATTCTTAATGTGGTTTAGTTGTACACCATTTGGAAACCTGCATCAAATTGCATTAGTATTTTGTTTCGATCCCGATTCTTTGGCAAGCGTATTTAGGTCCTGCATTCAAATTTTAGTAGTTTTCTAAGAAAATCACATTATTTGAAAGAGGATTAAGAGTTGATTTTGATTCTCAAGATCATCTAAGGATGCAAGAGAAGATCATATACAAAAATAATCCAACTAAAAAGTAAAGGAAAACTTTACAATTAATGAACCATACAAAAAGTTTGATAAATGTTGATTCCCTTAAGCAAAATGAATAATCAAATTTCCAAGTTAATCTAAACGTTAAAAATATAGAGATCAAAGTTGTTTTTGATTTTCAAGATCAGCAAAATGTGCAAGAGAATAGAATACACAATATTTTTTCTAAATCAAGTAAACTATGTAAATACAACATTCATCAAAACATTAGACATGTTAGAAAATGACCAGTTTTACAATAAAGGAAAAACCTACAATTTTTATAATTATAAGTCCTGAATTTATGTTATAATTGCATAGTTCACTTCAATACCTTTCCAACGTAAAATAAATGGAGTCATTTTGGGTTCGGGAGCAAAATTTATCACCTCTGACAGATGGGCTACGCATATGCTCTTATGCTCACGGGTATGCACTTAACATGTACCTAAAAAATATTTTTAAAAATGTCCCTCAATCTGCAAAAAAGTCAAATTTTCCAACCAAGATTCAATTTTGACAACAACCCATCATATTAATATATGAATAGAATAATCAATTGTCTATCAAACATTAACATTCATGATATAAAAAAACTTAACATTTTCAAGAAATTGACAAAACTAGCATGTAGAATGTTGAAAAGTAAGCTCTAAAAATGAAAACATGGAGAAATCTTGAAATTTTCTCACCAAGATTCAATTTTGACAGCAACCCACCACATTAATATGTAAATAGAATACTCAACACTATCAAACACTAACCTACATGCTCAAAAATTTAAGATTTTCAAGAAATTGACAAAACTAGCATGTAGAATGTTGAAAAAGTAAGCTCTAAAAATGAAAACATAGAGAAATCTTGAAATTTTCCCATCAAGATCCAATTTTGATAGCACTTCACCTCCTTTATACCTACAAGAGAAGATTCAACACATGCAAACTCAACAAAACAAGTTAAGAAAAATAAGTTATGTCAATATATGCAAAAAGAGGGTTAGTAACCAAAATTGAAACTTAACTACAAAACTTGAAATTAACTCGCAAAGGACAATATAGTAGGTCCCATTGAGCATGCCAAATGTGCTCATGTATAATTAACTAAGCTATAAATTGAAACTAATATCTACATAACTTCAAAATCAAATGCTAATTAAACAATGAACCATCAAGATAAGAGCTTAAAGAAAATACTTCTTCAATGTATAAATGAAATTACATGCGAAGTTATTTCCTACTCTCTATGATTGCTAACTTAAACTATAAATCTATGAAGAACATAAGCAATAAAATGGTATTTTTACTTGATTTCAAGGATTGAGAATGAAATCTCGCCAAAAATGGCTATAAGGTCATTTTGGATCTTCCCATATTACTCAATTTTGAGTGAAAGGATGCAAGATGGAGAAGTTATTTCCAAAAAAAGAGAATGGCTCAAGATCAATCGCTTATAGTTTTCACTATTCAAAGTATGTTCAAGAAGAAAGGTAAGAATAAGGGTTCTTTATATAGCTTCTTGCTCAAGAGGCAAAACTAGAAAATTGATGAATGTGGGATAAAGGTAAAACAAGATTAGGATTGGATAAGGTTGCTTTATAAAAGGCAATCTTGATTTATAGGAGTTTAATTTGTCATTAGTAAGTCATGGAGTTGGGGGATGTTTAATTAATCAAAGGTGATTAATTAATAGGTAGAGGTAAGCTTATAGAAGCTAATTAGAGGAAAATTAGTATGATTTGCGAGGATGTAAGAGAGGAATTTGATCCAATAAATGGTAATTTATTGATTTAGAGTTGTGAGCGTAATTAATTAATAATAATTAACTAACCCAAGTAGAAGCGAATATTAATTAACGAAAGGTCGTTAATCAACATCCTTAATGACAAGAAGACTAATTAATTAATGAAAGGTTGTTAATTAACGAATATGAAGAGGAATGTTAGCTAATTAGTGGAAAAGTGCTAATTATTAAGGAAATTACGAGAAAGAGGATAATTAGTGCAATCTTAACATTAAAGCTTGCGTAAGCGACATTTTAGAGTGTCTACACAATGTGATGTTGAATTTTAGTTTTTCTAAGCAATTTTTAATACTTCTTATTGTTTTGGAAAAATGTGATGAAAAAGTAATACGATAACAAAATGAACTTGCCCCACTCCTAACCCGACGCAACCAGTAAGATGTGAGGGCTCACCACTGAGATCTAGAAGGGACACACGTTATACCAATTTTTTAAATAGTAGTGATGAGAGAAAGATAAGGATTTGTCAAAAACCAAATTGAGAATCTACGACCTCGTTCTACTCAAGTTTGCAACATAGTTTAAAATGTGAATTGATTTCTAGTTTATCTAGACTTAGATCCGTAGATGGTAACTTGGTTGACAAAATCTGGTTTAAGGTTTTAAACCCTCTTAGAATTTGGATGTCTAACTCAATTTGTTTTGGATTTATGATTTTACAACATATTTTATTGAATGAAATACTTTTAATTTTCTAATTTGGTGAATAGACCCCTACACCTTGCTCCATGTTACCAGTAGGAAGTATGGGCTCATCACCAAGGAAAAGGCATTAGAAGTAAGGGAACTTCTATCCTTTCCCAAACCCACGCCACTAGTAAGAGGTGCGGGCTCAACACTGAAGGTTGGTGGGGTAAAGAAATGTGTAAATAATTTTTTTATTGATTTGCATTTAACATATATATCTAGGTAAAATGTTTAGAATGCTCTTATTTCAAAAGAGGTGTATATGGGATAGATGTGACACCATGATGCTTCTAGAATAGACTATAGGAAAAGACACCTAATCTAGAAGAAAACTATGAGTAGAACCAAGTATGCAGGCCTTGGTATGGTTATTGTCAAAGCTTTGTCTTATCTTGTTTGAATTGATGAAATGATTTAGAAATGATTGATGATATTATGAAAAATTGAAGAGATATGATTTGAATGTTTTGCCAATATTTTCAGAAGTTTTAAGGAATTGTTGTAAGAATAATTCCCTTGATTACAAAATTTGAAATGAGTGTGGATGAGAATGCAATGTAGATGCAAAAGTAATATATATGTGGAAATGTAGGTGAATCATACATAATAACTTTAAAGATGAAAAGAGTTGATGGATTTTCCAAACTCCTCCGCTTCTAGTGTACATAGGAGAAATGCCCCATTTTTATATTCTTCTATTACTTGATGTGGACCCAACCACTGGGCATGATTTTCCTTCCTTCACCAGTATTTTTTTCTATTCGTACGTCGAGTCTTAAAACCAAATCTCCTTGACATATCTCACGCTCGTAAACTTTCTTATTATACTGTCGAGCCATATGGTCAGCGTAAATACTATGTCATTGCTCACCATTCAACCGAGCTTCATCGAGGCTTACTAAGTTAGAGAGTCACGCCTCTCGATATACTTCTTCTCTAAAAATTCCTTGTAATGAGATGCGAGAGATTAGGTATTTCAACTTCGATTGGTAAAATTACTTCTGCACCAAATACCAAAGAAAATGGGGTTGCCCATATTGGCGTTCTTGCGATGTTTGATAGGCCCACAAGGCAGGGGAAATAGATTTAAGTTCCAATCTCGTTTGTTCTCCTTGACAGTTTTAAGGAGAATGGACTTTAACGTCTTGTTAGTAGCCTCAGCTTGTCCATTATCTTGAGGGTAATAGAGAGAAGCCATGTGGTGATTTATTTTGAACTTTTCACAGAGTTCACGCACTTCCTCATTTTTGAAAGACGTGTCATTATCAAAAATAATGACTTGTGGGACCCCATACCTACAGATAATTTGGTTCAAAATGAACTTAGCAATTACACATCCTGGTACAATGGTGAGAGGCATGGCCTCTACCCACTTAGTGAAATATTTTGTGGTTGTGATTATGAAGTTATGACTAATCTATTGATGAGGAAAAAAACTCCTATCAAATATAAACCCCACATGGAAAAGGGCCATGGTGTTGCAATTGGTTATAGAGCTTGTGCTAGTATGTGGATCTCATGGGAGAAATCTTGGCATTTATGGCACTCAAGCACAAACTCCACCACATCATGTTCTAACGTGGGTTGGAAGTATCCCATCCAATGTATTTTTGAGCGGTAGCGTGACCTTGAAGTGGCCTCCACACACTCCACTATGGGATTCATAGATGATATTTTTAGATTCCTCTTCATCGACACATCTAAGAAACATTCTTCATCAAAGGCTCTTCGATAGAGAACCTATTCTATGATCATGTATTTAGTGGCTATGATGTGTAGCCATCTTCTTTGTTACAATGTTTCCCCTTCAGGGTATGCATGGTCCACAATGAAATTAATAATATCAATATACCATGGACATGCAGAGATGGGGGGTTTAGTTTCAACATAATATATGCACTCATCAGGGAAATCCATATTAACTAAATCACCTCCATCTAATGGGTTATCAGCTAACCAGTTTGTGATGATTTTTCCTTTGACAGACTTTTGGTTAACAAATGTTAGCTCAAACTCACCCATTAGAGTTATGAAACGTCCGAGACTTCTTCGATAATGACCCTTGTGTGAGAAACATTTGTAAATGATAAATCTTGATGATAACCCTCATTTCTTGGTTAAGCATATAGTGCCTTAACCATTTTGTTGTGAAAACTATAGCCATGATTTCTTTCTCTGCCTATGTATAAGCGTTTCTCATAGTCGAGCAACATTTGGTGATAAAATAGACAACATGCTCTCGTTTTCATCATCCTCTTGAGCTAGCATGCAAGCTAATGAGACGTCTATAGCTCATGAGTAGAGAATAAGAGGGTGATCTGATTAAGGAGGCATGAGCGTGGGAGGTGACAGTAAGAATTGTTTGACTGAATCAAATGCCTCATTGAATTATTCTGCTTCCTAAGAATCGTAGCAATAATTTTTCAATAGGTTATTTATTGTATGAATGGTGAAGGTTAAGTCAAGAATAAACCTTCGGATTGCACCAAGCTTTCTGAGGAAAGAACTAATGCCAAACTCATCGATGGCGGAACCATCTAAATAAGCTGCTCATCTTTTGGTGGTACATCAATCCCTCTTGAAGAGATGATATATCCTAGTAGCTTCCCTCCCATCACAACGAATACATTTTTTAGGATTTAGTGTAACATCATACTCGATTAGATGAGAGAGGATGATGTGAAGCACCTCAGGATGATCACTTCATTTTCTGGCCTTAGCTAGTAGGTCATCAACGTAGGATTCCACAATCTTATGAATAAGATCATGGAATATGTAAGTCATCGCCCATTGGTATGTGGCACCAACATTCTTGAGACCAAGCGACATTACTTGCATAACTTGATAGCTTCCCAAGGAGTGATAAATGTGGTCTTCGTCTCGATCTTCCTCAGAGATCCTAATTTGGTTGTACTTAGAAAAACCATCTATGAGGAACAACAACTCATAGCTAGCTATGTGCATCAACAATGAAATCAATGGATGGGAGTGGAAATCTTCCTTGGGACATGCCTTGTTGATATCCTGAAATTCAATGCAAATGCAAATATTTCCATTATTTTTAAGAACAGGGACGATGTTGGATACCCAAATTGAGTAATCAACTAGTTTAATGAACCCCACTTGTAGGAGTTTCATCACTTCCTCTTTGACCATAAAATCCACCTTTGGTATCATTGGCCTAGATTTTTTTATGGGCTTTGCATCAGATTTCGTTACTAATTTGTGAACTCCCACACTGAGGAGAAATTCCTATCATTTATATGTAATTGAATGCAAAGGCTTTCGAATTCTCTTTAAGTGTTTTCGTATGTATTTCTATTTCCTTAGGGGTGAGTGACGAGCCTAGCTTCATAATTTTTGGATATTCTTCCATCCCGATGTTAATATCAATTGTCCCTTCGATCAAATAAGTGTTACATTCTTCAAACTCGGGCGGGGACAAAGGTAATTCCAACTCCCCTCCTCTTCTACCTCATAAATTTCAAGGCCATCCGAGTAGTAACGATCCATTGTATGATCTCCAAAATAGGAGGATGAGTGAGGAATGAGAGCAAAGCCTCTCTTATGGTGTCTAGGATGTAAATCCGTGTAAGCATTAAGATACCCCAAACTAGCCTCATTATTTTATGCATAGTCTAGGGTTGTAAGCTCGTTCTCAACCTCAGCGTATGATAGGATTGGGCTTGTTAACACTTTACGCACTAAGGGTTCTACACGAACCGAGGCTGTGAAGTTGTCTTCTTCTAACTCCTTACTCTAACAAAAGTGAGAAGCATATGTGGCTATGGAATATGAGATAATATTTTTTTCTCATAGAATGGATTTAATTGAGATGAAGTCAAAACCCTTTGTCAGATTAAGCACCACATTTTTATAGAGTTGGAGGTGTTCCACTCTAGTCTCATATACTTCAAAATTTGATTGGCAACTAGTGAGAATACACCATTACCCTAATATTAAGAGTTCCCATCCTTTTGGCTTCATGAGACCAAGAAGGAGAGCCTTGTACTCAACACCATTGTTCGTGCATTCAAAATCTAGTTTGAAAGTGAAAGGCATGACCTTCCCTTCCGGAGAAGTAAGGATCACACTGCTCCAACACCAAAGTGACACTCAACTCCATCAAATTGAAGGGTCAACAATTACTTGGGAAAATTGATGTTGGATCATTCTTTATATCCTCTTCCTTTGCTTATGAAACTTCCACCATGCAGACCACATTAGCGTGCCAGAGACCGATTCCCGGGGAATGTCCTATGCCCATGGAATCAAATGGAAGGAGAATGGGTAAATCATTCTCCAATAGCTTGACAATATTATCTATGGTTTATATGGATATTATTGCTATAATGACATACTTGTCCTTAACCACGGGGATACCCTCAATTAAGCCGTAGTCTCTAACTTTGTCATAGGAACTAGTTTTTTCGGGAACCGAACTTGCTAGTTTGTTTAATTGGTTCATGAGGAGTTCGAATTCAGAATGTACACCTAGTATTTTCTTTAGATTGGTTAGGTGTATGTCGAAGGGCTTTGGTTCACCTTTTGCAATGAATACTTTCCCTAAGTGTAGGAATCTTACTTCCTGAAAGAAAGTGGAGGGAATTTCCTTCATGTGGTATATCCAAGGATGACCAAGAATCATAATAAAGTTGGTTTCTCAATATATAATATAAAACTCTGTGAGGAGCATCTTCAGTTCCAAAGTGACTGGAAGGGCTATTGTTCTTATTGATGTTTCATTGAGGCTATCATAACCTCTTACCATGTTTCGTTGAAGAGTAGTTAGCCTCTCCATAACCTAACTTTTGAAGAAAAGAGAAAGGGACAATGTTTATTATTGCCTTGTCATCAATCATAGCATGTTTTACATAGTTATTGTAGATCCAAACCTGTAAATATAGATCTAGATCACCTCTATGTGTTATTTCAACATCTGTGGGAATCTTACTGATGTCAAATACAAATCTGACATCTCTTTCGGCTTCCCCGAGAGGATAAACATCAAAATATATATGGTTTATATGTGCCTCCAAAGGAGGAGTGACCTTGATTAATTGTCTAAGACCCAATGCTTCTAATAGAGAGAAACTCTATGAGCATGGGATTTCTTCAACTATTCAAGAAGGATATGTGAGAAAATGTCTTCGTAAGGTCACTAATCGAGGCATAAGCTCATATCGGCTTTCAAGCGTATCAAAAATGTCATCCGCTATCAATAGGTAAATCCTAATAGTGTGAGGAATAATATTTAACTATAGTGACAACATTTATCTAGGGCTCAATCTCTAGCTCTACAAGACCCACTATCTTAGTTTGTTGATGGTCATCCAACGGAGGCGCTACATATGGGTTTGATGAAGTCAAAGCTTCATGATCATTAGCTTCCTACCATGACACCATTGTTTGATCCGTTAGGGTATAGCTTACCATTATTGGGACGTGTTGGGAGAGGGTCATTGACGATCCTAAGTGGAAAATTTTGGGGGGATACAGGCCACTTGTAAGTATTGTAGGTAGGTGCCATAGGATTTCCCAAAAACATATCAACAAAGATCTCTCTTCGGTCTTTGGGTAAGTGTTTTAGAAACTTGTTTCAATCCTAGTAGGTTCTGGCATTGTGCCCTTAGACTATGGAAACCACATTAAAGGTCAAAATTGTAATCCCGAGGCCTTTGATTGGCGCTTTTTGTGGGCCCAAAGTTTTGATTATTGTTTTGATGTTGGTTATTATAGTTGAAATTGGGAGGTTGTTGCCCTTGATTTGGATATCCATTAGGATCTTGGTTAGGGCCTTGAGGTTGGACTTGTTGTTATTGTTGTTGTTGTTGTTGTTATGGGTGATTGAAATCCATTGCATTAATCATGGAAGAGAAAGTTTTGTTCCTTTGATTGTTACCGATTATTTTGTTGTTAGTGTTATTTGTATTCGGGGTAAACAATGTTGGATTTCTTCACTTGATCGGTAACACCATTGGTTGTAACACCACATTTTTTATTGAGGATTTTAGGTCCTTGGTTGCTATTTTTATTGTTTGGGTAACTTGAGTTACCTTTTTTGGGAGTGATCAACCTCCCATTAGAACCATAGGTCTTGCGACCATTGTCTATTGTTGCTTGATCTATCCGAAGAGAACCCTCTAGCACCTCTTCGTAGCTTCTAAGTGGAAACTTCTGGACCTCCTCCTTCATTTCTCACATAAGAGAATGAAGAAATAAGTCACATAGCTCTGTTTGATCTATATTAGGCATGCTTTCCGAAGAGTAAAGGACTTTCCACCATCTCTAGATGAAATGTGTGGAAGACTCATTATGCTCTTGTTTAATGTGAAGGAACTCCACGACTCTTATTCTCAAGAGTTTGTTCATGGAGATCCAATTTGCGTAGACTTGTGTCATTATCTATGATAAGCTTTGTCACATTTGGTGGTGGGATTGTAGGATCACTACCAAATGTTCTTGGTTGTTGGAATCCTTGTATGGTCATGTAGTTTGATGTAGAATATATGCCCAGTGTGGTCGGAGTAATCATGCACGAGGTCAATCCAAAAATTGTAAGCCTTATCTGTCTCAATATTCAAAATTAACAGATTGTTTAATCTTTCGAGAGTATGGCACTCAGGATCTAGCAACTTGTATGTGTAGTCCTGTATCAATGTTTGTGAATAAATCTTCTTAGTTCGGTTGCTAACTATTGGATCAATTGCATAAGTTTGTTCTTGGTTTTGTTCGTTGATGGTCATGTAAACACTTAGTGCTTTCAAGGTAATATGTAATTCGGTTGTTTTGACAAATACTCATAGGATTTATCATCCTCAATATTTAATGTGTCTAGTTGTCGATTGATTCTTTGTATATCCCTAATTGTTCTAAAAACGTTGAATTTGAGACCTTGATCAATGTCTACTTAGTGGTACTACTAGATTTTGCTGAGGTATTATTGGTTCTAATATAAAGTCTCTAGGTTCTCTAGGTCCCGTAATTGTCATGCATGAAATGATTTAATTGATCTATTTAAAAAATTAACTAATCAAAGTAAATATACACTATGTTTTTGGTATTTTTCAATATATGAATGAACAAAGGAAATAAAACAACTAATCTAGTAATTTTTTTTTTGTTTTGTTTTTGATATTTTGAACAAAGCTCCTAATCTAATAAAAGAATCTAATACAAGCAATTAACTGGATGTAGTAAAATTCTTGTACAATCATGTTAATCTAAACCTAAAACAATTAACTAATTGAATCCTTCCTAACCAAAATTTTCAATCCTACCTTAGAGATAGAGAATAAATCACATCATCAAAGAAGTTATTATTCCCTACAACTTCCGTGGCAATATTGAAGAGCAATCATTCTAATATGATGTGATCTATTTTTATTGCTTGGTAATTTAAACAAAAAAACAATTTCTCTACTCTATTTGATATGAATTTGAATGAATATGATTCAGATTTGACAGTTTAATCAATGAAGAAAACAAACAACACCTCCAATCTAGATATGTGAGAATAGTGGCAAATCTATTTGTGTGAATATTCATCCCCTCAGTTTATCCTTTCAATTTCTATGTTCTTGTGAATCCAATGGGTGGTAGTTTAATGACAATGAAGAGAAGAAAGTACGGGAGTAAGAAAGCTGACTTGAATTGGAAATCTAGGAAATGTTGCGGGTGGAAGAGTGCAAGCACAATTAAACCGAGATTGGCTTTGGAAATTTCCATCAAGAAAGGAAGCAACTTTTTAATAATAAGAATACTCAAAATTATCTAGTTTTTTTCTTGACTACAACAATTGTTATATAACAAATTGTTTGGGCTATGAACTCACACATAATGCAGCCTTATGGTGCCACATCATTGGATGAAGGGTAGTTAAAACTAATTATTTCTATTTAAAAATAGAAGAGGGAGTGAAGACCATGTAATCAAGCCCAAATTTAGCTAATTTGGTTCACAAATGCACCTTAGAAGTGAAGCTAATCGAAATCTTGCAGAGGTCTAATTAATTCTTTCTTATACCATCAATCTATCCCATCTAGGCCAACCACCCCACCATCTGTTAGATCGGAGCCTTTTGGTCTTCCTATCATCCCTCGTGGTGTAGAGTTCCAACAAATTCTTGATGCCAATCCATTCAGATTCCCCTAGATGGTCCACCACTTCAGCAGATTTATTCTTATCAGACCAATCCGAAAACACCCAACTTATCAATAAACAAACTTCTTACATCCCAACATGACCTCACTTTCGTCTTCTACCAATCCACCATCCCACCAAACTACTTAATTAGTCACACCTATTCCCCCAATCTCCCTCCAATCAATACAACTATTATAACTACCATTCCTATCACCTCTTTGGCCATAATTATCACTAGTGCCCCCATCCAACATGCCCACACATCACATCCCTATCTAAAACAACAGGTTCCTCTCACATCACACGTGCATGTCATTTCTTCCCAACCCCTTTTATGGGTCCTTTGCATTATTCAGTGTCTCACCCATTCCATCAACCTATTTATGCCCACATCCCCACTCAACAATTTCCGTAACAACCAACCTAGTCCCAACAATCATACCATGTTCCCATTTCTCAACAAAAATTATTTCAACAACCACCCCTTCAATCACAAGCCCATGATTTACACTCACCCCTATCAAATTCCTCAAACACCCACACATCCACAAATCCACCAAAAACTCATCTGGCCACTTCTTACATGCAACCACCACCTCTCATCCCCCAACAGAATCTTTTCAAATGATCCCATGCATGCTCTTGTGAATAGGATAACCAACCTCAAAGCTACTACTTTAGTATCCAAATCTTCATTATCATATGAAAAATATGTAATGAGCCTATTCACCCATCTATACCAATTAAATCATATCCTTGCACTGGGAATTGCCAAAATTCACCAAGTTTAACAACAAAGAGGATCCACAACAACATCTTCATGCATTTAGACATGTGTGTTACCTTATTGCACATGATCAGGACTTAATGCTTCACACTTCCCCATGTCCTTGGTCGGTCCATGCTAGAATGGTATAATAGTATCCCACAATATTCTATATTCTCATTCACCCAACTCGCATAACTATTTTTAGAACACTTTTTGATTAACATCATGCAAAATAACTATCAATGATCTATATGCCATTCATAGTTTGAGGATGAATCCATCATGCAGATTTTGTCACATGATGGCATGGCATTATAAACTAGTTATCCTTCCCTCTTCCACAAACTGATCTCATCGATCTCTTCTCACATTTGTGTGTGAAGCATATATCTTCTACTTTACAAATCCAATCATTTCAAACCTTTGATGAAGCCTTCACCATGGCTCACAAAATTGAAACATGTGCCCTTGAGTAGGGTCATTTAAAATTAAAATCAAATAAACCTAAACATGAATTTACCAAGTCCTCCATGCAAAATGACAAATCAAAGGTAATGCCAATGTTGTGATCGTTAAATCATCTTCCGCACCTACTTCCTAGTGTGTGGCCTCAACAAAGAGCCCCTAGACCAACACCCAACTATACTCCCCTTGGAGAATCGTATAGTTCAATATTTGACAAAATGATGGCGGTTAACCTTATCACTCTTCCTCCTATCCGCCATTTGATGAATCAAGACCAAAACCATGTGGTATCATGAAGATCATTATTGTAAATATCACCAAGTCTAAGGACATGATATAGAGAGGTGTCGAACCTTCAAAGATCTAGTCCAAAGACTCATCGATCAAGGTGATCTTCAAGTGGACAATCCTAATGCATCCCCTAACCAACCACTTGACATCTTTAAACAACCATTCCCCAACCATGCACCAACAAGTCAAGCCACCACTTCTTCTACATCCCAAGCACCTAATGCTCATACCATAAACACTTTACACACATTGTTGATCAAGATCCTATCTCATCCACAGATTCACCACCTTCATCAACCATCACATCCACCTCTCTAGACATTTTTCCTACATCCACAAGTTCATCAACACTTATTCCCATACCCACACCAATCATACCTACATCTATCTCACATCTATTCCCACACCCATACCTACTTCCACACATGTCACATCTTCCCCATTCACAAGTATATCAATGATGCCCCTTGAATCATTTATAAAACAACCATCCCCATCTCATTCTACACCCACCATTGATCCAACACCTATATCGACTCCTTTATCTATCACTCCTACTTCATCACTTTTCACATCCACTTCATTAGGTTGACTACCTTATCCACATCCATTCCACCTTTACCCATTGTACCATCCTTAACATCAGTCCAGTTCCTCTTTCCACACTCTTACCCACACCCACTACATCAACTATTGTGACCACATCTACATCACCTTCTTCTTCTACATCACTTTCATCACTTGAAGAATTTTGGAAAGCACTTCAACTTGCAATAACTTCAAGTGATCCTCCCATCTCTTCTACACAATCAGATGCCTTCACATCAAACCAATCTTTGCTTCCTTTTGACATCATCATGCAAAGACTACTCCCTCCACCTGTATCAACCACAATACCATCTTTGGACCCTCCAAGTAGAGATATTTTTGTCATTCCTCCCAAGGGTGCCTCTTCACAAAACAAGATCTAGACCCCTTGGCACATTTCCTCAACATCCTCTTTCATCCTCACAAAAAGGTAGAGCTTCCTTCCCCTAAGACCAATCCTCCTAAAGCCACATCATCATCTTCTATTTTGAGACCCCTCCCACATCATCTTCTTCTATTTTGGGACCCTCCCTTCATCATCTTCTTCTATTTTGGGACCACTCCCTTCATCATATTCTTCTATTTTGGGATCATCCCCTTCATTGAAAACCTTTCACCACTAATAAAACAACACAATGATGACCTCTTTCTAAACCACCTCCCAAAACTGAGTCTAGGTCATCCACATCATCAACCAATATTCCAAAAACAAACACATTGGCCCCATCCTCTTCTAAATCTAAGACAATATCAAAGGCTCCCATCACACCACCTCATGTCAAACCATCATTAAATTCATCACAAAACCCTTCACCTATAGCCACATCATCACCTATTCCTCGGGATATTATACTACAATGTTTTACCAATTTCTCCAGGCCTCGAAATCACCTTGCCACCAATTAAACCCTTGAACCAAGTGCACCAAGACCCTCATGGTTTGACTCTAACCTTATTTGTGCATACCACCATGCACCAAGGCATGACACTAAACACTATAGATCCCTTCAAACCATCATACACAACCTTATCAATGAGAATGATCTCCTTGATGAGGGAGAACCAACTCTTCCACCAACCCAATCACTCCCTCACCCCAACATGCATCTGCCAGAACATCTAAGCCACCCCTTTCATCGAGGACTCTTTCCACCAACCCACCACAAAAAAAAGATGACATCCATTCCTCCACCTACTTCATCCAAAAGAGGATGTTCCTAGGGATGGTCCCCTCTTTTGATCAATGTTGTTTAGATAACCACCCATTCTGGACCACATAACCCTAACTCCACCACACAAAATCAAAGACCTTTGTTGTTATCCCTCCTCCTAGGGAGCTTACCTCATCCACACCCCCATCACAACCTAAAGTTTTTCATCATTTCTCCCACCACTCATCCCTATCAACCCCTCCATCTTCCTCTAAGGCCAAGGTATCTATTTTGGCCACTCCTAATCCCACTTCCATCAAACAAACCATCATCAAACAACTTCACCAGGCCCTCGGTTAAAATGTCACTTTATGAGCTTATCCAAAGCTCTCCTAACCATAAACAGGCTCTTATTGAAGCTCTACAATGGATCTAGTATCATCTGATGAGCCTCAACCCTCGTGGCTCTAGTTAGCTGATGCTCTCACAACATCCGCCACCATGTCCTTTGAGGATTTGAAATCCCCAACATGCCACCAAAAGAACATGATCTTCCTCTCTTCATCATGGTCTCGCATCAATGACATGTTGCATCGATGGACTATGATTGATAATGGTGCTAGTATCAATATAATTTCTTCTCACACCTTCAACCAACTCAAACTACCTAACACCATTGTCATTGAATCTCCTACCATCCTCATGTGCTTTTAATGATGTTGTAACCCCCCATTGGGTATAGTTATCCTTCCCATTCATGTCGGCCATAAACTCCTCCATGAGCTCTTCTACATTATAGAAGGAGAATTTTAGTATAATCTTTCTGCTTGGATGTCCTTGGATTTGTGCCATGCACTGTCCCATCTACCCTCCTCCATTATTGTATTAAATATGAACATGAAGGGACCATTTATACTCTCCCCACCGATGCTCCTCCTTTCAAGACATGTCGTATGACCTATCGACCTAAAGATGTGCTTGTCCCCAAATCCAACCCTTCTTAATGCATCCACTAGTTCTTTTGTGCCTACATCTACATTACCCCATGATGGATCTGTCGATGTTGTGATGCAAATGCCTTGCCTTAGGAGAATATCAAACTCCTCACTCTTAATTCTCTTCCTTCTCCCAACCACCTCTCTAACCCTGATAAGGCCCCTATGTATCAATCAAATGTTGGGAAATCATCTCATTTGGCCCCTTTTCTCCAAACCCACCTAGTCTACGGTGGCCTCGATCACCCTTCTTCTCATGTTGAAGATCCCACACACCAAACCATATGTTGGTGGTTTTAGATTCCTTGGTAAACCATCCTTTACCTACACATACCTCCACCATTGTGCATGGAAGGGGTTTGGTATGGGGCATTATGAACAAGGTCACCATGGCCATGTCTTCAAACAAACCCATGAACCATGTGAAAATTTTGGCTTGGGATACAAAGATCCCTCCATCCCCCTTCAGGAACTTCTACATCCTCTCCCATCAATGTTGATTCACCTCCCTCCTCTCCATCTAACTATCTCACCAATCCCGATGATACCGAATCTATTCCCCTAACTATTTTTTTTTTAATTTCCACCATTTCCCTCGGACCGGTCACTTATCAAGTTGGAAATGAAACCTGGTCCTTTCCTCTCAAGCATCTAGAGATGGTAGAGGAAGATTCCCTACCATTGACATTCTTCAATGGTGATGATGATAATTCCATTATTTCTTACATGGGGGTTAAGGATTCTCATATCCAAAATTCCCTTCCCCCGACACTTCCACTCTCCTAAATGAGTCCACTATCGACATTAATATCGGGACTCCTCAAGCCCCACATCCTTAAGGTGGGCCAATCTCTAGAGCCTCAAGAACTCAAAGCCTTCACCTCTTTCTTATCACACATAGCCAGGCCTTTGCATGGTCATACTCCGACATGTCAGGTCTTGACCCCTCCATCATTTTCCATAACATTTTCACCATCCCCAATGCTAAACCGGTTAGGCAAAAAGCTTCGCCACATGCATCCTCAAGTTTCTCTCCTTGTTAAAGAGGAGTTACAATGTCTTCTTTCTGCCAATTTCATCATCCCCATTGACTATCCCCAATGGGTTTCTAACATCGTACCCATCACTAAAGCATGTAGGAAAGCTTCGTATATATGCATTGAATTTTGAGATCTTAATCTCACTTTCCCTAAAGATGACTTTCCTCTTCCCAACATCGATCAACTTGTGGATCTTACCAGGACATGAGATGCTTTCTCTTATGGATGGTTTTTCTGGCTATAATCAGATCCTCATCACACAGAAGATCAACATAAGACCTCCTTCATCACCCCATGGGGACCTTTTTCTATCGTGTCATGCCCTTTGGTTTGAAAAATGTTGGGGCCACCTATCAATGAGCCATGACTTATATCTTTCATGATCTCATACATAAGATTGTAGAAGACTATGTTGATGACCTCTTGGGAAAGTCCAAACATCGATGTGATCACCTCTCTGTCCTTGAAATCCTTTTCAAGCATCTCATCCATTTCTTCCTTCTTCCTTAATCCCACCAAGTGTGTTTTTGGCATGTTAACTAGAAAACTCCTTGGCTTCATCATTTCTATCAGGGGTATTGAGGTTGACCCCAAAATCAAGGCTATCCTTGAGATGCCTCCTCCTTCCAATCTTAAAAAACTTTCATAGTCTTCAAGGATGACTTCAGTCCATCCACCACTTCATCTCACACTTTCAGACCATTTCCAACCCTTTCATCATCTTCTTCATAAAGATGTCAACTTCCATTGGGATGATAACTACCAAAAATCCTTTGATGATCTTAAGCAATATCTCCTATCTCTACCTATTCTTACACCTCCACATGAGGGGGGCCTTTTTACCTATATGTCTCTACCATCCGATCATGCATTAGGTGCCATGTTGGCACATCATGATGGCCAAGGAGAGAGAGCAGGTTATCTATTACATAGTGTACCCTACATGAGTATGAAACTCACTACACTGAAGCTAAAAAGATGTGTTGTGCACCCTTTTCTTCACCACTTCCAAGCTTCACCATTATCTTCTCAATCACAAAATGTATGTAGTCACTAGCTTTCATCTTCTCAAAACCATGCATTCTAAACCTTACCACAATGATTGCATCACTCGATGGCTCATGCTCATGACATAGAGTTTGACCTAGAGTCATCTCTCAAAATTCTATTAAAGGCCAAGTGATCACAACCAATTAGTTGAAGCCCCTCTTCCTACCACTCATCTTCCTCATGACAATTTTCGATGAATCCATTAACAATCTTCATCATGAGTCTTTTCCTCTTCACATGACTCTCTTCTTTGATGGATCTAAATGTCAGCAAGGGGGAGGCATGCTATGCATCATTCTCATTCCTCCTTGGGACACTCCCATGCCCATTTCCCAAAAACTTGACTTTGAATGCATGAACAATATGGTAGAGTATGAAGCCCTTATCTTAGGTCTTGAAACTGTTGTCCTTTTGGGTGTTCAAATCCTTGACATCTATGGGGATTCAAAGCTCATTATCAAACAAATTATAGAAATTATCAATGTAAAAATGATGTTCTCCAAAAATATCGAGATATCATCCTATTTCTCCTTGAAGCCTTTGATTCTTATACTATTCAAGCCATCCCGCTCATCCAATCATTTTTTTGACATGATGGCTTCCCTTGCATCTCTCATCCCATGGAAAACTAATGAATCCAAACTTTTTGGTGGTTTGTTCATCATCGTGATCAACCATCTCACATCCATGGGTTACCTCATGTTAATGTTGTTGAACCCGACTCATCGGATCTTTGGTACTCTCAAATATTTGATTATCTATCCAAATCCATCATTCCTCATACCTATCTAAGAATGGTAGAAGGTCATTTCTTCAACAATGTGTTAACCACTATGTCATTCTTGGAGGCATCTCTCTAAAAATGGGTTTGATGGTATTCTCCTTGATGCCTTAAATCCCATGAATCTACTCACGTTATCCAAGAAGTCCATGATGACATTTGTGGTGGACATTTTAGTGGCTTGGTTATCGCTAAACATGTTCTTCACCTTGGCTATTATTGGCCTTCTCTCAATCATGATTTTGTGAATATGTTAAGAAATGTGTCAAGTGTCAACAACATTCCAATCTTGTCTTTGCATTCCTAGCCAAGCCTTACAACCATCAGACCTTTGGCCCTTTTTTGCATGGGGCCTCGATCTCATTGGTACCATCAATCCTCATTCTTCTCAGCATCATCATTCCATTATCACTACAACTGAATATTTCACCAAGTGGGTGGAAGAAATTCCACTCACCTCAACTAAAGCCAATCAGATCGTTAACTTCATCTACCAACACATAATTTTTCACTTTGGCGTTCCTCACAAGATCATCATGGACAATGGGAAGTCCTTCAAAAACAAAGATGTTAAGAAACTTTGTGACTCATTCAATATCAAGCTTAGTTTCTCATCTCCTTATTATCCTCAAGCTAATGGCCAAGCCAAAGTGACTAACAAGACCTTACGTAACATCCTTGCTAAAACCATCGATAAAGTAGGTCGTGATTGGCATCTTTCAACTTCCTTTACTCTTTGGGCTTACCGGACCAAGCATCCATACCTCCACAAGTGCTACCCCTTTTCTCTCGTATATGGTTTTGAAGTCATTCTTCCCTCAAAGTTCAAATTCCATCCTTACGTGTGTGTCTCTTCGTGACTTCATTTCTGATGAATATTATCACCAAGAGCAGTCTAGCACAACTTGAGTTGTTAGATGAGCATCACCTCCTTGCTCTTGAGCATCATCATGTTTATCAAGAGTGCATCCAACATGCTTATAACAAGCATCTCAAAGAATGTGACTTTAAAATAGGTGACCTTGTCTTAAAATAAAATCAGAATGTCACTACTTTAGAAAGGAGCCAATGGGGAAATTTTTCTCCCAACTGGATTGGACCTTACATTATCATGCATAAGTATGGGTCTGGGGCCTATCATTTGGCTTCCCTTGATGGTAAACCAGAGATTGAACCTCTTAATGCATTGCACTTACAACCATTCTATTGTTAACATATATACCCATGAGTAGATAGTCATATCTTTAGATCATTCCTCCATCATTATCCCCTTCCATCTATCATTGTAATGATATGGAACTATGTGGTCTACCATCACTTCCTCGACATGACCTTAAATATGGGCACCATGGCTCTACCCATAGCATTTTCTTATGGATAGGTTCTCCCTTTTGGTGAGAACTCCATGATCATTACACCCATCACCTTCTTGTTTACCTATTGGAACCATGCTAAGGGTCCAGGGGTGTCACTTGTGCAATCATCATCCCCTCCTAAGTGGTCTACCTAGCTATACCCAACTCTTCCCCTTCAAAAAAAAAAAAAAAAAAAAAGTCACAATTATGGATGCTCTCTATCTCATGTTATCTTACAAAAACTCTGAAAATTGATCCCAAAAGGAAATTGTTCATAAAAAGTATATAAAAAAATATCCTGATCCCACGAAGGACAACTATCATGCATATCTTATCTTGCCATCTAAAAAAAAAGTAAAAAAAAAAATCCAAAAAAAAAAAAAAGTAGACCATACCCTCGAAGGATGGCTACTCTATTATATCATGGAAGTGAAGGCTTCCCACATTGATCAACCTTCTATATATCATAGCATCCTAAGAAAGCTTCCCGCATCGATCAACTTTCTCATATACATTGTCAGACTTCCACATTGATCAGTTTGCATCTTCCCCTTCCTAGAGCTGGGGCATAGTTCTAGGAACAACCACTTATGGAGAACCCTCTTCCCACATACAAGTTACATCTCAAACCCCTTTATCATGTGACATTAGGTTTATGAGATTATTGCATCCATTTTCCCTCATGGTCTTTTGGTATAACTAACTATCATTGGTTATGTATTAACACTGCTATTGGTTGCAAGTGCAATGCCTTGAGTGGTACCCTTTCTTTTTTACCTCCAATCCGGTTTGAAGCATGGTTTCTCTATATGCCCCTTGCTATGATTATGTGTCATTTATCTCATTAAGGTCACCTTTTATCAAAATCACATTCTTCCATATCAAATTTCAAACCATGAATTCTATATCTATATGTTTACCTTTAAGGATGACATATCTTACAATCATCCATAATTCCATGAATTTTGTTAATATCTATGATGCTCTCACTAATACACTTTTTGGTTTGGGAATTCTACTTGATCTTCATTGTAGTTTGTGAATCCTACTTGAGGATATTTCTCAAGTAGCATTCGTTATCCAACAACTCCTCATCCCCCACCATGGTCACCATGTATTTGATCCATTCATCCTCGCTCCTCATTTCTACTCATCACCACTTATCCCCACATTACCATTCTCACCATTCATGTCCCCTTTCTTTCCACTTATGTTTCTTTTCCATTTCACTCTTTCACTTTTAGCTTGATGATCTTACTTAATCACCCCTTTTGTGTGGCATCTTGGTTGAGATATACCCTCTTCCTAAGATCTTCCTCTGTAGAAACTTCTCCACCATCTCCTCTTTCATCAGACAACAATCACCACCACACACATCTTTCCGCTCCACCTCTTCCACTTATCACTTCTTGCCTCATCACTCTCACCACGTGGGCATCCCAATTAAGGATTCCCCTCACACTCTCCATCCTACAATATATTCCTCCATCCATTCATGTTACACTCCTTTGTTTCCTTCTTTCCTTGTTATCACCTCCTCTCACCTCTTGTTCCATTTTGGCATACACCACTCACTCTTTTCTCATCCTTCCTAGTATTCATCTTCTACTTGGTAATCTTACTTTACACATCTCAGTATGGAAAATTCACTTGAGGGTTCCCCTTCAGTCCATCTTGTCATACCCTCTTCCCATCAAACTCTATCAATCACTTCTTCTTTCATCATTCTTCTTCTTCTTGACTTGGTGATCCTACTTAACCATCCCCCATCCGCATGGAAATCTTACTTAAGAGTCCCTCTTAAGGTTGATTTTCATCTGGCCTTCCCCCCATGATCATTTTCATCTATTTCCCCCCTCCCCATCATCCATCATTTCCTCATCATCTTATTTCACCTCTCCCAGTTTGGTGATCTTACTTTTCATCATCAGTCCTTAAGGATCCAACCAACCATTCCACCCCTGTACCCAATACATTCTTGTCTTTCATCCTTCATAATCATATCATCATTTTTGGTTTGGTGATCTTTTACTTAACCACTCTGTGGCATGGTGATCTTACTTAAGAGTCTCTTAAGGATGATCTATCATCTTGCACTCCCCATCACTCCACATCCTCACCATCCACATTTTCTCATTAGTCCCCATCATCACATCCTCTCACCTCCTCTTTCATTCTCACAACTACCACCTCATTTTTCCCACTTTTCATCTCCATCATCCCTCACTTGGAAATCTTACTTAACCACTTTCATCACATGATAGTCTTACTTAAGGGTCCTCCTTAAGTTGAACTCATCATTCTGGACTTCTCCCTCACCTCATTCTTCATTCCTCCATTGATTGTTTCTTCCTCCCTTGGTCTTCCTTACCAACCACATTTTCCTCCTACCATTATCCTTTCTCAACCTATCATATCACAGAATGCATCTACTATCTTTCCTATAATCATGTTCCTTTCCCCCATTTTCTCCTTCTTGATCCATCATCCTTCATATACCATTTCTTTACCATTTTTTCATGTCTCTTGTTTCTTCATCTTTTACCTCATTCATCCTCATCCACTACATCCTCTCCTCACCTTCATCTTAGCACAAATCATTATCCCTCCTTTCTTTACTCTTTCCACTCCATCTTCTCGAGTTCTCCCACATATCCACCCCCATGTTAACCTGCCATTATTGATGGTATCCCCTAACATTCTTTCATCATCATCTTCCATTTCCATGCTAATAATTATTGGTGGAATTCTCCTAAAATTCACTCATCCCCATTCTACGCATGGCCTTGTTCACTCTTTTGACCTCCTCCATTTTCTCTTCATTCCTTCCTTCCTTGTGCACACCGATCATTATCGGTGGACTTCTCCTAACGTCCCTTCATTGGTGTTTCTCTTCTACATCCATCCATTTTTTTTTTCCTCACCACCTCTTCATCTTCATCTTCTTCTCCCCAATAATATTGGTGGACTTCTCCTAACATCCCTTAACTGGCATTGCTTCTTCTATCCCCCATTCTCTCTTCCCTCTCCTTCCTTTTCCCACCTCTGCCCTTTCTTGTTGCTTCTTCCCCACCTCTCCATCTTCCCTTCACCCTCTTCAATATCTCTACTATCTTCATCATACACCCTCTCTCTATTTTCTCATCATCCTCTTATCCTCATTTCATGCATCTCCACATTTTTTTCCAATCCATGTCATTCCTCATATTTCTTCTCTTTACATTCTGATCTTACTCACTCTTCATTACATATCTTCATTCTTGGTTTCCTTTCCTTCGCATCATTTTTTTTTGTTTCCTCCTCCTCCTTTCTACTCCTCATTTTATTTCACTTCCTCTATATCATCTTCTTCCCTTTTTTCCTTCGTGTTTCCTTCTTACTTCCCCATTGATAACCTGGCTCTTCAGGGTTATCCCATATTTTTATCATCTCACCCTCCACATGCATTTCCATGTGGATCTTTCTATATTCTTTTCCTTGGTCTTCCTCACGAGGACTGGTTCCTTCAATATTCTCCCTATATCCACTTTGTCATCTCTTCTTTCCCTATCATTTTCACCTTCCCACTACCATCCCCTTCCTTTCTCTCTCACCCCCACCTTTTCAATCATTTTGTACCAATTCAGTTTCTCTTCTTTTCTTTCTTTCCACATCTTCTCTGGTCCCTCATCATTTTTTATTTTCTCCATTCTACCTCCTCTTTCATCTTCTTTAAATTCTTCATCATCCTCATCTCCTTCATTTTTCCATCCTTCTCTCCCTTTTTCCTTGATTTTACCCCACTACTCTCATTTCTCTCTTCTTTCATCCCTTTCATTCTCTCTTCTATCATCCTTCCTTCATTTTATCTCTCTCTCCTTTTTTTTTTTCACCCAACTTCTATAGTTCATTTTTTTCTTCTTCTTTTTCTTTTTTTCCTCATTTCTTCCCTTCTTCCCCATCATCCCCTTCTCTTATTTCATTTTCCCTCTTCTCTCTCCTTTTTCTTAATTTCCTCCTCTTCATTCAATTTTTCTTCTTCTTTTCTCCTTTCATTTCTTTTCACTTTGATTTTTTCTCTCTCTTCTTCTTCTCATAATCAACCACTACTCATTCCTCCTTTTCATTTTTTATTTTTTCCACCTTTTCTCAATCATTACATCCTCTCATCACACTCTGTTCATTCCTTTTTTATCTTTCATTCATTTTGTCCTAGTTTTTTCCTTCCTTTTCTACTCTTTCTCCTCCTCCTCCTCCACCATAGTTTCCTTATTTTCTCTCTATCTATCATATCTTTTTGTCTTCCTTACATTCCTCCTCTAACTCATCTCCCTCCTTTTTTCATCATTTCTCTCCATCATCTTCTACATCATTCTCCATGTTGTATTTTTTTGGTTTCCACTGCTTTCATTTTACACATCTCTCTCCCGTTTTTCACCCCTACTCTATTCATCTTCTCTCTTCTCTTTCCCTTTTACTTTTCCTTGTTTGTGTGCCATTCATCCCTTCACTTTTCCTCCCATCATCCTTATCTCTTCTTCTTTTTCCATCTTCTTCCTTCCCTTCTTCTATCATCTTATCCATTTTTTCCTCTTTTCCTTGTTTCTATTCCTCCATCCCCATATGATTGGTTTCCTCTTCACCCGACATCATCATCATCTTCTAATTATTATTGGTCTTCCCCTAACATTCCTTCACAAGCATAGCCTCTCTACCATCCCCCATTTCCCTTATCACTTTTCATCATTTTTCATGTCATCCTTCCCCCAACAATAATTTTTGGTCCCTAATGTTCTTTATGTGGTTCGCTTCATCCATCCTCTCTTTCTTCACCTCCATTCCCTCATCCAACACCCCATCACTTTTTTTTCACCACCTCTCCATCTTTTTCTTCACCCATCCATAATTTCACTTCCTTCATCATCCTACACACTTTTCCTTCTCCTCCATCATCCCCCTCTCTTTTTCATGTCCTCTTCTTCTTGTTCATCTTCCTCATTACCTTCTTCTCCTCATCATCCTTCTCTATTTTATTTTTTTCTTAGACCCATCATCATCCTCTCTATTCCCTTGTATTCTTTGCCTCCTCTTCTATACTTTCTTTCTTTTCTCTCCATTCTATCGTCTCTTTCCTCTTCTTTAAATTCTTCATTTTCTCATCTCCTCCATGTTTCCATCATTTCTCTCCCTTCATCTTCATCACC
The DNA here is from genome assembly GCA_018340775.1 of Taxus wallichiana var. yunnanensis. Lineage (NCBI taxonomy): Eukaryota > Viridiplantae > Streptophyta > Pinopsida > Cupressales > Taxaceae > Taxus > Taxus wallichiana. Next base: position 492,490,282 of record CM031243.1, on the reverse strand, counting down.
TCCCTCCCTTTATCTTTTCCACTACCTTCATATTGCACATCTTTTTCCCTCTTCTATGCTTTCACCTCCTCTCTCTCGATATCTTATATTCTTCTCTCATCTCATCTCTTCTTCTTCTTTTCTTCCTCATTCCATTTTTCCATCTTTCTCCTATCATCCTTCTCTATTATTCTCTTCCTCTCTTTTCTTCTCTTTTATCCTCCTCCACCATGTCCACTCTATTCCATATCCTTGTCTTCTTCACCTGACTTTTCTTTCCTCATTTTTCACCTACCCATAATCAACCACTACTCCTGACCATCATTTTTTTTCTTTTTCTCTTTCCTTCACATTCAAAGCTCGATTCAAATTCCTCCTGTTTATAGACAAAAACTTCTACGTTCTATTACACCCCATCCTCGTCCTCCTCTCTCTAAATTTTCCCTCTCTTCCTTTTGGAGGAGTGGTGTCATCTCTTCTATTCTCGTCTACCCTCTCAGAGGGGGCATCATCACATATATCCCTCATCACATCTTCCCATGACATTTTTGTCTTGGAGGATACCATAATGGTCATCACCTATCACATTTTTTCTTCCATGAATGTCTTACTCTACTTTTTCTTAGCAAAAGTAGATTGAATTCTTCCCTATTTTTTCAAGAAGAAGAAGGAATGCTTTCTCTTTTCTTCATCTAATCATTTTCTGTCGTCAAGAGAACCTTTCTTATGAAACATGTATTCAAAATCATATTTACCCCCTCTTGGGGCATTTTATCTCACAATTCTATCCAATTTGCTCTTCATGTCCACCTTTGTGACCATACTCATTCCCCCTTGGGGCATATTATTTCACCACCCATCTTCCACTTTGTCTTCTTGGTCATTTTTCATGCCCTGTGTTGGGGCATCATTATTTTCATCCTTGTCCCTTTTTTGGATGCATAATTTTTGCTCGATTCCTCACATACGAAGGATTTCACATATTTCACATTTGTTTGCATACTTTGATGTTTTCCTATGACCCATTGGTCATCATGGCTAACATCCATTTGAGGGTTTCTCATTGGATTCCCTCCATTTCATGGTGATTTTTTCCCACTCACTGGCCTGTAGAACATTTTTCATCTCCATTGAGACCGCCCTTTGTCCCTACCCATGTGATATCAGAGTCACCACCATAGTTTTTATTGTTATTGCGATCCTTTTTCTTGGGGCATCTTGCCTTGCATTATCATTTTACCCATTTTTCTTTACCCACCCGACCTTTAACATCTATCTCTTTCAAACTCGTGATTGACTTCCTTTATGTTGTCGATCCCAAGTTTGAGGGGGAACACTCAATCAATCATATTTTCAATACTTCATCATTTTTGTCTCATGCTTGCCCAACACAAACCACTCATCAAAAAGGGGAAAATGTAGACACCATTTTTGGTATCATTCCTCCCCTTCACCCGCATGTTTTCTCTCCTTCATTAGGCTTACCCATTGAATCCCTTTTCCCCCTAAATTTGAATAAATCCCATTTCCCACCAAAAATACATATTCAATTAATCAATCTTAATTGGTTAATTGATCCCCTTTAAATACCTAAACCTCATTATATGCTAATATCCAATTGATAATTAAATATTCCAAACTAATTCATATCACCCCACCTAATAATTAAATACTCCAAAATCATTCAAATCATGCACCCCACTCATGAATTAAATAATGCAAAATAATCCACATGAAATCCATTATTGCACCTAATCATTCAAATCATGTCCCCCCACTCACCTAATCAGGGTTACTTTTCAAACCAGATTACCTGATAACCCCTAAATTAACCCCATCTTAGGCTATAAATACAAGCCTTCCCCCTCTTTCAAACAAGTTAAAGTGATAGAAAACCTCTGACATTATAGCCCTCACTTATCATCATATCATCACAATGCCCTTGTGATGCCACTTGTATCACCATAATATCATCCTCATGCCCTTGTGGTTCTCTTAGTTTGGTTTGCTTTACATTTACTTTGATTAGATCAGTAGCTCCTTTATACATCAACATTTTTAGGTTATTATTTATCATTTTTTGCATGTTATCTATCTATCTTTCATTTATATCATTTTCTCTTATCTAACGGGGGTTGACATCCGTGAAAGGAAGGTAACACTTCTGGAGAACTGACTTTTCAAGCACCCCCGCATATACCATCTAATCCATTTTCTCTTAGTTTCCTCTGTTTCATAGGTCTATCCAACTCACAGTGAGGACATTTCCAAAGGGGAGATGAGTGTACCATTGTAATGCTTTTTTAGTAAGACTATAACGAAAGGCCTTGAGTAATAATCTATCATTAGAGTAAGAGGCCATAACACTATGATAATATAAAAGATGAGCATGAGGGTCACCCATACCATCAAAACATGTGAAAGTAGGCATGGTGAAATTGTGAGGAAATGTTGAATTATGAATCTTCTTAGGGACCGGATTTCCATGTAATGAATTGTTGTCGATGGAAGCATAATAGGCCCTACTTTCTAAAGTGAGGGATTGAACTTGAGATTGCAAGTGTCCTATGGCATGCATGAGAGAGATAATATCCTGTGAAGGAATGGTAGAAGATGGCAATAAAGTGTTGAGTGGTTGTAATTTTCCATTATGAGTGATCATAGGGATCTCCAAAGGTGATGGAGAAAGATCTGATGCTAAGGGCACACTAGTAGTAGGTGAAGAAGCTATAGTAGGAGATATAGATGGAACATCCATAACAATAGTAGGACTAACATTAGAAACATCCTTAATAGATGGGATGACCGATGGAGATACATCTATAGGAGAAGATTGACTAGGAGACATAGGTGATGTATCAAGCAGAGATGAAACAGTAAGAGAGGAAGAAGTGATAGATGGTGGTGACTCATGCATAGTGTTGGATGAAATCTCGGAGAAGATAACAATGGAGGAGGTAAGGAAAACTCGGCTGTATGAAAAGAAGGATAGTCATGAATATCAAGTGCCTCACCATTATCAAATAGAGATTCAGAAATAATAATGTCACTAAGCACATTGTCAATAGGATCATCAACATAATATGAAGGAGTATGCAAACTAGGAGAGGATGTATCATGAGAAGCAATGTCAGAAGAGGCATGAGAAGGAACTATATCAATAGTTGAGTAGAAGTAGAATTAGTATGCACAAGTGACTGAGCATTAATACCAAATAAGTAATCAATAAGAGAATCATCTAATGTTTCATGTGAAAGATCAGAAGGTGGATCACAAGTAACTGTATAACATGGCATACAACGAGTAAAGGCTATTAGATCATCAACAATACTAATTCCTAAAGGAGAATCTTCAAAGCTAGTAGGCACATGTTGCAAGCCATCTTGAAGTTGTTGTTTGACATAATCAAGTGTAGTAACGAGAGAACCATAGAGGGCTTTGAGCTCGTGACCTTTGGAAACCTCATCATAAATAGGGTTGATACTAACATGAGACATAATGGGAAAAGAAGATGAACTATTCTTAGCCATGTAGCAGATCCTAGGGCAAGGTATTCTAAAAGACGGGTTCACCAAAATGATTAACTAAAATAGGGATTTTAGAGCTAATCTAACTAGTAATAATGATAGAGTAACTAATATGAAATGTAAAATAAGTACTAACAAATTTTATTTGATATTTAAATGAAATGCAATAAATGAAATAGTAGTGATTAGGCTACTAACTTGAAAAGTGCTTACCTCATTGTGTTGTTGGACTATGATGACTGATAGGGCAGAATATAAAGTTGTGACCCATAAAATTATAGCACACAGAGATCTATCTATAATGGGGTGCCTATGAATGTATTAAGGCACCTTTGGGCGCCTGTCCGTGATCTAGGCACTCAGTCTCAGAAAATCTCGGGGTATGCTTCGATAGTGTCATAAATTCTCTATAATACCTTTCGTCTTGGTCACTAGGTCCTCACAATAAACTCGCTCATGTCTCTCGTAGCTACGCATGATGATGATCTACCTATAAAACCCCATACAAAGCATCAAATCCCTACAAAAATAAAGATGCAAATGAAGGGGTCAAACTGACCTCAGCTACCATGACGATGGACTTATAACTAAGCATTGGACTACATTCAGGACTCCAATGTAGTTATGTGTGCTTGTGTGCCTAGGATTCCTCGTGCGATGACACAGAACTAGGTGGAAAAAACTAAATGTAAATTGCATATGGTGGATGGAAGAGAATGAATACCACCCTTTCCCCTATGCTTGTGTGATGCGGATGTAGAAGATGCCCAAATGTAGTCATTTGCCTAAGTAGTAGCTATCTCTTGATAGTAGATAGTCCGCCCATAATGTGGTGAGTATGCTAAGTTTATATAGGGATCTCTTGCTCAAATTTTCAGTCTTTTGTAATGGGAAATACCAATTATGTGAATACATCTAATTTATATAAAAATATGTAGGCACATAAGGATAACAATTTGGAAAATATTAGTAATTATAATGAATTCAATGCACAAGATGAATGTTTTGATGTCATGAATCGAGTGGAACTTAAACAATACTTTAAGTAAAGCAACCCCACACCGCCCCATGATTGAAGCATTGTTGCATTTAACTAGGAATGAAAATAAGTAGATTGCTAATGAAAACACACCTAAGGAAACATACAACAAAATGTTTATTGTTACTAGTCCACATTCAGAAGCTCACATCCTACATTAGGTGTTCATACCAATACTCTTATTTCTCGTATTCATGTGTCTACACACAATATGCCTACACCTAGTATACCTATTATGGTGGAACCATAATATAAATCTCATATATCTATGGGTATTCATATACAACATACAACATCATTAATTCCTTTTAATCCCACATCTCATGTGCAACCTTTTTCCTAATCTATTTACTTATTATTACTAATCCTAAGCAACCATATATTTATGCAACTAATTTTATTTCTTTAAGACTGGGCTACTCAAATACAACAAGGATCTCATAGAGTGCCATATAATAGGTTTTCAAGAGCTAGCACATAATCAATTGGCTTATGATATTTCCCATTCTCCCACTTATAAGGCATGTTTCACCTAATCTCACACCATTTAATAGTAAAGGTGATCCCAAACAATAACTTAAAGCCTTTCACATAATAATGCTTAGATTATGTATTTAACTATAATTTACTAACAAATTAATTTTCAAGGAGCTACAAAAATATTTTTAAAACTACTTGTATGCCCTTTTAGGGTTCAATGTGCGCTTTCAACCCTTAGATTGAAGATTTGTATCTTATTTTTCAATCAACATTATCCATAAGGTATTTTATGCTTAGGCTCCATAAATCATATTATTTTAAAATAGTTAAGCCTTTCTCATGGTTTAATCATGCTTTCAACCCATTAGCCAATAAATTCTTATCTCATTTTTCAATCAATATTAGTCACAGGATCTTTTATGCTCAGGTTGCATAGCTCAAACAAGGTTCAAACAAACATATCAATGATTTTTTAGATAACTAGGCATATATACACTATTTTATGTAATTAAGATGTATTTGTAATATTTATTTATACAAAATTAATGAATAGTGCATTAAGAGGTGTACACTTATATAAAGAAGAGTATCAATATAATAAAGTAGACGAGGTGTTCACTACTCTCCAAATCCTAACCTAGCCTAATATTTTTTTCTTTATAATGACATAAATATATAATGTTAGAGGTATCATTGTGGAACAAAGTTATTAATATACTACGGAATTCAAGCCAAAGCTTTTAATAAAAGAGGTAGTAATGTTGCCATGTTATATATCTACGTTATGTATATATTTCAAGTTTTCATTAATTTATATTCATTCATGTATATGAGTGTATGAATTATCATTTTTATAATTATTCTTTTGAATATTCATAACTTTAATATGGTATTAGAGCAATAACAACTTCCCCTTGTATAACATGCATTTATAACTAACAATTACGTGATGGAGCGTGTGATGTGGATGTTGTAAGGGATTAGAGCGTGTATTGTTCCATATTGTGGGCTATATTTGCATCAGAGTGGAACACAACATAGGTAGGAAATGTATTAGTAACTCTATGTGGATGGATTAGGGGTTGATTAGTGAGGATCATGTATATATGAGTGTATGAATGAACCAAAATGAATATCTGTTAAGTGATGGTTACAAATATCTAAACGAGAAGCACCACATTTAAAACCAATAGTTATGAAATCCACAAGTAAAAGATACATTGCCTTTTTTCAATTTACATTGTCAACTATTTGCTTTGTCAATCAAAGTAACATGGTTTGTACATAGTCGATCCTATATTCATTCGGTCTCACTCCTACTTGCATATGAAAGTTACTTTACAAAAAGGAAAATTCAAAAACAATAGACAAATGTATTTGTTATAAGGTTTTGCAAGTCACTTCTCCATAGCCTTTAGCATCTCCACAACTCGATCAAAACCTATAGTCATGATTGCAAAAATGTGAAGTAAAGTATGATGTAATTTTTTTTTTTTTTTTAATTTTGCAATTGTCACCAATTTTGTTTTTTTGAAAGAATACTTACGTGCATGAGAGCAGAAGAAGAGGAATGGGGAACAACACTGTGAATGAATATGGTGGGAGGAGGGGGAAAGGGTAGGGGTAGTTTATGTTACGGAGCGGGGAACTAAAGATTTTTGGTCATGTTTCCTCCTTTCTTTTGAGGAGGTGTCGGGAAAGGGACATTTTGGAGTAGCGTTCAAAGAGAAGGGTGAAATGCACAAGTCTTCTAAGGAGGGGACTCTAGACATTGCGATGAATGTAAGCCCTGGTCGTTCTGAAGAACCTCTATCCATAGTTTCTTTATGTAAATTACAGCCTTGAGATTCCGTAATACTTCTCCTCCCTCAATCCCCTTCTTAATCACGTCACTTCCTCGTGTAATGTTTTGCTCGTCAAGTTTAACTTCTTCAACACATCCCTTCAACATTTAATGTTTTGAATAGTTTAAGTTGGCATTAATTCTCCCAAAATAAATGGATGGGGAGAGGGTTAGATCTTTCTAGAAACCAAATTCTCGCAAAGCCTTACTTCCGCATGATTTCAGTGTAGGTGTGTGCAAAATAAAAAACATACATATACAAAAAAACAATCATAAATAAATTAACTGATCATATAATAAGAATACTAATTCTTAAAAAAGATATTGAGATTATGTCTTTTAGTGATTTTCCGTGAAGTAATTCCTCAAATCAATCATGTAGTGATTGTTTGATTAAAGGTTTCAGGCCTATGTACGGGCATATTAAAATTCCTTACCGAAGTTGTCCCCGACTGCAAATTTCTGACCTTGTGCCCACACAGTGTAATCAAATCCGTTCAGATTCTTCCTCACCCACATCATAGACGAGTCCATGTAGCATGTATATTTAGAGGCTTAAGGCGGGTGAGTCCATTGGCGAGATGGACGCAACAGCTCAGGAGATGGACGTAGGGCGTTGGCGAGGAGCAGGAGGTTGAGGGGAGGGCACGCCGTTGCATGAATGAGCAGGCAGTTGCAAGACTGAGCAGGGCCGAGAGACCCAAGGCATGGTTGAGATGGCTCATGCAGGGTCCAATGCAAGATAACACTCTAACCAGCTGACTCCTTCATTTGCACCGCACCAAATGCACGTACATTTCTCAGGGCCTCTCCCGCAATAATTCAAGGTGTACTGCAATTCATCGTCGATTTCGACATCCAGCAGACTCGTGTCTGTTTTCAAACCCTCGCCATACCTAAATTTCATGATCTGCATCTGGCCCTCTGCCTTAACGAAGCCAACATTTTCTGCCGATATCAAAGCCAAAATCTCTTCAACCTGTATAATTCCTGTTGTAGACTTTCGATCCTAATGTCTCTGATCTAAACCAAAATGATGTCTCCCTCCGCCTCGGCCTCGGCCTCGAAACCTTCCTCCACCTCCTCCTCTACTATTATTATCATTATTTCTTCCACCTCCATAATAGAAACCTTGACCTCGTTCACATCCCACATTTCAAGTATGATTGCTAGTTGTAACCTCTTTTAATAATATAATTGCGAGAGTTGCAATAAAAAATATAATATAAATAAATAATAAGTTAGATCGACGGAGTTCTAAGAAAGGAGGAGACGTAAGGGAGAGAACGCATTGCCTTCCATGCAGGTAATTTTTCCTCTCTCTTTTTTTGCAATAAACCAAAATGGATGAAAAAAATTGTCTGAACAAAAAAATTCAAAAAACAATAGCATAAGGAGGCTCTCGGGCCCTATCCTTGCTCCCATCTTAGAGTTTCCTCATTAGGCCTGCACATTCCTAATCGTTGGAGATAATTGGCGATGGGTCATATCGCAGAGCACGGGGCTAAGTTGGTTTCCACGATGTCTGGCATTATGGGAGGGGCATCAATATTGAAGAGGAGATATACTACTATTCCAATGGTTAACACGGGTGAAGCCAGGCTCGACATTTTCTGAGACATACAAAGTTGTGGCATCCCTGATGGACTTTCTTTTCAAGACGTTGCACTCAACATCACAAAATTTATGCGTAAGTGTGGACATGATGAATCACGTGTCACTCTCCATGATGCGTGGATTCAATATCCTTCCACTTTTCCCATTGCCAACCATGGTCCTCACCCACACAACCAATCCACTTTCCAGCTCATCATTGTCGCTGACGGTGCTCACTCCAGTTGCCAGCTGCGTTAGAATAACCCCAAAGCTGTACACGTCACCCTTCAACGTGGCCTTCCACGAGTAGTTGTACTGCAGGGGCACGTACCCCAATGTGCTAACGACACTGGGGCTGATGTGTGACATGTCCTTGTTCTAATTGTGTGTCGTCCTGAAGTCTGTCAAGAAGGGGTTGAAATCACCATCTAATAACACATTGTTGGCCTTCACGTCCCTATGGATGATAACAAACATGCATTCGTGGTGTAGAAAGCATAGAGCTTGGGAGCAGTGATCAAATTTGAAGGGCCGGTCCAAATTTCAATGTGAAGGGCATATATTCAATCAACCCTTCCATGATAAAAAGTTGTTACAAACAATTACACTTCAATTGACAAGAACAAATTAATCACACACATCATTCATAATATATAGAAAGTTTAAGAATGAAATTGTAGGACTTAATAGTAAAGAAAGTTACAATTACAAATTAGGAGCCCCAGAAAGACTCCTCCAATAAAAATGAATGTATAACTAAAATAAATAATAATGTAAAATTGTTTAGTAGATTATTTTGTAATTGTGTATAAGTTTTGGTGTTATGCTAGATTCTTACCAACAACCTGATTTAAATTAAAACTACCAAGCCTTACCTGCAAAAAGATACAAAGATTACCAGTGTGATAACAGGGAGATAATGGGGAAGATGATGGGTAAGAGAGGAATAAACCATGTTAATAAGTAACTTGTGAGAATAAGAATGACATTGTTGAGACTATAATAGAGTTACAAAATATTAAAGTATATATAATGATACCTGATATGTCAGGGGAAATTTATATCTGCTAAATTGCTAATTGCATCTGTTCTTCATGGTCCATCTTACAGCTCAAAATCAATTGAATAAATGGAATATTTTTATGCCACTAACACCATTTAATATGTGAAACTTAAAGTGCAAAGTTAATCAACATGTTAAATAAAAGAAAAATGAAAGGTTTTTAAGTTTAGTAAAACCATTATGTATGTTAGATCTAAACTGAAAATCAAGATGTCATTAAATTGATGGGTAAAATTATTCACATTTGTATGCTTTAGGATATCTACGATACAATTTCCTAACATATTTTGTCATTTTCTATAATGGATTTCATGTGTCTCCTGAGATTTGCTAGGTGGAGGGCATCTATAGACTTTAGGCTTTATGTTGCTTTTTTCCATGGGATTTTTTTGGTCAATCATCCTTCGTGGAAATCTAAAAGTGAATAAATTTAAGTTTCGGTGTATTTAGCTTTTCAAATATAATTAGTTTTGTCAATGGGCTTGTCTATGACATCTAACTTATACCAAGTTTTGTTGATCATATTCGTGATGGTATTTTTATGTGCTTGTATTTTTATGAGGTGAAGATTGAATCAAATTCATAATGCCAGTATTCAGGTATCAGGGATGAAGATCTTGGAGTCTAAACACAAACAAAAGTAGAATTGATCATCAATTATTCATTTTTGAGAGTAATTCATTGCCAAGAACAAGAAAATATAACTCTCTAAAACCATAGCTTCAGAGACATTTTTTATTTTGGTCAGGGTTCATCTAGTTTTGTAACTTTACTTTATAATGATGTCTTCTAGTTTTAAAATATGGGGAATGCACAGGGCATCAGAAAAATGTATTAAACCAGAAAATGAAGACAGAGCAGCCATAACAGACAATGCCAACTCAAAAGGGAACTACAAAGGTTTATCTAGTAAGGAAATGCTAGAACTAGGAAGCATCCATCTACTTCTACGATGCAAACAAGTCAAAAATTAAAATATATTACAAATCTGTAACTACAAAGATTCACAAGTGGAAAAACACTTACCTTAGCAATGGATTTAATGGACATATCCTCTTCTATTGATTCATGGCTACCTGAAAATGTAGATTGTTACTCCTACAAACTTACAAAGCTGCTTAAACAAGAAAATACTATTGGTTTTGTTGGCAAGAGAGTACATGGGCTGCAAAAGCGGGAAATTGGAATGGATCACGTAATAAATAATGCTACGCCCTTAACCTATTGCTTGTATTAGGATATGAGTGACGACTTGTGGCTTACCATATCATTTTATTATATCATTTATACTTTCTCATGCTTAATAGGTCGGCCTTGGTGATGGCCATAAGATATGCATAGTATATTTGGGGATTGTAGGTAGTAGTTCATTATCATTTGAGCATTTGAGTCTTATTACATGGTTTGGAGGTTGCCCCTCGAAGTGGAAAAGCTATTCTAATTGCATATTGAGATCATTATTCTGAAATATTGTGTTATTTGTTGTTCTATTGTTGCTCATAATTTGAGTTATACAAGTAATTTCATTACAAGTGGTATCAGAGTTGCGATCTGGGCCAAAATTAGGGCAAAAACCCTAATTTTTTGTTTCCGCCATATATTGCGAACCAGAGCTAATTGGTGGGAGATATTTTTCAAAGTTGTAAAACATTTCAAGTAAGGTTCCCTGAAAATTTTAGAATTTTTTGATTTATTTTTCAAAAGTTATTACAAATTTAGGGTTTTTCATAAAATCACTCCCTAGGGTGAAAATTGTGGAATGTTTTCAAGTTCTTTACATTTTCAAAAGCTCTCAAAAAAATAGTATTAGTATTTTCTCGTGTTTTTTCCTGTTTGGCCGAATGTGTATCGAAAACCTAAACGCTAAGGTTTGACATCATGGCGGGGCCTTCCACAAGAGCAAAAAGGAATCAGTTACTCGGGTAAAACCCAGATAAAGATGAGGTAGTGATTAAAGAGATGGAGTCATAAGGGGTAAATACAGATTCCTCAAAGACTAGGGTTTACCTCAGTTGATCATAAGGTGAGCCAACTTGAGTATGAGCTGCGAAATGTACAATCTAAGATGGCCTCTAAAGGAGACATAGAACAAATCAATCAATCGGTTGGATGATATCATGCAACATGTAAATGGTAAAGTATATGGCCCAAATCCGCCCCATATCAACCAAGGAGGATCTTGGTTCAAAATCATGGACAAAATAACCATGTTGGATTGCTTTTCCATCCAAATCGAATCCAACTTATTCGCAACCACGAAACATGATGCCGAAAGTGGATATGCACAAATTTTATCGTAAGGATCCCTGAATTGGATAAATCAAATGGAGAACTTCTTTGAGTTACATTAAACACCATCAGGAAAAAATGTGACATTAGCATCCTATATCTTGAACTACACTAATTTGTTTGGTATCGATGGTTATGTGCTGAGAGGCAGAAGAATGGTCTCAGTGTCACTTGGACAGTTTTTACCGAGGAGTTGCAATTGCACTATAGTTCCAGTGTTTCAGAGAACTACTTTAGTCAATTAGCAAAGTTACGCAAACAGGATTAGTCAAAGATTATGTGCATCAATTCCATAACCTATCCTTAAGGGTAGAGAATATTCCAGAAGAGAATTTGAATGGCCTATTTTTTGGGGGTCTTAAGGACCACATCGAGCATGAGGTACGTATGTTTAATCCACTCAAGCTTTCTGATTCTATTATCATGGCACATTGAGCAGAGGAAAAAGTTCTTTGTAGTAGGAAGTCGCCTTTCATTAACACCAGAGACCGTAGTATCTCTTCCCCTTCATTTGCTAGGCCAATTAGACTGACTCCTCAACAAATGGAAGAAAAGAGAGAAAAAGGATTATGTTTTAATTGTGATAGCAAATATGGACTAGGACACAAATGTCTTTGAGAAGAATTTGTTCTATATTGATGGAGGTAATGAGGATGATGAGGAAGCTGAAATTATAGGAGAGGTGAGGAACTAATACATGATGAAGTAGAGGATCACCAACTTACAATTTCTTGCCATGCATTGTCAGGTATTAGTACTCCTCAAACACTCAAGGTTATTGGCTATCTCAAAAACTAGAAGGTGACGGTGTTGATTGACTCGGGAGTACTCATAACTTCATAAATAGTAAGTTACCGCCCACCTCAATTGTTTTATTTACCCACCGAGAAATGCAAGTTATGATTCGGATGGGTGGGACCGTCAAGTGCACAGAAAGTGCCATAGTATCAAGCTTTCCATGGAATAATACATGTTAGACTCACCTATGTTTGTTATTTCTATGGGAGGGGCAGATATTGTTTTGGGTGTCCAATGGCTCATAACCTTAGGTACTATAGAGATGAATTTCCAAGAATTGTTCATGTGATTTCATTCAGATGGAAGGACAATATAATTGAATGGGATGGTAGCTAAGTCTCCACAGATTATTAGCTCTCATCAGATGCAGAAGGTTCTTAGAAAAGGAGTAGATGGATTTATAGCAAAGTTATTTTCCATAGAAGTACAAAATACAAAGTCTTCAATGCCACCCGATCTTCAAAAGATTGTTGATGCTCACTCATCTGTTTTTGATGCAATTCCAAAGGGACTACCACTAGTTAGGGATCATGATCATGCCATTCAGTTGATTCCAGGGAGCCAAACACCTAACATCAGACCATACAGATACCCATATTCCCATAAAAGTGAGATCGAGAAAATGGTTGAGGAAATGTTGAAGGCAGGTATCATCAGGCATAACCAGAGTGCATATTCTTCACCAGTGGTCATGGTACGTAAGAAGGATGAAACATGGAGGATGTGTCCAGATTACCAAGAAATCAACAAGTACACCATCAAAGATAAGTTTCCTATTCCAGTAATTGATGATTTACTTGATGAATTGCATGGTGCTATTTATTTCACAAAATTAGATCTTCGTTCGGGGTACCATCAAATTAGAATAAAAGAGGAATATGTTCATAAAACGGCTTTCAGGACTCATGAGGGCCATTATGAGTTTTTGGTAATGCCTTTTGGTCTTACAAATGCGCCCTTAACCTTTCAACGCTTAATGAACACTATTTTTAGACCATTTTAAAGGAAATTTGTATTAGTTTTCTTTGATGACATATTGATTTACAGTAAGACATGGGAAGAATACTTACAACATGTAAATAAAGTGTTGGAAGTTTTGGAGAAATATACTCTCTATGAAAACCCATCCAAATGTTCTTTTGGTGTACAAGAGGTAGAGTATTTGGGTCACATTGTATCCCATGAAAGCATCAAGTTCATCCTCATAAGATCAAAGCTATGGTGGAATGGCCAAGGCCCAAAACTCTCTAAAATCTTCGTGGGTTCCTAGGACTAACAGGGGTATTACAAACGATTTGTGTGGGGATATGGTAGAATAAAGCAACCCCACTCACTACATTGCTAAAGAAGGATGGCTTCCATGGATGACGTAGCCACTAAATCCTTTGAGCAGCTAAAGGAAGCCATGTGCAACACCTTGGTTTTGGCTACTCCCAACTTCTCAAAAACCTGCATTGTTGAATGACGCTTCAGGATCAGGATTGGGAGCAGTTCTAATGCGGGAAGGAAGACCAATTGCATTTGAGAGTCACCAATTTAAAGGAAAAATTTGCTCAAACCTCGTCTATGAGAAAGAAATGATGGCTATTCTTCATGCGGTCAAGCAATGGAGGCCCTATGTCATGGGTGGACACTTCAAGGTAAAAATTGATCATGATAGTCTCAAATACTTTTTGGAGCAAAGGTTATCATTTGAGGAACAACAAAAGTGGGTAAAAAAATGTTGGGTTATGATTTTGAAATTGTATAAAAAAAGGGTTAAGAAAATGTAGTAGCCGATGCATTGTGCAGAAGGGATACATCTGCAGATGCCTTACTATGTGGAATTTCCATGTTGACGATTGGGTGGATGAAGCAAGATTGGAATGGGATCAAGACAAGGATACACAATCTTGAATATAGAATATCAAGCAAGGATCTATGACATCTAACAAATTTTAGTGGAAAGGTAATGCCCTATGGTACAAGGACAAAGTTATACTTGAATAAAGATCTGAGTTGAAGCATAAGATTCTTGCGAGCTACATGCCTCACCTATTGGAGGACACTGGGTTTTGAAGACATATCATAGAATAAAAAAGAGAATTGTTTTGGGAAGGACTCAAGGGGATGTATAAAAGTTTGTATCAAAGTGTTTAGTGTGCCAACAGAACAAAGGGGAAACAATTAAGACACCAGTGTCTGCTGGTGCAACCCTTACCAATTCCTAACCGAGAGATGGGAGGAGGTCTCCATGGATTTCATCACCGGATTGCCTTGTTGAGAGGGTAAGAATGTTATTTTCATGATTGTGGATAGGCTCACAAAATATACCCATTTTTGTGCCCTATCACATCCATTTGCAGCCAATACAGTTGCAACTATTTTTTTGGAGACAGTTCAAAGGCTACATGGAACCCCAAAGATAATTGTAAGTGGCCGTGATCCTATTTTCACAAGTAATTTTTGGATGGAATTATTTTCATGTTTGGGTACTCAACTAGCTCACAGTTCATCTTATCATCCTCAAACTGATGGGCAAATGGAAGTGGTCAACAAATTCTTAGAGGGGTATCTACGTTGTTTTGTATCAGATAAGCAGGAAAGGTGGATTAAATGGCTACCACTTGCAAAATGGTGGTATAACACATCTTTTCATACCTCTTCTCAAATGACCCCATTTTTAGCATTATATGGTTACCATCCACCTTCTATCACTTCCTCCTTGAGGGTGCAAACTAAGGTCAGAGATGTTGAGGAACACATTCAACATCAACAATAGGTTTTGGCTAGTTTGAAGGAGAATTTAGCATTAGCACAAAACAGGATGAAACAACAAGCAGATCAACACCGTAGTGAAAGACATTTTGAAATTGGTGACTGGGTTTTGTACATCTCTAGCCTTACAAACAGATGTCCCTAAAGCAACATAAAAAGGACAACAAACTTGCTCCTAAATATTATGGCCCTTATTAGGTTCTACAGAAAATTGGCAGTATTGTTTATAAACTAGAGTTGCCTCCATCTTCACACATACACCCAGTATTCCATGTTTCATGCCTGAAGAAGGTTATTGGACAGAAATTTGAAGGCCGACAGAGTTACTAGAACTTGATGAGGAAGGAAGAGAATCATTTTGGAGCCGAGAAGATTTTGCAAACACGTACTAAGAGGTTGAGAACCAAAGACATTAAGGAATATCGATCAAGTGGAAGAATCGAGTATAGAAGATGCAACACGGGAGGATGAAAGTTTTCAAAGAACATCCAAGATTATTCAACGTTGAGGACAACGTTGGTTTGAAGGGGAAGGGCATGCTACGCCCTTAACCTATCGCTTGTTTTAGGATATGAGTAGCCGACTTGTGGCTTACCATATCATTTTATTATATCATTTATACTTTCTCATGCTTAATAAGTCGGTCTTGGTGATGGCCATAGCATATATGAATAGTATATTTAGGGATTGTAGGTAGTAGTTCATTATCATTTGAGCATTTGAGTCTTATTATATGGTTTGGAGGTTGCCCCCTCGAAGTGGTGAAGCTATTCTAATTGCATATTGAGATCATTATTCTGAAATATTGTGTTATTTGTTGTTCTATTGTTGCTCATAATCGAATTATACAAGTAATTTCATTACAAATAACTTAGAAAGAGTAGTTGTTGCCGTGCGATGAATTAGTTGTGATGACAGGTAAGCAAGTAATTAATGGAAAAAGAGGAAATTGAGTCAATAATATTGGTGCACAATATTGCATGGCATGGTCTTTCACTATTCTGTCAATATTTATAATCCAAATTCCCACAATGTCAAGTCGCACTTTCAATCCCATCACGCATAGTCCGGTGAAATGATATGAAAACCATTAGAATTGACGGGCATTTCACAATTCAACCCTTCTGTTGAAATTTTGAATAAAACTTTACCCTTCTAGGGAGATGACCCCATAACCATGCACCCTAACTTTAGGGGCACGCGAGATATATGTAGCGGTCTCCTCAAAGCATAAAAAAATTATATCACCATGTAGTGTATCATCGTGCCACATCAGCATTTTTGTTTCGCGTGTTTATTTGGAGGGAAAAGTAGTTTTTGAATTGATTTAAAATGAAAAAATATATTATAAAGCATTTGAAAGAGGTACCAATGACCGAGCGCCCTATGTGTCACATTGTCATTGGCTCTTACAAAGTGTCATTAATCAAAAAGTGAACAATTATTAGTCCTTTTTTCAACAACCTATGGTGAAAACCAATGTACATATTTTGGTGCATGCTCGGTTATAGGGTCCTCTCCCTACTTTGTAAGTCATTTGGAAGGTTTGAATTCTTTTTACTGACCCAATTATTTACTTTCCCTTCTCTCGTTGGGTTTGAGGCCCTCGAATGGGTTGTGATGGGTTCAATTTTGCTAAATAATAAATAGGAGCTACCAGGGCTATCTTTAGCCTACGTGGCTACCTTGTTGTTGCAAATCAGCGACTCCCGGATGCAAATCGAGGTTCTAAGTTGATGTTTGGGCATCCAAGGTGTGATTGCGCACAACATTGAAACCTCTCTCCAAGTGTGGGACTTGTAAAATGAGAGAGGAATCTCCCAGATTAGAGGTGGTTCCTCAAACTCCTCCGATCGATCTATTATTTGCATAATCGTAGAGGTTCGAGATCCTAATTTTATCTTAATTTGCAAGGAGACAGGGGATAAGAAATGCAAAAATTAAAACTAAACCGATAAGGGTGATACACAAAGGAGTGGTGAGCACTTCTTGCTCATGCAAATTGACACAAATAAGAAATTACAACATAAAACATCATGCACAAAGTTGATAAGTTGTAAACAAGGGTTTGAAATGAAGAAAAAACACATACAAAGGATTGAAATCATTCACGAGCTGCATTGTGATTTTCAACATCAAAATCCTTGTATTCCAACACCAAAGAGGCGAAAAAACCTTCTACAATCCCCTGGAAGGTCGACACTTGCCAAAATCACTTTTTGAAAGTGAAAATGAAGCTTATTTGTGCAAAAAAAGTGTTCCCCCTTTGAAAAATGAGCCAAATCCGGCTTTTACAGTGCATGGGTCGAGCCCAGGAGAGAGAAAACGTGAAAAAACGTGGGAGCCATTCCCCATTGACCAAAATGCATTAAAAACAGCATGGAGGTCCTTACAAACCCATGCCCTGACATTTTTGACCATGCTAGAGAAGAATGCGACCCATTTTACATTAAAATTGGTTGTTGAAACGTCAATTGTCCATGGGCACGTACCAGAAGAGTTTTTTGATTTTATCCCTCCAAACTGAACCAAAATTCAAAATTGACCATGGAATCTTGTAGAGCATTTCACCAGCTTTCCATTGATATAAAGAACGCGAAAATCCGAGCTCTGGATCGAAAGTTATGGCGATTTGAAGTTTTAGGGCAAAAATAGGCCAAAATCGGATCGCTTTGATATTTTTGACCTGGACACGTGGCGAGTTCTGATTGGCTGCGGACCTTGCAAGGGAAAATTTCCCACAAAAACTCCACCGAGCCATAACTTGAAAAATACGTGGAGTTAGGAGGAAATCTTTACCTTTCTAGAAAGCTGAGAAAGAGCTCTATCTAATGGTGTCATTTCCAGAAGGTTTTGAGTGCCTAAAAAGTAAAAATTTATGACTGAGGCACAATAGAAGGAAAGAATGAAAGGGAGTTAGCCACAAAATGAGCAGGGGGCACATTTGGATAACAATTTTGGCAACTCAGAGGGGTCATATGCCTACTGGATGAATGATCAGTAGCCTGAAGCAATCCATTGGGGATGGATTCATGAGTGGTAGCCTAAAAACGATCTAAACTTTGAAAACTTCCCTTTGAACCGCTTGAATCCCACTGGACATGGAGTTTTTCCCACCAAAATGCCATCAAAACGAACTGTGCAAGAGTGAAACTAGCAGCACCAAAACTATGTACAAACTGAAAATCATACATGCTCCAAATGGAACATGCAGAGTGTGCACAAGCACTTCTTCTACTGAAAGCAAACCTACCTACTCTACTCTAACTGGAAGCAAAGGTGAGCTAAATGAACCTACTTAACTGGTTGTGTAAAATAGCTTCCTTTTTCAAAATTGGCAGCCATGCAAATGATTTGGAGCTGAGTATGGCTGATTGGATGAGTGGAAAATCAACAAGAAGCTGGTCTTCTACCCAAATTAGCAAGGTGTCAACTAAAAACAAATCCAATACCTCTTTTAGTTGCTCTGCATTTGGATTGGAGAGGTATGAATACCTAATCCTGGAACTTTCGGCTCATCCTCATGCTTAGAAGCATGACTGGTTGTGGCTTCTCCTTTGGCTCCAATGAAGCCAAATACCCGATTGGGCAAGGTCCGATCCGTTGAGTATGCCCATAATTCTGATTTTCAACTCCAAGAATGGAGTTCTCAGAGACCTTGAATGGATGGTGTGGAAGCAATGGTAGAACCCTTACGCCCTTTCTCTTCCTCCAATGATGGACATGAAAGATTAAAATCTTCCAATCTTGGTTCCAAAGAGCTTCTATAAGATGAAGCTGCTGCAAATGAATACTCTCCTCCATGACAACAAGCTCTTGTGTTTGGAAGATGGATGATGAAAGAGAGAGAATGGTGGAAACTCAACCGGTTCTTCTTCATCAAAGCAAATTCCTCCAAATCGACAGTAAACCGCCTCATTGCTGTCCCCGCGCAAATGTTCAACCTCTCCCATGGCGTTCTCTTGATCTCTGCAACTTGATCACCACGGTTTCTTTCATCCTCAGCATTGAGTTTGAGGGATCAAACTCTTCTTCAAGCACTTAGAACTTGAGAGAGATGAAGTAGAGAGAAGAACTCGAAGGTTCTTCTATAACCCGCTTTGTGCTCAAAGCCTTTGGATCTACACTTTTCTCCCCCCCCACACCTGGAATGTGCTCCTCTTCTTTGGATTTCGGGAGCAGCTTCTCCTTCCTCTTGCTGTCCCTCATGACTGATTTTACAATTTGAATTGGATCAGCATTTCCTTCAAATAGGGTGTCAACATGGACACTATATTATGAACAAATTGATTCTTGATATGCAACTCCTTTTTGCTCTTCTGCGCTGCAACAAAATCAGTCCTAACCACCATTTGTTCTCAGTAACTCCAACCTCTTCGAAGGTTTCATCAAAGCAAAGGGATCTTCTTCATCCCAAATTTAAGAGCCCAACTCTTCAAAATTTGAATTTCTTCATCCTTGTTTGGCTTCTCTTTTTCTTGTCCTTCATGACTGATTTTTGCAATTTTTGTGGTGGTAGAGGAGGTAAAACCTCTTGTTTCTTTAGAGGAGAGGGTGTTTCATTTAGCTCTTGTGGAGGGGATGATTGTTTGGAAGGGAAAAGGACAGAAGAATTGAGATGAGGTGGAAGACTAGGGGTGGAGAAATGGATTCAACACTTGGGACAGCAGATGGAGAGTTTAAAACTTGACACTGCTGAGATAAAACAGATTGGGAAAGAGGAAAAGAAAAGGCATGAGATGGTGTGCTTACCCATTGACAAGGTTGTTGAATACTCCTCTCATACACCTCTATTCCTTCAATCCACTTTGCAAGAAATGGCAGCGTTGCAATCATGAAGTCAAGCTTCTCTTGAGGGCTGTAATGCCTTGGGAAAGGTCCCACCCATGGACAGGGTGCTCCACAACCGATTCCAAATGCTTTCATTTGTGCTTGAGCCCTGGATTGCACCATGTTTACCTCCATCTTTTGGATTTTCTCCAACAGACCAGCATCTTGCATCTGATTTTCTTCATTGTATGCACACCCTTGCTCTTGGAAAGCTCCATAGCCAAACTAATTTTGGCATTGCTGCTCATATGGGTATGTATGCTGATTTTGAATTTGTTCAAAATGCTGATTTGGAGGATTTAAAAAACATGTTGGAGGTGGGAAACATTCTGTTGTTGTGTAAATGTGAGTTCCATGATGGAAATGAAGTCATGATTGCACAACTTCATGGAATGGAAAAGAATGAAAGAGATGGAAAGAATAATGGATGGAAATGGATGAAAAGCAGTCCGTAACTTCGTGAAATGGGTTGTTGATCGATGGAGTCGCGAGATGTGTTTCGAAGTGCCTCCAAAGGTTGAAATCTTCACAGAACACACCAACCTACAAAAGATGAAGTGGAAGACCTCTAAGGTCCGACCGGGCATGCCAAAATTGTTGTTGCAAATCAAGTAGCACCCCTCGGATGCAAATCAAAGGTTTCTAAGTTGATGTTTAGGTGCATCCGGTGTGATTGCACAACATTGAAACCTCTCTCCAAGTGTGGGACTTGTAAATGAGAGAGGAATCTCCAGATTAGAGGTTGGTTCCTCAAACTCCTCTGATCAGATCTATTATTTGCATAACTGTAGAGGTTCAGATCCTAATTTTATCTTAATTTGCAAGGAGACAGGGATAAGAAATGCAAAAATTAAAACTAAACTGATAAGGGTGATACACCAAAGGAGTGGTGAGCACTTCTTGCTCATGCAAATTGACACAAATAAGAAATTGCAACATAAAACATCATGCACAGGTTGATAAGTTGTAAACAAGGGTTTGAAATGAAGCAAAAACACATACAAAGGTGAAAGCATTCACAGAGCTTGCATTGTGATTTTCAACATCAAAATCCTTGTATTCCAACACCAAAGAGGCACAAAACCTATTATAATCCCTGGAAGGTTTGATACTTGCCAAAATCACTTTTGAAAGTGAAAACGAAGCTTACTGTGCAAAAAAAGTGTTCCCCCCTTTGAAAAATGAGCCAAACGGCTTTTACAAAGGCATGGGTCGAGCCCAGGAGAGAGAAAACGTGAAAAACGTGGGAGCCATTCCCATTGACCAAAATGCATTAAAAACAACATGGAGGTCCTTACAAACCCATGCCCGACATTTTTGACCATCTTTGGAGAAGAATGCGACCCATTTTGTATTAAAATTGGTTGTTAAAACGCTGTCGATTTGTCCATGGCGCGTACCAGGAAGCATTTTTGATTTCTCCTCCAAACTGAACCAAAATCAAAATTGACCATGGAATCTCTTAGAGCATTTCACCAGCTTTCCATTGATATAAAGAACGAAAATCCGAGCTCTGGATCGAAAGTTATGGCGATTTGAAGTTTTAGGGCAAAAAACAGGCAAAATCGGATTGCTTTGATATTTTTGACCTAGACACGTGGCGAGTTCTGATTGGCTGCGGACCTTGCAAGGGAAAATTTCCCACAAAAACTCCACCGAGCCATAACTTGAAAAATACGTGGAGTTAGGAGGAAATCTTTACCTTTCTAGAAAGTTGAGAAAGAGCTCTATCCAATGGTGTCATTTCCAGAAGGTTTTGAGTGCCTAAAAATTAAAAATTTATGACTGAGGCACAATAGAAGGAAAGAATGAAAGGGAGTTAGCCACAAAATGAGCAGGGGGCACATTTGGATAACATCTACTCCATGACACGTGTCGATTCGGGTGGCTCGGCTTCTGCAGAGTCTACATCCTTGTGGTACATGACCTCTTAATGGCCACGTGGAGGCCGCCCTCCAGCTCGGCTTTGTAAACGATACCGTCTACCTCACCGATGCATAGGAGTCGCTGAAATTATCTCGTGGCTTTGGCAATATTTTCATACGTGAAAACGGGCGGAAGGAGAAGTTCCGTTCCATACTGCACCCAACATGTTTAAATGGATTCCATTTCCATTTGGAGAGACTCAAACCGGGATTTCTTCTTTGACAGAGCCAACCTGCGCCCAACGCAATGATCACCACAGAGAGCCGCGGCCATGCAAATCCCTCCTATTGCCCACCCTGTCAAAGGTTTCGAGCCAGAGACCTCCTGCGTTGCGTTTGAATGAGTATTAATGGCAGGCACTGGTTCGAATAGCGCAGATCTATTCAGAGATGCGGGTCGCCCAAAACGATCTGTGGAAAGAAGCCGAGAAACCGATGAGCCTATCCATCACGCAGGTTCGCAATCAACGCGAACTCCGCACAAAATTTGACCGATGCATATCCTTGCACCCACCTAGGTTTTGAACCCGGACCTCAAGCGCCCTATTTCTCGTGTCCCACCATCTGTCCCATGTGCACTCACGTATGAAACCATATGGCGCCGGTTCCTTTTAAAAAACCGCAAACAGAAATTTGACGGAAAAGGAAACAACGTATTACGTTGTTACCTATATAGGTAACAACGTAATACGTTGTTTCTAAAATCAAAACTAACGGCGACGCGACAAAACTAACGGCGATGTGACGGAAAATACTTTTCCCTATTGTGCGAACTTGCGTGAGAGATAGGCCTAGCCCCGAGAAACTGGGCTTCTACGGGCACGGGTCCGCAAAGGTTTTTGTCGAAGGAAACGTTGAAGCGTCGAAAATATGACATTTGACAGAGACACAGGTCGTGGCTCAGTACATAGTAATGCCTTACGGCGTAAATATCATATATGTAGTTTTCATATTTTTTAACATATTCAAATTGATTGTAGTTTTATTTTCCTTTTGCAAGCTTCCATCCAAATTTGATTTCCAACTACAAATTACCAATCTTATTCTCTGACCTTGCCTTTTGTGTGATCTAGGTTGATAAAAAATTGGTGAAGATTGATTTGTCCGAGCCAACTTGAAGAGCCACCGTCTGCTGCTTCTCTGGCCCTGCTGTGTTTCTGAATTGCATATCTTTAGCTACGAATCCATTTCCATCTACAACTGCATTTCAATTACGAAATTACTTCAGATTGAAATTTGTTCATTAATCACAAAATAAACCTATTGATTCCATAATCATGACCTCACTTTCCTCGTGGTATTAGCTCATTTGTCAAATTTACGGACAAATGGAATTGTCTTATGTTGTTGTCAAATTATTAAGATGTATATAACTTGACAGAAAGTGTTTTTCTTTTATCCTTTTTCCTTGGAAATACAGTTTTTCTTTCAATAAAAAAAAAAATCCGTTCTATTCTATTAATGTTATCTAGAATGATGTGATTGTTATTAAACAAGTGAAGAAAAAATTAACGCAATGATGTAGATTATGAGATACTTTGCTTTCACCTATTAGATATTGATTGTTATGGTTTATAAATCTTATATGAATTATTATTAAACTTGAAACATATTTAACTAGAAAATATGTATATGGAAATTATTATGGATCATTTATAGTTTTTTGTATGTGATGATAAATCGGGCTTAGGATTCTTATAATAATAATTTTCTTGGGCACATGAGACATCCAAGAAGGTTACAATTGTGGGCATCCTATTCATGGTTTGTCTTATATTGTTTAGGGATAGAAAAACTAGGATTAAGATCTTTATAGAATTAATATGAATGAGTGGTATGAGACATTCAGAAGATTGGTGATGTTAGTGTTCTAGTTCGAACTTTTCCAAGTTGTTAACATGGAGATAGAGGTGTCTTGTTGTGAATTTCCAATGGGGAAAAGGATATGCTTTGAGAAATGTGTTATTGAACTAGGGAGTGACATGTATGAGGGTTAGGTAACCTAGGTACAATAGATTACACATGATAAATGCTTAGGGAGGCACGGGGTGGATCGAGATAGATCCAAGGTCTACCTACATGAATATTCAATTAAGACTATTTTATGTCCCTGGAACATTGCCATATTTTAGTAAGGGTTGCCTTTTTGTTATCAACAAACATTGTGAGCATCGAGGTTTCTCCATAATTTGCATTCAAGACCGTGGCACAAAGGAAGATGCAAATGCATTGGGTTTGAGAAATAATGATAACAAGAGCACATGTGTATATTTTTTAAATAACCATACATGCCTTATTCTAACAAGATCAATCTTACCATAATTATAACATCAATCAATCTTTACTACAACATCAATCAATATTAATGGTAACTAAGCTCTAAATATTTTTATCAATTCAACTTTACCATTTACCCCTTAATTTTAAGAGTGATTTAATAACTTTGAGTGTTATAAAGAACCTTTTAGATAGTTTTGTGTTATCTTTAAATTTGAAATTTTGGTCACAAATTATATTTGTGTATAAATTTGTATTTGTTACATTTGAAAATTTATTTTTATTTTTTTTTTGGAAGATCGCTCGATTACATAGATATCGGCATCTCGCTTACTGTAACTAGAGATAACATAGATAGTTGATTTACACTTTTGAGTAAGCATACATCTACATCAAAGACATTCCTTCATTTATCCAAGCAACCACGATTATTCTTCAACTTTGCCATTATTTTAAAATTCTTGACACTCAAATTATGAACAAATGTATTGAGCACTTCTAGACTTGACATTGTTTTGGAATACAATGATATGTTTGATGAAGTAACACCAATGCTTCTCATCAAATAACATATTTTTAATGGCTTTAATGTTATTTAAAATCTATGTATATTAATATGGTGGTGATTGAATGAAGGAGAAAGGAGGAGTGCAATAAATATACTAGCATATCTATTTTAGAAAATCTATATAAAAGACGCCGAGTGGTATCATTCTAGAGGCAACTATTACATTGATTTTTTTATAAAGTTACCTTTGATTACATAGATGATTATTATTATATAATTTATGAATTTACATTCCTTTTTACATGATAAGGAGAACACAAGTTTATTTAGTCTCCTTGTCATTAATAATTGTTTATCATTTTATATGAGGGAATACATAAATATGAAATTATATATTTAATTATAATAAATTATATGTAATAATAAAAAGTAGTTTTAAAGTTTAGGATGTTTGGTTTGTTTTTGGGTCTTCAAATATAAGACACATATCTTATCTTCTCGCAAAATTTAAATTTGTGACATTTCTTTCAAAAACACAAATTCTTCACCATTATTCCAATTCAAATATTAAAAATATAGATGAGATAATAGTGAAAGTATTTAATTAATTTTAAAATTATAGAAGAGAGGTAACATGTTAGATTTATGTTTATATACATTTATTTTGATATTTAGTGATACTTATATGTATATAATAATGGAACTAAGAGTTCAAATGTGAAAGAGATATGATTTAAAATTGACAACAATTAAAGCAATCTCCTATAAGCATTTGTACTCCCTTATGATGTACGAAGTATTTAGACACTCCAAACAAAATAGCATATATGTGACACTTAACTTGACCACTATCTAGTCTTTTATCTCCAAAAAAAAAACCATATTCACTTTTATGTGTTTTCACCAAGTACATGCAAAATATATTTCTTCTACTTCATTTTATTGGGTGATAATATCTCTAAAAAAATTAAAGAAAACACAATTTGTTTTAGGCCTTGAAATGAATCAAAAAAATAAAAACCATCTTAATATTTTTAGGTTCCTAGACGATAACAATATTGAAAACAACATATCTCAATGATTGATGTAGCTTCAATAACATGCAAACCATTGTTATGGAGTGTGTATTATTTTTCCATGTTTATCCCATGTGAAACCCTGTGTTTCCATAATATAATTTTACACTATGTATAATATTGACGTTTTATAATTAATACTTTACTATGTTTTGGAAGGAAATGTTGTGCATATTATTGTTATTGCTTCTTCAAATATGGCTTGAATGAACCTTTATGAGTATTAACAATGTATTTGGAAAAGTATATCTTGATTCATCACAGATTTAAATTCAAACTAGTGTAGGACTCGCCTTTACATTAGCGCAAGACTTGCCATGGAGTGTAGGACTCGTCCAGATCACTAATTGGATTCACTTGAAATGAGGGACTTGCGAAAAATATTCAAATGGCTCGAGATGGTTCAACTATGAGTTGATATAATCGACACATCACCAACACAATGACATGATCATGAAACATGTACTACTACCTCAAACATCATTCATATTATGAGGTCTTACGATCCCAACTTAACTCCAGTTTCTTAAAAACATAATGCAGACAAACACTCATGGATTTATAATCATCGTGATTATAAGGAATCAATTTAGGATCTGCAATATCTTCTGGCGCCAATCGACTATCTCAAAGGAGCCAATTTCGGGTCTCATCCATAGTTAACATGATTAATTGAATCCAAACACGGCATAGATTAATCCTTCCATACATAAACTTGTGTATTTTTCTATGTTTCAATGAATGCTCCACTAATTGCTTGATCTCCTCTAGAGTAGATGCATGTGAACAATAAAATAAATTATTTACATTTACTTTCATTTTAGATCTATAGACAATCGAATTCAAATTGTAACCCTTTTTTGGTATCTTCGACTAGCAATATAACAACAAAAAGGCCACTAAAAACACCATGAATGCCCTCAATACTCTAAACATTAGAATACTCTAAACATTAGAGACATTCCAATCTTACTACTCAATTTTTTTAATAGAGAACAAAAAGAAGCCAAAATAAACTATATAACACACAAATAACATAAAATTCAAACCAATAATCAACAAACACTCGAACACCCAAAAACACGTGATTTACCACCTAACAAATCCCCTCGAAAGGTATTAAAGTGTCTACGTAGTCTCCCATTTAACAATAATGTTTTAATTCGACATAATAATTTATTTTTACCTAATATCAAACAAGCCAAACCCGTGTCAAGAAAGCTTATTTAAATCAAAGATAATAAAACTAGCAATAATGAGATTTGTGTATGCAATATAGTATGGGTACAAAGTGAAGGTGGTTTGTGTTTGTATTGCATTACAAGTGGCGTTTGCGTATATATGTGTACAACTCTTAACTGATTTACTGTTGGAGTTCACCAATGGATCCTAGATCGGGGTATTGTTTTGTGCGCATGATGGGGGAAGGAGTATTTCCATGCCTTGTCCGCCGTGTGACAATGATGTGTTGAAAAGTCTTTTCTCCTCCTCCTTGCGTGGTTTTACGTTCTTGGTATATCTCATTCGTGCGTAGCGTTCAAACGTAAAAGCTGGTTGGATTTGTAGATCGTTGATGGCACGAACTCTTGACATTGCTGTGAATGTTAGTCCTTGACGGTCAACGTTTCCGATGTCTACTGTGGCCTTGTCAAGGGTTAGGCCCTGTGATTTGTGGATGGTAAGGCCCCAAGACATTTTTAGTGGGATTTGGCGACGATTTCCACGTGTGACAGGAGGTAGGGGCAAGTGTGTTGGGTTGAGTATGTCCCATGGGGGCCCTTGGTAGTGTTTGAAGTTGACAACAACAAAGGATGGCAAGTCCGGTGGTTGTGTTTCTGGGTTGTACACGATATCTGTCACTTGCCCGAGTGCACCATTAACCAATCCTGAGCTAACCCATAAGTTAGATGTCAACATGACCTCTTGTCCTGTGCATAGGAAAACTACCGGGTCTAGTTGAGTGTCGTTGATGTCTGAGTCAGAGTTATGTTTGCTTTGTTCTGCGATGCTCATTGCAATTGGTACGTGCAAGGATTTTAGCATTTGTTTATTGTGCTTGTTTGCTAGGTCCTTTGTTGCAAATAGGTGCTTCTCAGTCATGAACATGGATTGCTCTGAGGTAGACATGCACGACTTGGTACGTGACATGAGAAGAGACCAATCCTTAACGGTTGCTTCTGCGTTTCTGATGTTGGTCAACATTTCTCTGAATTCAAGTTGTGTCGAGTTTAATCCTTGTTGCCTAAAGTTTGTGTCCAAGGTGATCACGGTATCAAAAGCATGCCAAAGGGAGCTTCCTACTTTGTTGCCTACATATAATGGTACATCGTTGACCGGAGGGAGCTGGCCTAAGTCTCCCACCAAAATCATTGAGCAGTTACCGAACGCGTGGTTACTATGTCGGGGGAATGCCTCACGAAGTCTTTTGTTGATGTTGTGTAACATTGTAGGACCTATAAAGCTCATTTCATCTATGAGTATATAACGTATGGGACTCATACGCTCTTGGAAGATTGCTAGGGCTTGGCCTTCGAGAGGTTTCATGTCGGATATGGGTATTCGGAGGGAAGAATGTATAGTAGATGATTTTATATTGAATGCAGCAATACCTGTTGGGGCTAGTACAAGGAGGGAAGATTTTAATTTGCCAGCCATATTTTTAAGCCCATTTCTTATGCATTGTATGAGGTATGATTTTCCTGTACCAGCGGTTCCCTGAATGATCATCTTCAATGGTGGGTGTTCTCCTTGTTGAGTTGCATGTGAAAGCACAATTGAGTAGGCAAGGTGTTGTTTTGATGATAGTTGCAGAGTGTCTAAATGGGTAGGTGGAGTAACAACTGGTGGCGAATTTTCAGTGCGGGCAATGTCTATGAATTTAGGTGCACTTATTTGTAAGGCAGCAGGGATTGAATGAACCTTCCAATCGTGGTTAATGTCAAAGTCACGGAGGCCTATCATGTCTAGATCATCAATTGTTGTATTGAGTGTTGGGTGCATGCGGGATATATGCTCCCATTCAAATAGTTGTGCGTGCAGTGGATTAGATCCTTGCGAGTCATTGTCGTCGCTACTTGCCCCAGGTGCAGTTTCTTCTAGAGTAGTGGCTCTATTAACATGTAAAGGGGCGTAAGAGTTTTTCATTTTTTCCCAATGGTTAGTTATTTCAGATGTGGAGATGCCAATGTCTGTTTGGATATGCCGAAAGGGCTTATAAAGTAGAAGCTCTGTCCAGCAGAAATCCTCATAGTGTATCGCATCTGGGGTTGGGACATCACTGTATCGGGGGAATACGCGGACGACAGCAGGGGTTCTTCTTTGTAGCCATTGAGTAACTTTCCTTTGGCTGTTGTAGGACCAGGAACGAGCAGCTTCAAAGAGGGAGGTGTTCTCTAATTGTGTAGGGCGTTTAATGTATGCATCTATGAATGAAGGGAATTGGAATGTGTTTCCTAGGTCTGGGAGGACACGTTTGAATACCTGCTTACCGACGGATAGGGTAATAAATGTTCGGCTACAACTGGAAAGGGGGAGTTTTTGTAACATGTGGCATGTTTCTTGTGCACCAATGTCCCGGTCGACAATAGTTTCAGAGAGGAATTTGCTGTAGGCCGTCTTTGCAGGGTGATCGACGCTAACTTCATTAGATATCCTTGTTAGCATGTGATGGTAGCTTTCTGATTTCTTCTCTGCCTTGGCTGCATATTTTGCAATGTATTGTAAGACCGCATGTCGTGACACAACGGGCTGGCAGTCGACATTGGCTCGCCATAGTGCTAGCATGTCTGAGTTGTGTATGTTGACCCGTGCATCATTGCGTGCAGGGGTGTACTTTTTTTTACCGGTTTCATCTAAGCCCAAGCTCGAATACTCTTGGAGTGGCCAAGGGGCTTTATATCTACATTGAAGTGTCCCATTTTTTTTTCTGCAAGCAGGTTGCCTCAGTACATTTTGTGTGGCGTTGCACGCGGTTCAACAAGTTCTCATAGTCAGCTACTGGGTTGTTTGTAAGTATCCCGTATGTGTCTAACAAGCACGGGTCATCTTCCTGCGAACGATGTATCTGACGTTCTCCACTCTCAGGGCCCCTTGGATTCCATGCAGTTACTAATTGGTCGAAGTAAGTCTTCGCCGCATCAAGATCACGGGGGTTGTCCCAGTTTAGGTCCTCCATGTTTGGTGCATTTGGAAGCCATATAAATCCGTGGATATGAGCCGAGCCTCGGTGTTGCCATTCGTACCTGTATTTTGCACAAAGAGGGTCTAGCTTGGTAAATGGGGTAGGCGGGGTATTGTATTAAAATCTAAGTGGTAGTGAGCTCACCTGTACCAGTAGTCAGTGCAATGCATTTTTTTTTGAAGCACCTCCTCGCAAAATATTGTAAATCTTTTTTCCATGTATGCAGAGACGATATGGGGGTGCATGTTCAAGTTCGCGTTTCTCCACTGCTGGCTTGTTGTTGAGGGTGGCGTCGGTGTTCCCGGCATTGCTTTGTGTAAATCAGGCCATTTAGTATCTGCTGCACTTAAAGTGAAGAAAAGTGTAGGGCTTTCTAGTTGGGTTATCATATCTGTGAGTTCATGTCTGCGCTTGCACCAAAATGATTTAGTTCCTCGCAGGTTGGACCCAAAGCGCATTAGTTGCTCTGCAATGTGGGCATCCGGGTAGTGTGCAAGTTGTTGGCGTAACATCGAAACTGTGGTAGGCAAGTTGTCGCCTATATTTTTTTTTGTGAAAACAACAGATGTTGATTGGCTTCTGTGGCGCAACATAATGTTGAGAATGAAGTAACGAAAGCGCGGATGGCTTCCAAATCTATTATCATGGTAACGTAGTAGGTGTAGTGCGTATTCATGCATGTGAACCCTCTTGATGCGTGCTTGGTGGAACAATGCAACCCCTGTTGGGAACAATGTTGGAAAAGCCATAGATAGCAAACCCTCAGTGTCGTATTCGCTGACCGGGGCTGAACCAATGTGTGGCCACTCAATTGACTGTAGCGGAGTTTTTTTCCTGCCTTCGATGAAATTTGTTATTTGGTCAACTTCTGAAGTGGCTGGAGGGAGGGAGGACACAAAAGATGATGGCTGCCGCTCGTGGGTATTTGGTGGGGAGCTTGGGCGAAGCTCTGCTTCTGGCTGTGCTTCAGCATTGTCGGCGATAGTTGAATTGAAGTGTGGTAGGGAAGTAGATATATCAGTACTGTGATGTGGTAGGGAATGCAATGCAGGTGGTCTAGGACAACATCCTTGTAGTAAGGGTCATGAGCTATTTTGAATTGCAATGCAGCCAAAACACGAGATCTGCTTACAAAGCAATCGTAAGCTTTATTTGTTGCTCCGATTCTTCGGATGATTAAGATGTCCAAGTCTTCGACGCGCCGAGGCAAGTGTTTAGTTATGGATGAAACTTCTTGGGGGAAGCATATGGTGTGGCCCCTATATTTGTATTGGCCACCTACAGCGTGAGTCACTTGCAATATTGGGTTGACCCTTGCTATTAGCATTTCCTCAACTTGTGTAAGTGAAGATAACACCTTAGGTTGCGGGCCTGGGTCCATGTTATTCCAACTTGAGAAGCGGCGATCATCCTTTTCAACAATGCATCGTGATGATGTGTGGGCACCTTTCAAACCCTCAGACGTAGCCCAACATATAATTCATTACAACATGAACATGTGTTTGGAGGCGGGAGGTGATCTATTCTTTGGCGGAATTGGCGTTGTGTATCTTGGAGTGAATGCGTATTTGGTGTGTGATCTTCGAGCAGGTTGGCATGGTTGGCTATATAGACTGGTGCCTTTGTGTTCAGCTTTTGTCGTTTCATGCAAGCTATATGGCGGCGTTGCTCATTGAGGTTGTTTTTGTTGGCTGCATACCTCAACCGAGCCTTTGCATTTTTCTCAGTCCGTGTTAGGCCTACAAAAAATGAGTTAAAAAGGTAACAGTAATTAGGTATAGAACGTAGTTAATGCGAGCAAAAAAGAAAAGTTCTTTTGTTTGTTTGGAGTGAAGTGTAACAATGTATGTTGACAGTATTTGCATTGCTAGTATAAAGTGACTTTGATTGCACCCGAATATGTGTATTATAAAGACATATTAAGAACACAGAGTGGTGTATAAATATAGGAAAACTTGAGCACAACATGCGTTAATATTAAAGGTTATATAACTTATGAATGCAAAAACCTATATGTGGAGTAGGTGGTATGGTAAGTATGTATTGGTAAGTTGCTCATATTGTGTGGGTACAGTATAATATGTTTTCTGAGGTAGTGTAGGATCTTTTTGATCAATACATAGTTAAGGTGTTGCGAGGAATGCATCTAGTGGGGATTCCTGCATGCTGGAAGTCGTGTCCTTAACTGCAGCGACAACAGTGCACTGGGCTTTCTCTTCTGACCTGTAGACCTCTAGCTTCGCGGATATTGTGAACATGTAGCGGTGGAACAGAATTGGCTTAACAACAGGCCAAAACTTGTCAGGTGTTGGTGCAAGAAGTTGTAGCTCTTGTGCTGATATACCCATGATTGATGTAGCAACCTCATCAAAAGCAGTTACCCATGTTGTTGATGTGCCATCCTCAATGATGAAGTGTAATGCATATTTGTAGTCACAATGAGAGACGTCGTGCTTGCATTTTTGGCAATACCAAGAGGAGTTTGCAGTTAGATCAAGTTTTTTCTTGCATTGCTGGTTGTTAACAATTGATGTGCATGCTGGATAGCTGAAGGAGGACATATTAATGTGTATAATTGTTGCTGCGGTGGAGAAGGTGAGCGGTTTACCTAGCTGCGAGGAGGATTTGATGCCTGCAATATCGGTTTTCTCAATTTTTCCAATACTCACTGAAGGGTATGCAGTTGTAGAGGCGAGCGAAGTAAACCATGCACGCAATGCATGAGCCTCAGGTATATCAGGATCTATGAAGATTTGTGTATTAGGGCCTGTGGCCAATGTTGTTCCTTTGAAAGTTGTAGTTTTTGCTCTCTTAATTGCTAGAACTGGTCGGATTGATGTCTGTGTAGCACATAATTCACTTAGAAGTTTGCCCTCATTGTCACTAAAAGCGCCCCATAACGTTGCCTCAATACATAGTGCCGAGTTATCACTTAGTACGACTGTGCGTTTGTGGCTGAAAGTGCTATCACTTTTCCTGATAGTGGAGGGGGCGGTAATGGATAGTGCAATAGCTAGTAGGTCAATGGTGGATTTGGCGGGGGTGGAGTTGATTTCTGCTATTGTTTTGAAGCGGAAAAGATATTGCGGTATGTTTACGGACTGGTTTGTACTAAGCTTTTTACAGAGGAGTCCAAGTCTAGGATGATGTCCCAAGGAGTGTGGAGTTGTTGTAATCTTTTTTTGCAGGCCGCAAGGTGCCTCCTTTGATTGTGTATGTTTTACCTAGTTGTATTTGGTTGTAGTAAGAAGTTGCAGCTAGGTCAAAAGAAGTCACCACTATATCCGAGTTGCTTTTGTCGATAATGTCAAGCCGAAACCCGCCCGTGCGTTTTTCCGTGTCAGTAGTTGTTTAGGTTGCCTTTTTGGATGACCCGCCTTCAATAGTCCAAACGCTTTGGTAAGGATTTAACGATTTAATTGGCGTGAGTCAGATGCATGCGGTGTGTGGCGGCCTTCACGAGTAGCCGGTGCCAAAGTATCTGTGCGGGATGTCGGCAGGTGTACGGCCAGTTGGGGAGGAACAACGTTGGGGGCAATGGAGTCTGCGATGCTGGTGGTTCCTAAACAATAAAATAAAATGGAAATGAATTAGCAAATGGGGTAATGTTAAGTACGAGGGAGCATGCGCTAAACCATAAAGTGGGGAAACCAAGTTATGGCCCACGTAAAGTGTTTTTTTAGAGAATAAGCACATAAAGATATGTACAGAAGGGAAGATGTTTATATTACACAATAGTTTATACGCTCATTCTTTAAGTAAAGTACGAAACATATGTACAACAACTCTATTTTATATATCGTAATTGGAATTACACAAAACTTTTGACGACGGTTTCAAAATGGAACATGTACACCATATTTATGCAAGTATAGGTTTATCAAGTTAGGCCTTCAAAAAGAGGTTACTGTGGGGTAGGATGAAAGATGTGGGCATATGTATGAGCAGTGCAAAGTCGTAGTAGGGGTGAGGTAGGGACTTAAATTAAAGGGATGCAAGATAAGCTTTGAATGCAGCTCTAATGGAGTGTTCCTCGCCGCCAGAGTAGTACTGGTCGTAGCTGAGCGAACGAAGGAAAGTGTACAATGCGTCAAGCCTAAGGTACGTTGCATCTACCTTGTGCATCATGTCTAAGACAGCGGTTAAATCACTATCGAGAATCATTGCTGATGGGATGAGGGACTCTGATATTCTACCAGAAATGGTCGAGCATGTAGCTGCAACAGAGGTAGCCAAAGTATGGACAGAAGTCGCAAGCGGTGGCTGGACACTTTGTATTGAGCTTTCATTGGTGGTTGCTTGGGTTGCATATGACTGTGGTGTCCCATTTGAAGCGACCAGTTCAATTGGAGGGCTCCCGACAATGGCACCAGAGGTATCATCTGATATTGTGATAATGGATGGGCTTCCACTTGGAGTGGCCATAATACCTGGAAAAAGCAACCAACTTTGTTAGTATAAATTTAGCTTCTACTGACAAGTACAAAAATATATATACATTGCAAAATACATTGGCTCGCTGAAACTGAAATTGCAACTACATCCATAAATCATATATCATATATTTCATCCATAATTCTCTGTATGCAACTATGGAAATGTCAGATATGCTCATTGTAGTTTTCAGCAGAGCTTACATAAAGATTATCACTAACAGATTAAGAGCCTTTGAACTATCAGCAGCAAAACATATTCCAATACAATTACTCTACCCGAGATGATTAAACAGCTGCTGTCCACTTACAGGCGAAACTATTTCATGATTATTATGTGCTTATTTATAGTATGTATCCATAGTACATTTCTTAAGATAACATGCTAATCCCAATCACGGAGCATCTATTTCTATTACACAGAATTGGAGGTCCCAACAATTACCAAAAACAATAAAAAAACTGAAACAAAAAAATTAAATAGGTTCAATTCCATGCAATAATTGTTCGACTAAACAGTATAATCACATAGATGGCCAGCTAAAGTGGCTTTTCCATACACAAGATTCGCTATGACATCTGTGTAAATAATTAATCAACTCTGCAACTGCATATTTCAGTACAAGCTCCATTTCACATCCGGACATCAAATCTTTGATCAAATTTATTTTGTTTAATACTGATCAGCTAGAAGCATTCCCAAACCAAGTTCAAGTTTCAGTCCAAGCTCAAATCCGCATTTATAAATTAAAAGTCGCCTCATATTTATACCATTTACCACTGATACGTTAATAACATTGAGAATCCAGATCAAAGACATGAGTTTTTCAACCAAATTGAGATAAAAAAACCACAAATTTGGTAGTTCTGTAATAATTTAAGCTCTTTATACCGATCATCTAGAAACATTTCTGAGAGCGGTTCAATGTGATTATAAGTTGCTTTTCAAATTTTATTGCTCAGTACCTGTTATTTCTTTCTATTCTTGCAATTTGAAGCGATTGGAGCTGTTGCCTTGATGTTGGCTTCACTGATAAAGCTTACCATTCAACACATCTAATGGCGGATAGCCCCCTATGCATTCGAGTAATTTATTTGCTTGAAGGAACGTGGCAATATGATCTAAACTTCTGCATATTGCCTTGTAGTCATTAAACTTTTAGTTTTTCTGTAATGACACGCTGGGCTCCATTCATACTATTGGATTATCATTATTCATTTCTCCTAAAAGATTCTGCCATATCTAGCTGTCTAGTATATTGATTGGAAAGAGAATCAATGCAAATCGATCCAGAAGTTAGTTTTTGTATTTGATGTACATACTGTCAACCTTTCAAAGATTTCGTCCATCCAAACAATTAAAGATACAGAGGAAAGTTGTACTTGAATACAACATGAAATTGCTCTATTTAATTTTGGGTATTGACTAACTATGAAATAGAATGTGAAATACAAAATATTTATTTTATTATTTCGAAAACGCCCTTTCCTACCCATAGCTTTGATTTTATCAAATAACATGTACATATGACATTCCTTCCCTTTTCCTATCCTTATCTAATATCTTATGTTCTCCTTACCTTTTCCTATTCTTATCTAATATCTTATGTTCTCAAGACATATTCTTGCACGGCGCTTACGCTTTCTGCTATATTTACTGTCTTCCCTCAATTTGCTAGTAAATCAGTTCTATTGCTTATTCTACTGTATCTATCTGGACATAACCAAGTACCCTGTTGAAAGCCTGAATTCTATGGTAAAAACTAAAAACTTTATGCAACTTTAGCTCTTTATAGCTTAGATTTAGTAACTGACTTTGAAACATTTTACTGGCAGACAAAGAAAAGGCCAGTAGCTAACTATATGGAAGAGGTCCAGGAGGACATAAATCCTAGCATGCGAGGAATCCTAGTCGACTGGCTGGTGGAGGTGAACATTATATTTCCTTCTTTTGCTTGTATAATTGTTTTCAGCTTTCAATTTCTAACATTAGTATTAAAACAAGCTAAAGTGTCTTTACATTTTATCAATCAGTAAATACAGAGAAAGAAAGAAATGCTGCTAAAAACTGATCCGGAAGAAGTTGGCATAGCAACAAAACAATACTTTGCAAACCTGTTATATCTCTGAACTGTGGCGTATATGAGGTGAGAGGGTGTTGCAAGCGCTGGCGATAACAATCAAGCGGGGAGATGGTGCAGGATGTAAATTTAAAAGAGCAGGGGTGTATTTATAGAGAGATATAGTTGAAGCAGCCTGTAAGAGGAGGACAACAGGTACACAACAATGACCGACTCTGTAACAAATGCAATTACTCCTCTAAATATCGCACCAGCACACTGTGTCTGACATGAGTTTCGCACTGTTACAGAGTTGCACGTATATTCTATTGACAAGCTTTTATTCGCCCACTACGCATACACAGTGTGCAGTTTCCAACGGGAGTTATGGCGAAGCGGTGGACACGGCGACAGGAACTGATAAAAAGCGTCATGTAGCATGCAATTATTTTGCTTTCTTTTTCCTCCCGCCCACTACGCAGTCTGTTCGGTTTGCTTCTGAGCGGGCCATATTAGCAAAGGTAGTATCTTATTAATGTCTTCAATAATGGCTTACACTGTTCCGGCCACACGTCGGGTATTCTGCCTACCTATCAAAATATTATTATTTTATTTTTTTATTTATTTGCATCTAATTTAATTCAAAATGACCTCATTTTTAGATAATTTAATTCAACTGTATATCAAATTATTATTATTTTATAATTGTTATTTATTTTCATTTAATTTAACTCAAAATGACTCATTTTGTAATCTTAATAACTAAATTTAAATTTATATAAAGGAATATGTGATAGGCAAATTAAGAACTAAAATCTAATGTTTTTTGTCATTGTCAATTTTTTTACAATTAACATACATTTCACACACACAATAAAGGTTATTATAATTTGTTTGTTGCAAGTAAAAACAAATATGACATATTGTATAGTTTATAATTTTGTTTGTATTGTTACCTATTATCATATGTATGCCCACATGCTCTTGATGTGTAAGTTTTTGTAGGGTATTGTTCATGTAAAAGAGCAAAGAGATATGGACAGTGGAGTGCAGGCCATGGTTCAGTAGTCGGGGCAACTTCGTCACTTTCGTGTACCCATGGTTCTGTAGCGTGGTTCAGTAGTTGGGGTAACTTCCTCACTTTTGTGTACCCGTCGGCAGACAGCCCTTATCTAGAGATGCTCTCATCACATCTAAGCATTGACTTGTATGTACGCTCTCCTCTCACATTTCCTACTAGCTGAGCAGCTTTCCATTTCCTTCAAGCATTGCTCTCCTTCCCCATATCCCATTTTTCTGCTGCCTCCAGCGTTTATGTCCAGAGCTATACAGGCTTCCTAAAATTTCTTCGCCGCCGCTCCTCCAATGTTTCCATACAGGCTTCATAAAAAACAGTTCAATGTCATGAATTCTCCAAGGTATTATAAAAACAGATCTTAAACACACATACCATAAAAAAAAAAAAGGAACTGGTGCAACTGCATACTACGCAATATCATTTCATCAACTCAAAAGCATGGTCTAGCTCTCCAAACACTCGGAACATCATTTCAGATGCTGAAAATAAAATATGATTTCTTCTTACCACTTCAAGTATGACATCATGCACATTGTAAGTTTGAGCCTTCATTTGAAGCTTGCTTCCATAAGAATCGCCAATAATCTCGACAAGAATACCATCCATGTTTGAAATGATAGAACCCATTTGCATCACTTGCAGCAATTTCTCTTGTGACAGAGTTGGAGATAAAAACTTGGTTGCAGTGTGGCAGTCCCCACATATCCCGAGGTTCTTCACAACTCTATGGTTACTCCAAGGGATGTGTTTAACTATCTGAATGCAATTACCAACCCTTCACCGTGATGGCAAAAGAGTAATTCCTTCTTCTTCTCCACATCATTCATTACAAATCTTCTATCTGTTATTTACCCTGCTGCCTTCATCTCCCAATACAATTTATTCAACTTAGCATAGATTGTTATGTGTGGGGCGTGATCTGTCTCCTACACAAAAAGCATGTCCAGTTTTATGGACTTCAATCCAACTACATCCAGGCATCTTTTTAGTTCCTCTATCTTTCATCAATTTCCTTACTTTTTGAACATCATCCCACCTGCCCACTTCTGCATAAATGTTTGACAGAAGAACATAAGGTGCAGCATTTTTAGGATCCAACTCAAAAAGGAGTGTTGCCAAAAAATTTTCCAAGCTCTATATTCTTATGTGATCTACAAGCGCCAAGCAAACACATCCACACAACCACATCAGGTTTTATTGGCATTTTGATGATAAAGTTTAGGGTTTCCTCAAGATAGCCAGCACGGCCAAGAAGGTCAACCATGCATACATAATGATCCATTGTAGGCATAATGCAATAAGAGTCACTCATGTGATTGAAGTATTTACAGCCATCATCCACTAGACCTGCATGGCTGCATGCAAATAAAACACAAATGAAGCTTACATGGTTGGGGTTGGTTCCAGAATGCTTCATTAGTTCAAAGAGTTTGAGGGCATCCTTGCTATAGCCATGCATTGCATATCCTGCAATCATTGCATTCCATGCGACTACTCCTAGATAACACATGCTATCAAACAATTTACGTGCTTTCTGTATGCTTCCACATTTTGCATACATGTCTATCAGGGCATTCCCAACCAAATCTGACAAAAGCCCACTTTTAGTTATTTTTTGATGGTTCTCCATACCTTGTTCCAAAGCTCCAATTTTACCAAAAACTGGGAGGATGCTGGCAAAGGTTGATGAGTCTGGCATTACACCTGCCAATTGCATTTGTTTAAAAATCTCCAATGCTTTATCAACAAACCCATTTTGTGCATATCCTACAATTATCGCATTCCATGATACCACATTTCCTTTATGCATTTTGTCAAACAAATTTTGTGCCTTGAATGTGCTTCCACATTTTGCATACATGTCTATCAGGGCAGTCACAACTACATCTGAGGAAGAACCACTTTCGACTATTTTTTGATGGATCTCCATACCCTGTTCCAATGCTCCAAGTTTGGCGCAAGCTGGGAGGACGCTGGCAAAGGTTGACAAGTCTGGCTTTACACCTGACAATTGCATTTGATTAAAAACCTCCAAACCCTTTTCAGCAAGACCATTTTGTACATATCCAGCAATGATTGCAGTCCAGGAGGCCACATCTGGTTGAGGCATTTTGTGAAACAGTTCATGTGCCTTTTCTATGTTCCCACATTTCGCATACATGTCTATCAAAGCCGTCACAACTACAACATCTGAAAATAATCCACTTTCAATTATTTCTTCATCAATTTCCATACCCTGCTCCAAAATCCCCATTTTAGCACAAACTGGGAGGATGCTGGCAAAGGTTGCTGAGTTTGGCTTTACACCTGCCAATTGCATTTGCTTAAAATCTCCAATGCTTTTTCGTCAGGCCCATTTTGTGCATATCCTGCTATGATTGCAGTCCATGATGCCACATCTCGTCGAGGCATTTTGTGGAACAATTCATGTGCCTTTTTTAGGCTTCCACATTTAGCATACATGTCTATCAGTGCTGTAACAACTACAATATCTAATAAAAATCCGCGTTGGATTATTTGTTGATGGATTTCCATACCCTGCTTCAAAGCTCCCGTCTGAGCACAACCTGGAAGGATGCTGGCAAAGGTTGCCGAGTTTGGTTCTACATCGGCCAATTGCATTTGCTTTAAAATCTCGAAGGCTTCTTCAACAAACCCATTTTGTGCATATCCAGCAATGATTGCTGTCCATGAGACCACGTTTCGTTGAGGCATTTCTTCGAAAAGCCTTAAAGCCTCGTCAAGAAAACCATTTTGAGCATATCCTGAAATCATCGCAGTCCATGAGACCACATTTGCATTATGCATTTCGTCAAACAGTTCGCGCGCTTTCTGTATGCGTCCACATTTTAGGTACATGTTTATCAGGGTATTCATCACAATTACATCAGAACGAAATCCACATCTGATGATTTTTCCATGGATCGCTAAACCATGTTTGAAAGATGCTACGTTTGCACATACAGGAGAATACTGGACAAGGTGAACTCATCAGGCTGGACATATGTTCGTTGCATTCGATAAAACAGTTTCAGTGCCTCTTGAGGAAATCCATACCTCCTGCAAGCTGCAATTATGGCATTCCATGAGAAGACGTCTGGCTCTGTCATTAGGTTAAAAACATTGCAGGCATCCACCAAGCTTCCGCATTTGTCATACATGGTGATAAGTGTATTTTGTAAAAGTGGGTGTCTTGCAAACGTAAGTCCTCTGTCATTGATGTGGGAATGGATTTGCTTGCCCTCTGAAAGGGTTTTCTTGGCAATGCAGGTCTGCAATAGTTGAAGATAAGTGTTAGAATCAACAGGAGAGTTATGTGGGGTAAATAGAATGTGGATTGCCTCTTTCAAGAGCCCATCTTTACAGAGTGTTCTGAGATTATGATTGAGATGAGCGATAAATGGCATCGTATGATTGATTGTTGCTGAATGTGTCCTGGCATTGGAAACTACATTATGATACTACGCACAAGAGGTGATACATTGTTTCTTAAGTCTTCATCAGCAGAGTTTTTTTCGTTATTGTTTT
Source organism: Taxus wallichiana var. yunnanensis (assembly GCA_018340775.1). NCBI lineage: Eukaryota > Viridiplantae > Streptophyta > Pinopsida > Cupressales > Taxaceae > Taxus > Taxus wallichiana. The sequence goes on along the minus strand of CM031243.1, from coordinate 492,449,016 downwards.
GTTTATTAACATAGGAGTCCGCATAGCTAGTCATACCATGAGTGGTATGTCATAACACTCCAAGGGAAAACATCATAGAAACCACTTGCACTTTATTAGTGATGAAGAAACAACCATCCATAGATAAATGTTTATAAATTGCATTACTTTTTCCATAATTAGAAAGAATTTCACAATGAAATGGTACATGTAACATAGTCCAATTTCTTTGAAATTGCTCTTTTTCAAATATTTGAATAAAATGCCCTGAAAAAGGTGTGAATCTACTTATAGATTGATTGAGCATGTCAATGAAACTGAAAGAGATGTTTGAGAGACTCGAGTTGTTAACAAGAGGGGCATATAGGATTGACACCAAGTGAATGAGGTGTTTCTAGTCGACAAACTTTACATGAAGAGTGGACCAAAGAAAGTGAGCCTATTTGAGTTCTATGATAGCTTTCCCACATTTGGAAAACTTAAGGCCCAGGGTTGTTGTAGGTGAGTCAACCTTTTAATAAGCATTTAAATAACCAACTTGAATGTTAAGAAGAGAGAGAAATGGGTAACCAAATCGGGGTTTGTACTAGTGGAATGGGGTTTCCACATGCCACTTCTAGTCTTTCCACCATTTGGAGGGTGATTAAACTCCAATTTTGTGGAGATTCTCATCTAGGATAGCCATTCGAATCTAGTGATTGATGACCGATCACTTTGGTGTTAAGTTAAAATTGATCGCATGAGGGGTAAGTAAAGGAAACCAACCTCGAGACCATTTGTAAAAAAGGTAAGAGATCACCTCAAATCCCTTTACTAATGATTTGAGGCTTTTGATTCAAGGACCATGGAAAAAGTAACACCATAGAGGGGAGAACGGTGACCACCACAATAGAGTGAAAATTCAAAGAAATCCCACATTTGAAACCATCAATATGCTAAATTAGATAAGGTTTTAAGCAACTCCCAACCTTTCCAAATAACTAACGAACAAAAATTCCCTTAATTTTGATCGCTCACTACTCTCCAAATGGACACGAACAACTCTATATGATTAGCACCTCTTCCATTCTTAATAGAATGAAACGTTATTATCTATATTCGTGGGTGCCTATTACTCCATGTTTCCTCTCTTACACTTGAATGAAACAAAGGGGAAGTGGATAAAATTGATCTTCTCTCTTCGATCAGTGGAGTAAGCCCCAATAAATACTAGTCATTCCATAAGTATAGTGAAGTAGGTCCCTCCTTAATCACATGGCCTCGTAATGTTGTGTGTATCTAATTCTAGCTACAAATTGGACTAGTTCCATAACACCATTGGTGGAATATGAAGATGCTTCATGGTGAGAAATGCATACGGGTCAATCTAGAGAACATTCCTTGGTAGTGACTATGTTTATATATAGTAGACTAAGTTGACTATGGCTATATATAGTACTAGTAGTTTCTCTAGATCCACATGGATTGATTCTTGGCCAACAAATTATATGTTCCCACTCTATTGGTTATTTAAATAGATGCATATTTCTATAGCTCGATAGTATAGCCAACCTCTTGAGAATATATAGTAGGCCCTAATCAATGAAGTATCAAAATCAAAAGTAAGTAGTAATAGGACTATGGGGCACATTGCTAACAAATAGGCCCAATTGATTCTAACTAGGAATCAAGATAATGTGATGTATTGGGTAGTCATTCACCATTCATGCACTATGGCCTCCTACATCAATTCCAAAAATCAGAAGGGCAATGAAGTTGTAGTGTGGGCAAAATTTTCATATGCATGGAATCCAAGCTAGCATTGAAACAAAATTTTCATATGCGTGTAAATAAAGTGGCACCCTGCGATGTGTTAAGTTTCCATCATCAGATGGGGTTTCACAATCCAAAAGTGTAACAAGAGAAAAAATAATAATAGAAGAAACAAGTAAATAAATGCGAAACAGATCCTTCCTTTCGTTTCCTTATTTGACCTCGGATGAGATGGTGAAGTACCAAGCTCTTTGAATCTCATTGATAGATTGTATGTGGATGCTCCAAATGTGACTTTGAATGGAAGAAACTTCATTAATGGTAAATAGTTTTAAGCAGGGAACAACGTATGAATTCACGTGGTAATGGACGGAGTAACACTGCAAATGCCTTAAGCTTCCAAAGATGGATTTGTGAGGAGATGAGCCTCTTATTTATAGTTGAAGGAGATGCTTTAGATTGAGGATCAAGCTTTGAATGAACGAAGTTTTTTTATTAATGGTAAATAAAGGGGTATACACTATTTACAAAAAGATACAACATTAAAAGGTTCAAAAAGGAGCATCCGAGAAAAGGCGTTAAAGCCAACCGTAACCAAAAGTTACAACATAAAGGCAAAATAGTGCGAGCACTGCAACCATGCAACCAAAAACAAAAAAAATAACAAAATGAACGATGAAGATCAACATCTGCAATGAAAACCTCCTTTACTTCTTAGCAGCTCTGGTAATTTTGGCTTTAATGGTTTGTAGTGAGGTAAAGAGAGCCACCGTTGTCATATGTGTGGGGTCCTTAGCATCCAGCTTAGCCATGGTTTGACTGCTCTCCTTGTCCATTCCCCACAGAGTGTCTGGGATCCCACTAAGCACAGAGATGCTACGAACATGTTGTTCAAGAAAATCACTGATAGCATTAAAAATTTCCATGTTGTGGTCATGGCGATCCTTAGCTCTTCCCATCCGATTGTCCAAGGAGTTAAGCTTTTTGTAGATGTCCTCCACTTGCTTATTGTCCATCTCAGTATCATCTTCCATCTTCCTTTTGCCTTTTTGCTTGGCCAAATGCTGCACTTCTTCATTCAGTTTCATCATTTCATTCTCCAAGTCTTCCAGCCTTTGGGAGTGTTGTTTCCTTCTTTTTGTGAGGCCTCTTCATGGCCTGCACTACTGATGTGCAGTAGGTTTTGGACAACTTCCATTTCCTTACTGCTGTGAAGGACTCTACCCGAAACAGGGTGTCCAATTTGAGCTTCTTCTGGTTTCTAGTTTTAGGCTTGGACGTGGTGGAAGGGATGGGGGTGGGGGTCGTGGTGGAAGGAATGGGGGTGGGGGTAGTGGTGGTGGGAAAGAGAGGAACCGTGTTGGGGGAGGATGGGAGACTAGGGTATTTGGTGACACAGAGCTTGTGCAGCAAGAAAATAAGTCCTTGATGCAGAGGGGTAGCACGGGTATGTTTTGAAACTCCCAGATGGAGCGTTCGAGGGAATTCAAAAGATAATGCAGGAAGCAAACAATGATTTTCCTATAGAAATGGTTAAGGAAAACTAGGTGTTTAGTAGGGACAGTGACATATCTCCCTTCCAAAGATATGTACCGGACCATCATACGGGTGATTTCATCAAAGGGCGATGGGATAGAACTTACCCACAATCCCGCAGTAACAAAAACCAACTCCTCATTATCAGCAACAAAATTCTTCTCCTCAGCCTTTTTGTCGACCCTCTTGCTGAAGAAATGGAGGCCTTCCATCTCCAGGCCAGTAGCTTGGCAATTAGTTCTTCATTAACGGGTATTTTATGCCCTCCATACTCCACTTTTCGATCCTTCCAATCCATAGTGAATTGGATTGAAATGCTCTGATCATGCCCTTGAATATGATCAATGAAATTTGTAATTCCACCCTGCTTGAGGAGGTTCCATAGCTCCTTGTTGCTCTTCCATTCGGATCACTGCTGGGTTCAACCTGGCACGGGGCTCCTCCCATTTTTTCCTCTCTGAAATGCTTGTAATTTTGCCTCGAAACCCTTGTTTAAACTGTTGTATGAAATGCAGTTGTCTTTCTACCTGTCCCGAATATTAAGAATCCCGCACACATGTTGGGAGTGATGAGAGTAAATGTGGCCGTAGGTTATTTGATATTTCCCGCATGGGCGATCTTTTAGCTCCTCTAAAGCCCACTCCAAATAATCATTATCCTTACTCCATACTTGAGTGCCCATAAATTTCTGCTTGAATGTTGCTTTGTACCTTCTCAGGGATGTGATTAACATTATCCCAAATAATTAAATTATTATTTATGCCATAATTGGCCAATTCATCAGCAACCTTATTTCCTTCTCGGTATGTGTGCTTGATTTGGATATTTTTGAAGGTTTGACAAATGCTTATAGATTCCATGATGAAATCCTTGATATTCCATCTTGGAGGTGAAGACTGATTTAGATGATTAATGATATTTAGTGAGTCTCCTTCCAAAATAATATTTTGAATGTTATGTGTCTGAGCAATTCTAAGCCCCCATAGAGCAGCCAAGGCTTCAACATAATGGTTAGTTTGAACCCCCATTTTACCAGCATAGGCAAAGCAATCAAATTGCCTCTATGATCTCGAATCACTCCTCCCCTACAACAATCCCAGGATTACCCTTGGAAGCCCCATCAAAGTTCAACTTGTGCCAGTTGAGATCAGGAGGGTTCCAATGTATCAAAGACCTGTCAATGTTGGAGCGGATGCTATTCTGAATATTATCAACTCCAATTTTCCAGTTGGACAAAATATGCTCTTCATTCTCAGGATAATTCTTGTTCTTGGGAGGTTTGAATCTTTCAATGTTCTCTTTGACAGCATTAGTAATCTTGACAAAGCTGAACTTGCACTGTTGTTTAATGTTTCTGAAAATGACATCATTTCTATCTTTCCATATCCTCCAAATAATATGGGGCATTACCAGTTTTTCAGAGTCTTCTCACAACATAGTGTTTAAAAGGAGGATTCCATTGGGTCCAAAACTGGATGAAGTCCTTTGGCACACCCAGGAAACTTTGAAATTAGAAAAGGCAACACTCCAAATTTTAGTGGCATACTCACAATGAACTAACAGGTGTCTGATATCCTCATAATATTTTTTTGCAGAGATGGCATCTATTTGGCATTATGAAACCTTTTCTTATCAGGTTGTCATTGGTGAGAATTTTCCCCGAGAGCAAGCCAAAAGAAAAAATTGATTTTGGTGTGAGCTCAGCCATCCAAATCCTGCTCCAGTTGAACTCGCTCTGAACAGTTTCAAAGAAAGAATTATATCCAGATTTAACAGAGTAATCTCCATCAATAGAGTTGTTCAGACCAATTCATCCTGAACATCCAGTTGACTTAAGGGGATAAGGTCCAAATGCTCTTGCAAAGAGGACATCATGTGGTTCAGATCATCCCTATCCACAGAGAGTTTTTCCATTTCTTCTTGTTGCCATCCCTGTCAATGTAATCCATGATTCTAGTACCATACTTATGTTCAAGGTGTCTCTTGACTGCTCCAAATCTATCAATAAGACTACAGTTAGACCAGTTATCCCCCCAAAAATTTATATCTCTGTCATTCCCCACTTTCCATTTGCTTCCATGTTTGATGAAATTCCTGATCTGAACTAAATTATTCCAAAAAATGGATCCATAAGGAAGATTCTCTTCCTGAAGAAAAGAGATGGTTGCTTGTTGATTAAGGTATTTGGCCTTAATTAGTTCAATCTAGGGTTGGTTCTTCAGAGCATTCTCCAGCCCATTTTTGCAATTAGAGCCTCATTCATTTTTTTGATGTCTTTTATACCCTGGCCCCCAATTTTTTTGGGAGTACATACTTGGTCCCAAGCAACCAAGTGATATTTGAATTTATCCTCCATTCCCTACCATAGAAAGTGCCTTTGAATCCTCTCAATTTTTTCTCTAAAAGCAGAAGGGATATTATAAAGTGACATGATATATATAGGGAGATTCTGAAGAGTGCTTTTTATGAGCAGACACTTACCAACAGCACTTGAAAGAATGGCTCCTTTCCAGCCAGCCATTTTCTTTTGAAATCTTTCCAACAGGTCATTCCAAACTTTGGTTGATACTTTTTCATACCAAGGGGGAGCCCCAAATAAGTAGTGGGGAGTGAATTGATTTTACATCCCAAAATTTTAGCAATTTTAAGTTGTCTTTCCTCAGGGGTGTTAAAAAAGAAGATTGAGCTTTTATCAAAATTAATCTCTTGCCCAGAAGCAGATTCATATAATTTCATAATAGACTTTGTTGCCTTAGCTTCAAGGATTGAAGCCATTAAAAGAAGGATTGTATCATCCGCTGAATTGCTGATGAGAAGCTGCTTGGTTAGTGGAAGTGGGCTTAGATCCTTTCAGAAGACCATCTATGACTGCTTTATCAATTGTTCTGCTAAGACTATCTACCATAAGAATGAATAGCAGAGGGGATATGGGATCCCCTTGCCTTAGCCCTCTACTGCTAGTAAAAAATCCCACCGGCTCTCCATTTACCACCACTGAGAATCTGGCCGTAGTGATGCATGCCTTAATAATTTTTCTGAATTTAGTTAGAAAACCAAATTTTGTCAGAACCTTGTCAAGAAAGGCCCAGGAGACTTTATCGAAGGCTTTATTCATATCAAGTTTAAGGACCATGTTTGCTTTTTTGTTATTATCCATAGAGTGAATAGTCTCATGGACCATAATCACTCCATCCTGAATAATCGACCTTTAATGAAACCACTCTGCTGTTTTGATATTAAATCATTCATAATGAACTAGAGTCTGGTAGCAATGATCTTGGTAAAAATTCTATAAATAACATTCACGGACTTATGCAAGTTAATGAATGTATTTTCCTGATTTAGTATGTTGATTTGGTCTGTGTAGTTGGCTTGTTTGAATAATAATTTAAGGGGCTTTAATTTGAATAGTTGGCTCTTGAATTCTTCAATTGTACGTGCAATTTAGCTTCCTCTTTTATAGGGTTCTAGAACTTGAGTGGAGTGAGCAAGTTCAACTTGATTGAGTTAGATAGTGAAGTGGAGATGAATAAATGGTGAGTGGATATTTAATTTTTTTATTTATTTAAATAGCTAATTAAATTAGCTAAGGAGTGCAAGTGTATTGTTTATGTATGATAGAATTAATTAAATTAATTCTAGTGAGATGTGGGTGAATATTGATTCAAATAAAGAATGTGCAAAGGGTAGTGTGTATTTTTAGGGTGTCTACATTTTCCCCTCTTTAAAGTGTTATTATGAAGTAATAGCATTTTAAAGATAGTAGACACGTGTATATTTATGAGTAGATGATAGGGAAGTGTGGCAGTTGTCTAATTTTCCATGGTGAAGCATTTAGATGCCCCAATAAGTTAATATTATGCTATGGGAGTGCCCCCTCAAGTGGATGGGTGACATGAAAAAGTAGTGGACAATCACTTGATAGGAAGAACAAGAGGTGGCCGCGTGAAAAAAATGGGCTTAGAAAAAGAGGAATGGGTTGTCAAAGGCCAAATTTAGGGATTTGGGATGATAATGACGGTGTAGAAGAAGGTTTGAATAGAAGGGTGGGTGGGTAGGAGATTGGGTGGATGATAGGATTAACCTTGCTTGAGCCCGAGCTTCCATTCAAATATTATATTTTAGAGAAACCTTATTTTTTGTTGCAAAATAGAGATTGGGACCATGATTATTAAATAATCATGATGTTTAACTCATTATGTGTGTAAAAACACACACACAATAAACAATGAAGTAAAAAAACCAATATACACTGGTAAATGTATGCATCATGGCAATAAATGAACCAAGTGATGATCCTTGACATTTCCCATTCCAAACGCCATTTTGTATCATCTTTGTATTAGACTTCAATGTTAGCATTTTGTAATTAATACTTTTATATACTTAAAAGAAAGTTTTGTGCATAAATCTTATTCATTTTTATCTTGTAAATGCTTCTTTGGATGGGTTAATATAAATTGATTTTTCATGCTAGCAAGTGTAAATGAAGGACCTATTATAATCCTGCACATGACTCATACAGAGCCCAACATAGGACTCACCTAAGCTTATCACAACACTCACTTCAAGACCAACGTAGGACTCATGTTATGGAAGCATAGGACTCGTGTTATGGAAGTGGAAGATTCACACATTACAATATGGAACGAATCTAGTCAGCATAGGAGTTATATGATTCAAGGAACATCTAATGTATATCATCATCTAGTTAGCATGTGACTTGTACAATTTGGGATATTCCTAATTAACCTAAGCTCGGTTGGAAACGTGGATTAAATCGACGACAATTGTCTTTTTTAATAAGCAGATTGTCTCCTCCAACGGGAGTAAACTGGTAGTCACCACTATTCAAGAAACTTGAATACATGAGTTTTTTAACTCTACCAATCTCCAATATTTCAGCCGGTGTTGTTTAAGGAATCCACTCACGGATTAACGGGATAAATACCATCAAAATGCTTTATGCAGTTGTCACTTTAAACTTGTAACTCCCGATTACGTTTTTATTCTCATGCGCAAGTTTCTTGTAGTTAACTATTAGATAATTATTGCAAATAACAAGTCCTCTTGAAGAGGAATTGAACTTGGCTTGTTATAAAAGACATTTGTATTAGGATTGAAGGGGGTTTTTAAGGAAAAAAATATTGTATTACATTACCGATTAATAAAGCGCATAGTTCTCGAGTTTAATTCTCTTTGGTATATTTTCAAGTTTGAAACCGGATAAGAGGGAAAGAGCAAGGGCCACTCCTCCCCAATGTGAAGGGATGTATTACATGTTCACTAAATTTATTATTATTTAGTGTTTGATTTCTCACAAGAGTTACAAAGTATTTTGAGTATTTAAAATTGTCAATTTGTTTCAACATTCTTCACTCTTTTTATTCATAGATTTAGGAGTCTTTGTTATATGTCATCACGCATTACTCGGATAGAAAAAAATTTAGGAGTAGTATTTGGTTAAATATTTTAGTTAATACATGTTCAAATACGGTTTTAACTGTGATTTTTGCAAATGACCTCGGACACCACCCTGGTATTGACAATCATTGAATAATTAAAGAGCAGTATCAACGACACTCATTAACTTTTGGTATCATTGCGGGGGAATTCGGAAGGTGTTGTCAAAGATCAAGGTAAAAACCTATGTGCTTTCGATATCTTGGTAAGTTTCCATTTAGAATCTCTTTTCTATACTCTTTATTTTGAAAATAAAAAGGTCTTGTGGTGACAAAAAGATTCTTTCATGTACTTTGGAGTATGTGAAAATCGATCAATATGAAATAGATGACTAAATTCCAAACATAAAGTAGAGTCCATTGATCATGTGAAATTGTAAAGTACAATCAAGTAGATCAGAATGAAATAGATAACTAAATCCCAAAAATAGACGATGTCCATGACCCTTTGAAATTGTCAATCATGAAAAATATCACCCAAAATAGATCGGTTATGAAATATTCAACAAAACAATTTCTCGGCAAGTGTCCAACAAAATGCTTTCAAAGAAGTGTCCAAAAAGTGCTTTCTCAAAAAAGTGTACAATCGACCTCGTGATAATGGAAAATCATTGAAAAATATCATGGAAATGATTCAGAAATTAAATTGCACAATGCTTATAAAGAGGCGAGAGTTAGACTGAATCCTTGAAACTGCCAGTGAAGATAAAAATATCTATCCAACATGAAATTGGGGATAAAATCAAACTTCTTACACAAATTTCACATTCCAAATCGGTGAAACTATCAATCACTACAAAAGATCACCAAGTGCAACTGCAAACCAGTTTGTTAGTGCAAATAATGTACACCCTAATTGTAACCACATGTGATAGTTACAAATAAATGCCCGAAAATGAGGGACTTAAAGCATGTGCAAATTTCACGTGTGGATATAATAAGTTTGTAAATTAATTACAATTACAAACAAAGTGCCCAAATGGGTCTTATAAGAATCCATACTTTTACACACAAGCAACAATAGGTGATTTAAAATGTTATTCCAAAATTAGACATCCGAACATGCCCCTAGACTGTAAGCATGTTGTTTAAATCATAATGGAAATTGTCAACCATAAATGTGAGAAGGAAATCCAAGCATGATAAACTTGTCACTTGGATCTTCCCTATAGGTGACACCATTACCTTCATCTACCTTCAACATGCTTCAAACATGGGTTAAAAATATTTATCAAACAACAGGAATCCCATAAAAGGGAAGGCGTAAAAAGCGTGCTAATCAATAAATATCATTAATGCAATAAAAACTATCCAAGAAATCAGTTTTACCAAATCAAGGGTTGATCCCTTTTCCCGGTTCAACAAATTGAATAGAAGGCTACACCATATAAACCTCATGTATAATGAGGTAGTGATGAAACCCCATGTTTTCAAATAGTTCTGAATAGTTTCAAAAAAAGACTTATTTCTTCCAACAAGCCACACAAAGGTTATCCAGAACATGGATATCAAAACCCAAAACTGTGTAAAATAACCATTTCTCATAGACAAGAAAATGTTGGAATAATTTTACCTTCATTTAAAACTGAGAACTGTACACCCTATTGAGCAAAGGTTAACAAATCATTGAATTTTAAACAACTTAAAGATTACATCCTGCAATGCTTAGGAAAAAGTTGTGAATATAAAATCAATTGATAACCAATTAGTACCCAAATGTAAATGAGTGCAAAAACAATGTCCAATTCCCTAAACAATGTCCAAATGCCATTCTCCATATCTCAAAATGGAATGGTCTTTTCACTTGCTCATGATTAAAGGACATAGGCTTTAAAAACATAGGCATATTACACGAAAAAAGAAAATCTTCACAATCGGCTTACTCCCCAAACATTGTGACCAATGCTAAATGTTTGGATTCAATTCCATACATTAATCACCCTGTAAGTGAAATCAAGAGAGATCCATATGTTCCTCTCGTCACATGGTTTCCTATTTTCTGCAAACAACATGTACTCCTCCCAACAACTGCACACTGCAAATGGAAGATCAACAATCCCAAATCTATGCAAAAACTGAATAAAACCAAGTTAAAAAATGGATATCAACAAATGCAATTATAAGTTAATCCAACACTCTAATCAGCTCTAATACCAAAACATGATCCATAAACTAACATTGATCTCGTGTTTAAATAGTTTACAAAACAGATACTTTAAAACTTAATCATTTTCCTGAATTTATCAAATAGGAATTGATTAAAAAATTTATCCAAAATTGATTTTAAATGTGTCCAAAACTGAATTAAAAAAACGATTTCAAAACGATTAATCGTTTCCAGTTTACACGATCAAAGATCAAAATATGATTTTTGAAAACATTGTAAAAGTGTTATAATTGCATCTAATCAATTAAAATATGATTTATGCAATTATAAGTTAATCCAACACTCTAATCAGCTTTGATACCAAAACATGATCCGTAAACTAACATTGATCTCGTGTTTAAATAGTTTACAAAATGGATACTTTAAAACTTAATCACTTTCCTAAATTTATCAAATAGGAATTGATTAAAAAAACTTATCCAAAATTGATTTAAAATGTTTCCAAAACTGAATAAAAAGCGATTTCAAAACGATTAATCGCTTTTAGTTTACACGATCAAAGATCCAAATATGATTTTTGAAAACATTGTAAAAGTGTTATAATTGCATCCAATCAATTAAAATATGATTTAAATATGCAAATAATCAGAATAAACAGATGTATACTGAACACAACACGAAAATTGATAACGGAGTTCACCCACCGATCGGGCTAAATCTACAAGATAGCTTAACATGTCATTCGATCCATTAAAAATCAAATTTGCAAGTACAAATGAAATATTACAAATAAATAACGGATCTAAAACCTATAAGAAAACTACTCAATATATTTGAAGGACTCGAACTCGATAAACAATGTCCTCCACCTTCATGTGGCACTTGCATGATCCATTTCCCCATGTTCTATGTCAAGAGCGGCAGAATTTTTTTCAAACGATGTCAGCGAACACCAATTGAAAAAACCAAAGCTCACGTTGATCGTCTAGAGATTCTAAACATATCTCCAATTCACAAACTCCGAAAATGCCATTTAGTTGTTCAAAAATGACCAAATGTAAAAGCGCCCATTAAGGGACCTTACACGTCCTCGGCCAACTTGTCTCCAAATACCACAAATGGCCTTTTATAGTGTTTACAAAGCAATGGCGGAACGATTGAGAACCTTATATTTTTACATGATGTGGGTGGTTCAAATTCCACCTTGGGTGCTTTACTACCAAATATGTGCTTTGAATTGCTTTATTTAAACTATTTAATCCCACATGTTGTGCATATGGTGGGATAGGGTAGTTTATATACAAAGGAGTAGAAATGTTTAAATGGCCTTGGGGCTGTTTTTGTTGGGCAAGGCTACGTGCTTGGTTATATTTGGATGCACTAAGGTTTAGGTGTGGTGTGCATGGGCCAACATGTGGTGTACAATGGCAAACATGTGGAGCACTAAGGTGTGTACATGGAGCAATGTGTTGGCAATGTGGGAATGTATGCGCCCAACTTGGAATGTGGAGAATGAGGTGGCAATACTCCAAATCTGCCAAATCATTGAGGATCATATCTTGCCACATGTCAAAGCAATAGAATACACGACATAATATGACATAAAACCATAGTGTAATTGGGAAAATTAAAATCACACTAATATATCATTTTTGGCTTCTTTTTTTTAAAAAGCCTTGAACTTTGACTAGTAGTATCGAGAGTATACAATTTCTGATTTATGTGTTTCAAAGAGGCGTTGGAAAGATATCGGAGTTCTCTTCCATACTATAATGGCTTAGGTAGAATAAGGGAACTTTAGACCACCCAAAATGTCATCTGGATCATAAAATGTTTTTAGTGATGGTTTAGTTCAAGGTAGGAAACTTCCATTTTTATCTCAAGGACTCAAACCTCCATTTTTATCTCAAGGATTCACCAGTTAGTCCATCATTCATCTATATGTGGTTCAATTTCGTATGATAAAAATTGATGAATTTTCATACTTTGTTTCATGGTATTTGGATATAAATCACATGAAAGTGGAATTGTAATTCTATGCGTTGAGATATTTATATTTCCAAATATCTTGATGGATATATTAAGGTCAATTTTATATCAAGCTACTCTGAAATATTTATGATTATTTGCTAACATCTATCTGCATCATCTTCTTTGTGATTTTATAATAGACAGATCCATAGAGAATAAAATAGTATACATGGTATTTTTTCCAATATTGAAATTATTGACATGTCTAACAATCGATATTCGGGCTTAGAAGAATTTTGATAAATTTGCAGAGTTCTAAATATATGAATATAAGTGAATGTGGTGCACTAAAATCCTGAATGTGGAATGTGGTATATTCCTCGAAAAGAGAATGTCATTTTGATGTTGAATTAGAAGATGAGGAGTTCAAAAGGTGTCAGTGCCATTCGATATACCTTTATAACAGATGAGAGTTGAACATTTCAAGTGAAATTTATTATTCATTCTTACAAGACTTCCGAGTTAATTCATGGGTGAAGGGAACACATGTGCATCACATGTGTTCATGTGGACACAAGATTTAGAAGTATTTAAACAATTAAAGTTCCATGGCAAGGATCTCATATCGACAAAATCCAATTACTCAATAACCTAACATAGGCAGGACTAAAAGGGGGTGGATGGTGACGACCAAGAATCTAAAGTTTTGTAAACAATTCTTAGATTTGTTTTTGTAAATCCACCTAGAATCTAGAACATGGTTTGTGAAGTCTTTTATTTTCCTTCATTTGCTTATAAGGTTAATGGTTTAAAAGGGTGAAACTTGGAGAGAATTTTGTTCAAACAGAGATATCTTCCATTTTTTTAATTTTGAGTTCACCCAAGGAATTTAAAATTTACCATTATCAAAAAGATGTACTTGGCCAACTTAATGAATTTTTCTCCGGATCAAGCTTGCATACTACTAGTAGTGATCAAACATGTCTTTGACATAATGCGATAGTGCGGGAGGTGCTTTGGAAATATGTTGTAGCAACACAAGTTTTTTTGGCTTCGCATTTGTATTGCATGGGTATTTGTCTAACTTATTATAGCGGGGCCTACGGTTTATGTTTTTAATTGTTTTATAGATTATAGAAAATAAGAATTCTTATTTTTTTAACCTAAGGCTCATCACAAAAACCCCAGCAGATTTTACCACTTAAGCTCATATCACTCAATGCATCGTGCTTCATATTGATTACGTAAAGAATTATTTTTTTTGGAAAAAAATTGTTCATTTTTATGGATTAAATTTGGGGTTTATCTGTTTTGACTTAGAAATATCATAACTTTCAATCTAGAGGAATGAAAAATGAACTCGATATGTGGTTTGTAATATTCTTGGTGGATTTGGTATGGATATGGAAATTTTAGTCTCTTTTGATGTGTTCTTTTTTGTGGTACCATAGTTTATAAGATTCAACCATTATAAAATAGCATATAATATTCTCTTTGTGCAAAAGAAAAAATAAATATGATACCTTATCTAAACTCTCATTTTCACACTTTATATGAAAGATCCATCTTTTCACACAAGATGGGTGGTCATTGGAAAAGGTCGTATTAGGGATTACACATACATATTGAATTTTCTTTAGACTTCCCAAAACTTTATTATAAATCCTATTTTGTACACTTCAACTATGATTGGAGTCACCGGTTCACATTTCATTGAAATATTTTGTCAAATAACTAGCGTAACTTCAGTATGCTTTCACATTTTGGGTTCATGTCAATCACTGCAGTCATAACTACACCCAATCAAATTTATTTCATTTTGTTTATATTTTATGATATCTATGCCTTGTTCTAAAGATCCTATTTCGGTGCATGGTCGATGAATGTGGCAAAATGTTGTTGAATTTTGCTATCACTATCTTCCATAAATGCCCTAAAATTAGTCAAAAGCTATCATTTTTGCACACAAGTTAATGTTGTCAAACATTGTTGTGTGGGTGTGTGTGTGTGTGTGTATGTGTGTGTGTGTCTTAAAAATACAATGTTATAAAAATTCATTTATGTGTCACTATATCTAATAAAGATTCATTCATGTTTTTTTATTGATTAACCTTTTAATTGTCATCATGTCATTTAGTTATTTAATGTTTAGATTCATCTAATTGAGACTATCAATGTCAATAAAACGGTCATATAATTTTCTCACATTGTTTGGAAGATTTTATTACAATAAAAAGAAATCCACAATGAATCTTCCAACGAAGAAAAAATAAGGAAAATGTAAACCTTAAATTTTTGGGACATATCAGCTTCCATTCTCGGACCACATATTCCCCAATACCATCAACCAATTCCCAAAGTCTTTCATCCACTTCATATACAAAATATTATGGTGTGCACCATTTTTCATTCTCGATTAAAATCTAAAGCCTCAAGACTTTACACATTTCCATGATGGTTTAGCGTCACGAAAAATTGCAACAAGAGCATGCATGGAGTTAAAAACCCTCAAATACACTACCACTACATGAGCCGGTTAGGTTGTGCCAAAAACATTAACATACTTGTCCAAAATTTGCTCAACAAAGAGCTTCTCTTCTTCGTCAACCTTCACTTGATGCTCAAAAGGGCATGAGCACTTGAAGGCAATTTGGTTGATAGTATTTGGAGCTTCCATAAATGTGAATTTATAAAGTAATCACCTCATACTTCTTTATAATCTTATTAGTACAATGGATTGTAAATATTGATGAATTTTCAAGTTGTGCATAGACAAGAAATGCGGTACACAAAGAGGATACCAATTTTTATTTGAGTAGTATTTGTACAAAATCGATGCAATGGATATGTCGATATGGTGGAGGAGAGGAGAAACATTATTGGAGGAAGCGAGAGAAGCATTGTTGGGTATTTCATCTATCTTAATAGTCAACAATCTCAAAGGCTAAATGGCTTTGTAACTTTTTGGGATAACTACAATTACATCATTAACACATTGTAGGGGATATATAAAATTTGATAACTTTAAATTTTTTAATGTAGACACAAAATCTATGCACTTGGGTACATTTCTAGGTCATACAACATACTAATATATAAAAATTCCTAAGCAAGAAAGCTAGTGGTTCACAACTCCTTTTGGCCTTTTTGCTTTATCTCTTGTCTTCTTTTTGGTCTTACACATCTTACAGCCCTACCAAAACTTGACTTATTTATCTTTTATGGCCTCGGACACTAGCACCTAGTTAGGACACAAGTGCTCGGAGCACTCTTGTCCCTCATGGGAACTCTAGACCCTCTCTATCCTTTTCTCACCCTTTTGGGTCTCTTTTACTTCTTGGGCATCCTTTAACACTTTGGGTCATCCTTCCAGTTGTCAATTACGAAATTCAAACAAGGGAAACACACACACACTTAGTTACTTCTCCAAAATCGGGGCCAAGCCCTAACATTATCTTATCACCTAAGCGTTCATCCAAAGGCACAAGAAAATTACAAAGCATCCACCTAGCACATCCATACAAGGGGGCAAGCGGGTTGTATCACTTTGCATACACAACATAGGAGGGTAAGTCTATTTTATTTCATCTCACACATTTACATATTTGGAGCATTCTAGATCTAGCTTGCTATCATAGTGCAACTTACACAAGGGAAACCTAGGGCATCATTACACACACACTCACACATAACTACATGGAGTCTGAAATGTAGTGCAACGCTCGGTACTAAGTTCACTCTTTGGGTGACCGTCGAGTTAGTCCGACTCCCCATTCTACATTGTCTTTATTAGGTTTGATGTGGTTTATGGGCATGTGCAACTAGTTGTCTATTTTGCAGGTTACATATATGATTAACGACATTAAAGTGAAACTAGAGTGACAAAATAGGATCAACAACAAAGCTCTTCCAACCTAGAGAAGGAAAAAACCTGAGCATTTGACTAGATGCTAGCTCCCATATTAGTCACTAGCACCAAGGTGCTCCTGTCCTCCCGTGGGTGCTTCTTTCTTACACATATTTGAGTTCTAGAACCTCCAGTGAGTCTTGAAAACACTCTTCCCAATTCGTACACAAAATTTCCTCAACCCCGAGATCACTCAGAAATCAACTAAGTCATCTTATCTCTCTCTCTCTCTCTCTCTCTCTCTCTCTATCTTGCTTAGGATTTCATATTGTATATGCTTATTGTTTGTGTCTTACTGTAATTTATCACTTGCATATCATTAGTTACAGTAGCTACTATGAAATTAAGATTTAATCTAATTTAAATTAAATCAATTAACAACAATATATGTTGGTTACATCGGACCATGCAAACTAGGGCTGCTAGCTAAAGGATGTGAGTTGTTCAATTATTATGCCTCAATGGATATGTGGCGACATGGAGTTCCAGTGATTGGAAGATATCCATAGGAAATGATATTTTGAGAGGAGAGACACAATGATGTTTCCTAGAGGAAGGTGTAGGATGAGTAAGAAGGCATAATGGTGAAGGGAATAAGCATGAGGGAATATTCTCTATATGTAGACAATGGTGAAGGAGATGTTGCAAATGAAAGCACCTTGTCCCCTCTTATTGTGGGTATGCCTTTCCACCTAGGACACCAAAGCATGGATAATGGAATGTTGTCTTCTACAAGACGGTGATGGCACTAATGTGGCCAACTTGTGGATGGTATTTATTATTGAGGTAGAACACAACATATTCTTCATTTTTCTATCTAGTTTTCAACTTTCATTGTTATTGGTCATGAATCCATTCGTGTTTGGTACATGTGAAAATGAGGTGGAGGGCATCGTCGGAAAAAATGTATCCATTGAATCTGCTCATGTGTGAACATACATTTATACCACTACTCTATTATGCCCTCATTTTCTCTTCCCAATCTCCTCTCGCCTCATATTCCCACATTCCTCCCCTCCTAAAATTACATTTCCCCATCACATCCCTTTTGGTGTCTCCATTGCAAAACCTACGTGTGATTGCTAGTTACTTCGTCATCCATATTGCTTCTCCTTCCTCTCTGTTAACATTAGTGAATATCGTTGCATTTTCATCCTTCAACTTGGCATGGCATGATAGCTCCTCTCAAACCTTCCACTTGTGTCATGTTTTTTAACCATTCTCTCCTCTCATTTCATATGCATTTCCCCTCTTCTCCTCCCTCTCCCACCTCTCATTCCACTTTTGTCTCCTTTGACATGGAATATTTGAAGTTATCCAAACTCCTCCTCATTGGTAAGAATAGGAAATGACCTTTATGACTTGACTCTCCAACTATCGAATCTGCATCATCTAGATTGATCCCATCCTTTATCTTTATCAAGTTTGATATCGGGTAGGATTAGATTGAATTTTTGAAGAGGCATAGGATTAATTCTAAAGTGAAATCAATATTCATAGACAATATCCTTTGTATCATCCACGATAAGGCCATCACCAAAGACATTACTATTTATCACCTTTATTATGAGTGAGAAATGCCTTGGTTTGGAAAAATTTAATCTTAGCATTATAGTTATTCCTTCTTGAGCTTAGATACTTAGGGCTTCCTTTATCTTTCGAATTTTAACGATTTGAAATGTAGGTTTTATGGTTGCCTCTTATTTTTCAGCTAATATCCTTGGGAACTTCCAAGTGAGAGATATTAAAGGGATATTTATCTCTAATGTGTATTTTCCTCGCTTTAGTATCCAATCCTTCCTATATATGAGTGAATTACAATTAGTATTGAAATTTCTCAATCAATATATTGTGATAAAAAAATTTGGTGAGTATGGGTCAATTTTATCTTGCCCTTAGTCCCTTGTTTTATTTATCTTTTATATGTGTGTGTATTTTTAATTGAATATGAAGCTTATAAAAATTAGGTGTACACAATTCTTAGGATTAGCTTTGAGGACTAAGGGGTTTCCATTCCACCAAATTCACCTAGAACATGATCACAACCTCATCCCTTATTACTTGGTATCTCTTGGGATTTTTACCTTGGTGGATGGCTAGGAAACACCTTTTACACCATCATACACATCATTGGACTATAACCCATGTGATATATGTATGATTTTATACTTTGTTTCCTTATGATTTGAGCCTTTTGTAAGCATTTTTCATAAGATGCACTTATTATTATATGATTTTCTCAAATTCCTTTATCTTGTTGAGAAGTAATTAAAAAATAATCCACATTGTAATTATACTAAAGTATTATGTTTATGTTTAAATCGTGCACACACATTGATAGACACACAATTCACTTATTTTTTTGTATATGGTATGAATGATTTTGAAAAGAAAATTGCATAATATACATTATATATTAGTACCTAAAGTGTTTGCTTATTGCATTATTATCTATCTAATATGTCCACTATCATGTTTATATGCATGGTGGGTTGTATTTTCATTCTACCTCCATGATCCATATCATGGAAACACCTTCGTTTCTCCCCATGTTACCAAGATTCACATCATGCATCCATTTGGGGAATAATATACTTTACATTGATATATTGTATAATGATTATTATATGTATATTTTACTCAGGGAATTTTATTATATACATATGATTTCCACATTACATTTTTATATGTTATACAGATCAATGGTTTTATATGTTATATAATATGTTGAGTATGATGTCAATATAGGAACCTAGCTAGAAATTGTACGAGAAGTGTGCAATGGGAACACCGATAGGCGAGTGTATAGGGAAGGTTGATAATGAAGCGTGCATCAACTAAGTATATGTTGAAGAGCCTGAGATTCAATTTAGCATGAGCAGGAGAGCAAAATTTGTCATATTTTTGGCATGGAAGAAAGGGAACAAATGTGAACAGGTGGGCGAAGTTAAAAAAGGAAACGAAATGTTTATTGCTTTTGTAGTGTTCAACAGATGAATGGATACATGCAACTGAAAGACTATATTGGATCGTAGAATTATAAGTTATCATCTTGGGCATCAAGATTGAAATTACCATTTGTGTATGTCAAGATGCATGGCAAAAAGGAAATAAATGTATACACATTGCGAAAAACAAATTACAGACCAAATATTTGGTCAACTTCCTTATGCTTCTTCCATAGAGCCATAACTTGCGACCTCAAGGGTTTATACCATATAGGAAAACATCAAAAAACTAAGCAAATCATGGTTTTGATCGAGTTGAAAGGTGGGATGCTCTCTTCTTGGCCAAACTCACACTTCTACAATCATGCTTCTGTTTCAACCTTGCAGTAAGAAGCTTTTGATATTCAGCTAGCTCACCCTCGGCCTTGAGAGTATGTTTCTTCACCTCTGCATTGCTGGCATGCTTTCTTTGCAAGGTTAATGGAGTCATAAGCCTGTGATTCTTTAGAGCTTTGTTCCGTTTCATACTTGAAAATTAAAAAAATTATTAGATAACATTATACTCTGGTATACACCATTTTTTTAATGGAAAATGAAAATAACTATTCGAGCAGACCTCAAAGTAGATATGTACGTGTTGAAATAGTAAAAGCCAATATCAACTTGTTTTTGGATATAAATGTTCGACGATATGTGTTGACATATTTTCTAACATCATCTTCCTTGGAAAGATTAAAGAGTTTCATGATCTTTGATGCCCTCTCAGGTCCTTGCATCCTTGGATTTTCAGTAGCCGTTAAGGCAGGAAGATTATTTTCTCCTAGAACTACAAAGGCTAGAAATATATGTGAATCCTAAAATGGTGAGAAATAAAACATTTGCGAATGAATAGGTAAAATAATTTAGGACTGACCCTTGTTAACAATGACCTGACTTCAATCAAATAAAAAAACTGAATAGTTTGGCCATTCAAATGTATTATATATTCTATGTTTTTACTGATACGAAACAATATTTATCTCATAAAAGGCCTAAAGGCCTTCAACAGAGTGATTGTTAATCACTCCAACAAGTTAATAACACCAACATAATGCTATTTTCAGTTCATCCCTACCAAATCAAAACTGTATCGAGTATCGAGCAGAGAGAAATTGTTTACATCAGATTAAACTTATTGCACAATAATCATGTATATAAAGATCACCCATTTTAAACATGTAGGAATCACAACTGGGATAAATCAAATTTGGAAAAACAATAAGCACCAACCCAAGGAATAATTACAAAAAAGAACATATCAACTATCGAGCAGAGAGAAACTATTGCCATCAGATTAATCTTATTACACAATAATCATGTATTTAAAGATCAGCCATTTTAAACATGTAGGTATCACAACTGGGACAAGTCAAATTTGGAAAACAATAAGCACCAACCCAAGGAAGAATTCCAGAAAAATCACATAAATAATGTGACACATTAGTTATAAACTCAAAAAACATTATAAAAAGATAAAACATACTATATTTATCAGTATTTGGTGATTCATTTCATTTTTAGAAAAGGAAACTGCACACATGAAACATCATAATACTATAAAAGTATTAATATAATACTCACATTTCCTGAACATGACTCAACCTCATCTCTCGCTAGTTCGGTGACGACATCACGGTGTTCTATGTTTCCTTCGGTACCTGAGAAAAAAATGTCATAAGCTACATTGTTCAGAATTAAAGGAAAATATATATGTCTCATCCATAAACTCTGCATCTTACAATCATTTTTTTGATTTTTGAGGAAGACTCAGACCCGTGAAGCACTCCATTCTTAGTAAAGGCGAGGAGGACCCTACAATACATCATCAGCTACAAATAAACACCCAAATCCCAAATTTAAGTTGCCAAACAAGGATTTCATAAACCTAGTATATAGAGGATGCAAATTTCAAATGACATTTTTTTCATATCACCATTGGTTATGCAAGGAGTTGAAGAAGAGCTAGCTGCCCCAGGTTCTAGCATATGGAGTCTAGTAATGATCTCATACAACAAACTCTGAAGATTGGAATAAAACCAGTATAACTATATATATTGCATGACGAATTACTCACATTTCATTAAATATTATCTCATGTATACCCTTTTATTTTAGAATATTCCAAGTTGTCCTTTAAAAACTTCAATGATTATGACTTTATTTTCAAACATTTCTGTTCTTACCTTCTGAGCTCTTCATTTCCTACATCTATTATCAAACACAACATATTTTTGGTTTACCTTCAAGTTACCAAAATTAGTTCTTACTCACCTATTCAAAACTGTACTATCATTTGCAGCTCTTATTTCCTTCTCATAACAAATAAGGTGATACAATGTGTTGGAAGCTTTCAAAAAAATTACCTCATCTACTGGATTGCTCAGCTGTAAAGCTCCAAGTTCAAAATATTTATCAACTGTGGGAGTACCCATAACTTGCCAATTGTGGAGGTCGAAGGATGTTATGGAAGAAGATAGATACTGAATCATAGTAGAACTAGGGACATGCAGAGTTGTGATCACCCTCAAACTTGATAATATTCTTGTCTCCCTAGGAAATCAACCAACATTTTCAATATAGGAATACAATTACTCGTTTTCGGCACTAAAATTTTGTCTCCATGACATGAGATTCAAATTTAACAAAAATATATCCAAATACAAGGTTATAATCCAATATCGCATATGATTTAAAAATGTTGTCAGAATGATATGAAACAATGCATACTTGTAAGTAGACCACATAAGGACTGACAGAGCCCCACATAGTACATTACCAAAACAAAGGTCAAGTGAATACTCAAATGGTATGGTCACAGAGGGAGAGGATACAAAGACCATATAACAAGAGTTGCATAGTTGGAAAATTCGTACAAAATTATTCTATAAGTATAAGGCGTTTTAATCTTGTTTATGAATTCTAGTTGGGTATTTCTCAAATTGAGAAATACCCAGAAAAGTTGAAAAGGAATTTGAACTGATCATAAATGTTGGGATTAAATAACTAGGAAAAGTGATTGTAGAGTGGAGAAAATGAATATTTTATTAATGTTACTTCAAATGTATGAGAATATAGTTCGGTGAACTAGTAAGGCAGTTCATTTGGTGGCTATGTGTATATCCCCAACCTATTACATCATATACCCACTCAATATCTCTATGAAAATAGATTAAATGACAAAAAAAGGTCTCGACATCAATGAAAAGGCCAAAAAGACAACGGCCATGGAGATTCATAAATCCTCAAACAATACTTTAAAACCCTAAAGCATCTATAACTAGGAAAATGAATAAAATACTTGACCGCCTGTCTGACCTTTACGCACATTTCTCTGGAACAGGACAAAGGGTTCTTCTAGATCTATCATCCGTATAAAACCCAACCTGAAGTGTAATACATAAATACACCAAAATCGATTAAGCAACAAGTTTGCCAAGGTTGTTAAGAGGAACAAGGTGTCATTTCCCTTCATAGAGCAAGCCTTCATGTCAATGAAGTTCACGCCAAATATTGAAGCTCAGGTCTAAAGAATACAGGCTGAAAAACTCCTCCCATACAATGAATGTCACCCAAAGAGGCCTACGAACAAAAAATACAGTCGCAACACAATTAATGTGAGAATAAAGGATCGTACCATATGCCTTGCGGTTTCCCGATTAGCCATATGTAAAACATCAAATGGTGGATCCATATAGGAACAGATCGTGACAGAACATAAAAGACAGGAAAAAAAAATCTTAAACTTGTTCCAACGGTGAACTATTCCCCAATGATGACATGAACGACTCGGATCAATTTGATGGTCGTCCTCCTATTACATGCCATCGATGGTTGTATTGCAAGCTGTTCAATGCTTCCCGTAGTGTAACACCTACGACGTAATTAATTAATTATAGTTATGTTTATCATTTTTAGGAGATTCATCTAAGTTAATTTTGTGATATTTTTTTGGTCACGTGAGAAAAATATGTTTTTAGACATCTTCTATTTTTAAACTAGAAGTGCCACATAGAGTGAAGTTCACTAGATGTGCACATAACTAAACTCAAATTATTATCCATTCATTTCCAAGAGGTGGGGTGTCATTTCTAAGTATAGATGGCTAAGTCTAGTCTTGTTTTAGGCTATTAATATTATTAAAAGAGTTTAGGGTACCTAGTTTGACTAGTGTGCATGATGGTTATGTATGTGTCACTTAAACTAATAATGAATTCTTACATGTTGACCATATATTATTAGTGGATGATGTTCTCTATCTTGATTCTATTTTTAGTTGTCTTTTGTTAACTTATGAGTTGTAGATGTTATTATTAGTCTTTAACTTGTCATGCAAAAATAGACAAGTCTCATTGTAATGCCTATATTAGCATTTGTTTGTTAATTAATTCAATAAGCGGTAGTGTGTAAACTTTTCCAAGTGGAAATGCTTTTTACATTCATTTTATCTCTAATTTTATTTGCAGGTATTTACAAAGAAAACCAACAAGCTTTGGATTCATTATTTGAAGTTATTAATGAATTTGTTGTCATCAATCTCACTTAAAAGCACACTAGTTTAATAGTTTCATTAGCTTCATTCGGGAAAGATTGGATGATCATTAGCTTCATTTACAAGGTATTTCAGATCTGATTTGTACTCCATCCGTATCAAAACCTTCATCATACAAGGTACATATAATATATTTATTTTTCAAATGTGAGCTTCATATGTTTCTCTCAAATCTTAAAAGGATGACATGTTTATCCCATTCATAATTTTCTCAAGCATAAGTATTAACACATCTATTTTTGGGTATATTTGATATTATTTACTCATATCAAGAATGTAATTAAAATATTATTTAGATTTTATTTATTCATGTATTTATGGTAACATTCATTTAATTTTTTTGAGGATGTACAAAAGTATCATCTAATTTTATTTAAGATTGTACTCATAAGAAAAAGGAGATTGAGAAAAATGCTCTACAACTCTGGCAAAAATTGGAGTCAGCTTTTTTAGGGTTCTACATTTGGTACCACCATACATGACCTTTTTGGGCACTACGAAATTTATTGCTATAGTTTCTCCTAGGGTTTCTCACCCTTTGGGTGTCCCCTATATAATGACCTTGCCATCTTCAAACCTAGTTTGTTACAACCATGGCTGGAGATAGTGGAGCTTTGATAAATGGAACCACCAGTGAAGCGACACAGGAAGTTTGTTAGAAAGTGTTCCATGAGGTAATATTTCTCCTCCTGATGTGGTTTTGCCTATTCCTGAATTTAATGTTGTTTGTCAATGGTTAGAGAAATTTTGTCTCATTGGATATTTTTGGGTTGCATCCCCTCTGAAAGCATGCTCAAATCTTGGGTCAATATAGTTTAGACTCCTCATGGAATCAGACTGGAAAGCGTTCAAAACATGACCAAGGGTTTTTTTCTTTTACAATTTTCTTAACCTGCCAATGCTCCCAATATTTTGGCTAAGCAAGCCACTTGGTATGTTCTAAATATACCACCTTTAAAGTTCTTATCACAGGTTGAATTCCTGGCCTACCTTTTCCATGTGTGCCTTTTCCGCCGAGAGATTGTCGCTTCTCTTTTGCAGTTAGTTTGCCTCGCAGCAGATAGATGTTACCATGTTTGCCTTGCAGAAGCAAGTTTGTGTTAAGGTTAATCTCTCCCAAGATCTAAAATAATTTTTGGATATTCGGATGGGAGACAAATGCTATTCTCAGTGGGTCATGTATATCAATTTTCCTAACACTTTCTTTTGTTGTCGGGCCACGATCATAAGATCAAAGATTGTCCTCTTTATGTCCCTGTAACTACCCTGTGACCACACAAACTCCCAAACCAATCAAACCCCAGCAAGAGGAAGGTTGGAAAGTTGTCGGGCCTGAGTGTGAAACAAAAAAAAAGCCCAACAATCCAAGGCCTCTAGTTCCAATGGCCATCGAGAGACACTTGTTAAGGAACAACCCCATAGCATACACACTAAAGAGCCAATTGTTGTTGTTAAAGAACCAATTTCAATTGCTAACTCGACTATCCGGTTGCCAAAGTATTTCAGCATGCCCCTCACGGCTCGGTTCTCATGGACCAAACAAATTTTGTTTACAATGTTACCATCCTACAATCCTTGTCATTAATCTTACCAAGAAGTTGACAAGGGTCATTCAAAAGGCCCCGAAGCCCTTCTCGCATCTTCCAAGACCATAGCGCGGCTCACAACATGGACTCTACTAAAGTGGAGTACATCATTAAGCAAAATGGAAATTTTTTGATTTGCATGTTTTTACACCATAATCTTTTCGATTCCTACAAAACTAATATGATTCCCTTTATGTCTTGAAGGATGGGGACATGGCTCTTGACCTTTGTTTCCCATGAATTGTTTATCTTGGAATGTTCGGGATCTTACAGGACTCACCGTCGTAAGTACGTTGTGCGTGAAAATCGAAAGCGATGTGGAAATTTGGATTTTTTGTTTTTACGGGAAGTGAAAATTATAGGTTTTCGATTGCAAAAGTTTTTAAAATCCATTTGTCGTGACATCTTGCTTTTTTTTGTAGCAATCATGAAGCAGGTGTGGGGTTTAATTTCACTTTTTGCTCCCAAATGGTTGCATTTATTTATCAAGCATGGGATCGACCCCACCAACCATGTCATATGGGTCTATTTAATGTGGATGGCCGCCATTTTGGCCTAATTAATACTTACGCCTCTAATGATGCGCCGAAAGAGCCGATTTGTGGCGGTGGATTGCCAACTCCATATTATAAGTGGAAATTTTAATATGGTTGAGTCACACACTAATAAATGTGGCCATTTTCGATGAGATGGACACCTAAAAAGGAAGCGTGGTATTTTATGCATAATAATTTTGGGTTTTATGACCCTAACGCATCTCACTTTCCCACATCAAAAGCATGGTTTACTTGGTCCAATCTCAAAGGAGGGAAAAATCACGTACTTAAATGGCTCGATAGAGCTATGCTATTAGCTAAAGATTATGTTGAGTTTGATAGCATTTATTCCCTACCAATGGAGGTCATGCCTAAATTTATCCTTTCGGATTATTCTCCAATACTATTTTGTATCACTTGACATGATACACACCTTTTTATCATAAAGGATAAAAAAAATTAATACTGCCTTGATGTAGCATGGGCCCACTATCAATCATATCAAACATGTTTGGAATTTAATTCCCCGACCTAGTCATTTCCAATGGTATCATCCACATATGTAAACCAACTTGATTGATGGTGGGAGGATGCGGCTGACTCAGGACAACTAGATTCCTCATAATCTATGGTAGATAGTGGCAGAGTCGGCACTTCTCATACTCGCTAAAACCTTAGCTCTTAGCTAGCGGTGGTGGTGCTTATGGTGATCCCTTCTCGAAACTCTACAACTTCATGTTGCAAAGCTTCACTAGAAAATTCAAATTGCTGATAACTACAATGTCGAGGGAGCACAAATCCGAGCCCATATGCATGCGGCTCAAAATTGGAGATTGAGTCTCGAAAGAATTTTTTATTTCCCTTAGAGCCAAAAACATTCTCAACAAATTTGAGCCATCATGAAAGGTGGAGCTTGGGTTACTGAGACCCTCGATTTATGTTCATGAGCCTTTATGAGCCTACTTCTGAAGCTTGTGTTCCAAGCTCGACAACCTTCTACATCTCATCAAACTGCTCTTAACCAATGTCCTGTTATTGTTAAAAGTGTAAATTGTCCGAATCCTAGAAAGTGATATGTGTGAGAATGCTCACCATTGAGGACCTCCATGAAGCCACCATACGGATGGAAAATGATTATGCCTTTGGGATGTGATGGATTCCCCTACAAATTCTATAAAGCCCTCTGGGACTCGGTCGATCAAGACCTTTTCCAAGTTTACCTCGGGGTTTCAGAATCAGTCTTTAGGGCCATGAATCAACAAGGGGAACATTAAATTCATCCCTAAATAAGGAGACCTAGAGAAAATTACTTCTTGGCGGCCGATCACCCTATTGAATGTCTCCTACAAAATCATTGCTAAAGCTTTGGCTATGCGGCTTCGCAATATCCTCTCGGATGTTATTCAGCCAAAACAAACAATATTTATTCGGGAAGATACATCTTGGATAACAAAATTTTTGTTTGGGAAGGCATGGAATGGGCCGCAGATCTAATTAGTCTTCCATGTTCATAAAAATTGATTTTGAGAAAGCTTATGATCAAATTGAATGGTCGTTTATTCTTTCCTTGCTTCAAGCCCTTGACTTTGGCCCCATTTTTATTCAATTTGTTAGTATGATTTTGTGGATGCCTCTACTCATACTCTATCAATGGAATCAACTCGAGAACCCTTTGGGATTTTTTGCTCTATTTTCCAAGGCTTCCCTTTGGCCCCCTTATTTGTATGTCTTTAGTTCTTTGAAGGATTTGGATATTTATTGGTCCACACCAAATCTTAGGGGCTTGTTAGGGGAATCTCACTACCTTCTGCGCCCAATTCTCAACTTCTTAATGGTCATTTTGCAGATGATTCCTTTCTTACGCTCATTAAAGATGAAGAAAACATTCACAATGCTATACTGGTGCTTAGATAATTTTTGATTAGCTTCGGCTCCTCAATTGATGGCAAAAACCCAGTGCTTATCGGTAATCCTTCCTTCACGTGTCGATTGGCTTACCAATTTTTAATGGAAGATGGTGACACATGGCAAAAATTTTAAGTTCTTGGGTATTCCTTTTTCTTTCTAAGCCTCCCTGGGAGAGCTCTAGCAATATTATATTCAAAGGGTGGAAAAAATGTTGGAGTATTGGCTTACCAAACCTTTATCTTTGGCTAGGAAATTCCAAATCTTTTCCAAAGTTCTTGCAGGCCACACATGTGTATTACTCATTGTGTTGGGTTCCCTCCAAAACCTCTATACAGAAGCTCGAAAAGCTACTCAAAGCCTTTTTATGGGATAATGCCGCTACAGGAAAAGGATTTCATCATTTGGCCTGGGAGATATGTTTCCTTCCCCATAATTTTGGGGGACTCGACCTTATTGAAATTCAACATCAAGGGTAGGAACTTTGCGCAAAATGGATTTTCAAAAGCATCACTAACCAAGAAGCTTGGAAAGTTCTCATACGACATGGTATTGAAGAAGGCTCACCTTATGGCCACCTGCATGGAAAGGATTGGGGTTTATTAATCTGCTCATCACCCCAATGCATGTCAAAGTTATTGGAACTTTTGTGCTTAAGATAATTTGGAAAGCATGGGAATGCATCAAACCCTAGCTCATATGGAAAGGGGATGGTTTTCGTAATGGGATTTTTGTTAATCATCAATCCATTTGGTGGTCACTGATTTTTCAAGTGCAGGATAAGTGTTTGAAAGAATCCCCATGAACAAATTCTTCAAACACGGAATTCACACCATTAAAGACTTATTCTGCAAAGCGTGCACAATCCTAGTTCTCTTGAGCGGTTAAAATCCATTTTCAGCTTTCTAACCAGGACCGAGGTACTTATAATGCGGTGATCATTTCGGTCCACGACCACATCGCACAAAATTGTTGTGCATTCCTCCCACCCTTAGTGGATGGAGTGGAAATGATATGCGAATACTCCATTTTACAATTAAACAACTAGTAAACGCTACCGTTGGATTTCGCCTCATTTACCCATGGTGGATAAACTCAACAAGTGATGAGGAATTCAATCCACTTCGTCTACCTATAGTAGGTGATTTGTTACTATTTGGACTATTTGTGTGGAGCCCAAGATTGCCCACTTCCTCTGATGTATCTTACACCAAGGACTTCCTATCGGGGATCATATTGTTTAAATTAGGATCCTAGCTCCCAAATTCCCATTTTACGGTCATTTGGAAACTATTATGCATATTTTCTAGGTTTTCCCCAAAGTTGATTTCCTTGAAATGGATTCACTCATTTTCTTCTGCAAAGATGTATTGTTTTACCTGGCAGCATATCCTTTTGGGAGACAATCCCAAGCTTCTGCCTATGTTCACCCAGATTTGGCATGTTTTTAGAGGGTAAATTCTTTTTGGATATGGAAACAAAGTAATGTTTTTTTCTTTGCTAATTCTGTAGTTGATCGAGTCTTTTTAGTTAATAAAAAATCTTTGGTGATCTACAATGTATTTTTGTAGATATAAGTTTAGGCTAACAAGGTTGCGGCTGGAGGTGGACCACCTCTAGACCATGTTATGACACTAGGGGGAAGCCTCATGTAAAGTTTCCCATGTGCCACCATCTCTTACCAAGAACTCCGCCTTTGGGTCATGGTGATCAACGTGGCCGTTCACTGACATCACGCTTTTAGCAAGGGTCGGCGTTCACTGGGCCCTTTACATCAAAGAAGTTATTCACCGGCTCGTCGTCATGGTGGGGGTTGACACCACATCACCAACACATGAGTCCTTCACCAACTTGCCACGGCGGGGCTAGGGGTCATCATCTCACCAACATGAATGGGGCTCTCTGTTGTCTCGTGCCACACTGCTGCGATGGTTGGAATCTACCCACGCCACCACCATCTTCCGACAAGTTCCCTCATCTCAGCCTCACCATTCCCACTTTTGGAGAGGTGGACCCATAAGAAGAAATTTTTGATGGTTGGGAGCTCTCGGATCTTTGGAAAAAATTTACGGCTTGGGCTTCTTGGATGATCATGATCCGCCCGCTTCGGGCATGTTTGTGTATGCTGGGTGACTTGGTTTTTTTTTGTTTCTAGGTGATGCCTAGATTTTGTATTCTCCTAGGCTCAGCCTAGTTTGTATTTTGCCCTTTTAGGCTCGGATTAGCTTTGTTTGTGGTTTTGGGGCGTGCTCCCATACCACCCGCTTTTTTTGAAAGTTATCTTGTATCGTATTGAATTAATATAATATAAGAACTTTTCCATACAAAAAAATTGTACTCATAATATTCCTATTTTTGTGATGTTTTATAGATTTTATTTAAGCTTGATTTGAAATGATGATAAAAATAATTGTACTCAAAATTCTAATCAATAATTTAGAAAAGAGTGGAGGCCCATGTATCGATGGGGTGTCTAACTTCAATTATTTTCATACCGTCTTAGTAGAATAAGGTAATACATTCCATTATTTCATATTTCAACAAGTTAGGATTATTTAGCACCCACCCATGTGTATGTAGAAAAATAAAGAATATTTTTGTTAGGTTCTTAGGTTCATTGTATTTGTTTTGGAGATCCAAGAGTAAAATTATACCCTACCATATATCTACAAAGTACCTAAAATCTTGGTATTGTGGAGCTTGGCTAAAAACTTTTACATTTATCCTAGAATTATTATATTTATGTGTATATTGACTACACTTAAAACATCTTGTTCTACCATACACTTTGATTCCACTAGGTCATGAATTTTCTTCAACTTAACACTTTAATTATCTATACACCTTATATAGAATACCTCTTAAAACTCTCTACAAATCAACTCATGTCTTAGATTTTGTTACAACTTAGATCTAGATAGGTTCGTGGGCCCATGATAGATTTTGTTGACTAATATGTCTTATTTCTAAAGAATATGTCCCTTGTACAAGTGTAATGGTTGTATTTTAAAATGAATGAGTTGCCTTACTTGTCTTAATGTTGATTGACCGAGAAATATTTCAAATCAATCACCTATATAAACATGTGCACACTTACTTATTAGGGGCATTTAGGGATCATGTATCAAAATCACCTCTAAGGACATTGCAATAAGCATTAAAAATATTCTCTATCATAGAACATTACTGTGAGCTAATCAAATTTGAACTCGTCTATCATTTTTTTACCAAGATCACAACTATGTAGTAAAAACAAGCCAAACATCAATGCCAAGTGTTTAGGGCCGAATTAAGGCTCCATCTTTATTTGCATTTTTGACCTATACTCCACCATAGGACTTGGATAACTACATATGGATTTAACCCACTTTGATGTATTAATATGTAGTGCAACACTCATTATATCAATGGGGGTATATTGAGGTCATTCCACCGTATATGATGAAATACATTCTTGCAAGTCAATAGGCAAGGAGAAGCCATACACATGTATAAAAGATTCATTGCATGCATATAAATAAATTAAAATGAATCCGAGAAAAATAGGTTAAGTATATTCAAAGGAAGATTTTGGATTACAATAACATAAAATAAATTTCTTAACCCCAAGACTCATTTGACATGTAAACTTGTCCCCATTTGAATGAACATATCTTATGTTTAGTTTCAAGATCCCAAATTTCACACGTACATTTAGGAAATTTCACACATCATTCTCATCTAGTTACAAATCACTCTCACGTAGCTTTATATCAATTTGGGGTGAATGTGTTCTAACCCTAAACTTGATAATTACTCTTATCTACTTACTTAAATTTACATGAACAAAAATATCATGCTTACATAATATATAATAGTCTTATTTACTATAATATATGTATTTATTGTTCTAGATTTTAATTTGCATATATTACAATATATTTATTAGATTAACCACATTCTTATATCACATTTTGGTGAACTGTTTTATTTATCAATCCACACCAATTTAGGGTTTCATTCTTCACCCTTACAATTTCATATTTATCCTCTATTAGGCTTTTTTATATTTAATATCTCAATTCCCTTTGTTATACAAAGAAAACCTCATTTTCTTCTATTTTGTGAAGGTTTCATACTTTTTTTCTATTAGGGCCTCTTATTATAGTCCTTTGTTGGTCATCGTACCTTTCGAATCATATCTCAAACAAATTGACTATAATTTCAAAACCATCGGAGGCTTCTCTTCATTTCATCAAGCTGAATAAAAGCATATTTTATGTTTAATAATTCACCATGTTTTTTTAGAATTTAGTTTTTTTTTTATTTCACTAAATTAAACTAATGGACGAAATATAAATTTATTTTCAAAATGTTTTGAGGTATTTCTTCCTTGCTTGAAGCTTAAAAAAACAAAAATTGTTTTCTAAAATTCATCATGTAGTTTTAGAAATATTCATTTCATTCATTTGACCTTTTCAAATTAGTTTAACAACTTTGGGTCTTAATATCCACCCTTAAAGGTTTTCATTTCTTATTTGATCTTATTTTATTTTCCTTTATTGTATTAAGGGTTTAGTTTATTCGTATTCCACTAGAATAAACTATCCATGGCTTCCTTGTCGATTGGGCATATTTTTCCTAATAATGTTGTATTTTTGAAATAAATATTGGGTTATTTTGTTATACATAAACACTTGATCGAAATCAAATAGCCTTCTTATGCATCTCTACTCAAATACATGAGTGTAATCACTTGTACATATCGTTGTAAACTCATATATGCTCTCTACTATTCATCCATCAATGACATTTTCTCAAATCAAAATACAAATTATTTTGACACCTACTTCATATTCCATGACTAAGGCATACTTTGATGACACAACACATTTCACGGGTTCAATGTGATTATTGAGGGAATAATAATTTCTTAGGACCACATCCCCTTTCTTCTATTTTTATAGCATATGGCCCACAACACTTAGTGCATTTCAATTTGGACATTTCTTATGAAAATAATATAACAACAATATAATATGACAAAATAAAAAGTGAGGACATGCACGTGACTAGCTCATTCATTACAAAAATTAGACATTGTGTTTATTTAGGTTTTTCTTGGCTTATTCATTACATAAAATTAGACTTCCACACACTTTACATTTTTACACACGTGTTACTAATATCACAAATAAGATGGTTCCAAATACCTTTAATTCATGGACATTAATACACACTTTATGGCTTCTTAATCCTTATACCTGGGGTAACCCATCACATTGGGAGCATAGCTATACTAGGGCCATCTTACATACATGGCCTACTTAGATAGTATATTTCAAAATATATGACATCCTATAATTGTATATGTTGGGAGATATCTACCATATTAGGGAATACCTACAATGTGGGCATCTCACATATGGAGCTTATATAGATCATATATTTACATACTAGTCCATCAATGATACATTTATTTTATTGTGTATCTTATGACATTTTCTATATTGTGTTTTATCTTATGATCACATTGTTTACCTCTAAGTACTTATATGACATGCTCGTGCTCATTTGTTGTTGATCATTGATTTCATTCTTATTTATTATACAATGTTATATTTGTTTGACTTTATTATTCATGGGCTCATTTTAACTCTCATCAGTCAACTTGGGGAGCAACAACAATGGCGACGACGACAAAAATGACAACGACAACACACCGTGATGGCACTTACCTTTACTAATCATGCATGTACACTACACACTGCAACAAATACACTTGTGTTTCTCCCTAGGTCTACTCTCATCACTTTTTATGTGGATTTTTCATCTTTAGAATCCATGCTCCTCCACTTTTTTTTTTCATTCTACGCTTGAGTCTAGTCCATCGGCACATCTCTTCTACACTCTACATGGATATCAGGTACACATATCTATATATTTTATGTTACTGAGTGTTCCGCTCACCAACATAAAGTGGGGGAAAAATTTAGACACAAAATCATGCACTTTAGGCATTATTTAGCCCGGTCTTATACTACTATTTAGAGGGTTCTCAAGTGAAGAAAGTAATAATTAATCCCACCTTTTGTCCATCTTATTTTTACATTTTATTTCATCATTCCCACGTATTTTCCTATGCATATCCACCTATTTCGTAATTGTCCCATCATTTTAGCCTAAACCTTTGGGGCACCCTGGTCCCACTTGGGGCTCCTCGATCCATATTCTTCTTTCTCGCCTCTTTTTGGGCCTCTTCTAGCCATTTTCATCCTTATCTTTTTCCTAGTCATCCATGTCAGGGTTAATTACAAAATTAGAACAAGAGAACCCTATAAATACAAAGTTATGAGACCATAATGAGGGTCCTAGCGTCACATACTACTATCACTCCATCTAGAGTTACATCCATTGCATCACTTGCATCCACATAGTGTCATGCATAAAGGCTAGGAGATTTGCATCAACACACACAACATAGGGGGATAGATTTTATTCTATTTCATGTACACATGCTATTACATTTTCTATAGTTATTATTGCACGGTCTTGATCACATGATCGTTGACCTCAAACTCAGGCTCTTGAGTGGCAGTGCATGCTCCAGCTAAGCATCTTTCTGGTTTTGGGCACACCCCCTTCTTGATCCATCAAATCCCATCCATAAAGTTTCTCTGGTGGGAGGGTATCCTGGAATCTCGCGCACTAGGACCTTTGTGGGGTCATCCACGAAGTCCATATGTGGGGACATGGGTGTCCACCTCTTCCTTGTAGTTTTGCACTTTGTCCTCTATTTCTTCACCCTAGGGGTGAATCCCTTATCCTCCTTTATGGTAAAGGAGTCCCCTTTATCTCCCCTTGGGCTGGTGGTCTGTGGTGTAGAGGCCTCATGCACTAGACTCTTCTCCTCCCCTACAAAATATTCCTCCCCTTCTTCTCACACCTTGCCCGCATCTCGTGGCCTCCACCTCAACTTCTTGCCCTCTAGCTCTATTTCTAATTTTGCCTTAAAAGTGGTGGGATCTTCTTCCTCTCCTTCCTCTAAACCTATTGTGGGGCTTGATGTGTCATGTGTCTTATGTCTCTTTTCTTTAGGCTCTTCCTCCTCTTCCTTCCCTTCCTTCTCTCCCTTGTGCCCTAGCAATGAGGCCTTGGTGCCACCCTATACCAAAGTGTTGGCGCCCTTGCTACCATTTCATTGTGTGTAGTACTTCCTCTTCCTAGAAGTATCTAACTTCCCTTCATCATGCTCTTCTTCTTCTTCTTCTTCTTCTTCTTCTTCTTCTTCTTCTTCTTCCTATACTACTTTCATGGGTGGGATTGGCATTCCCCATGGATTTGGAAAGGGGGATTCCATAACCTCCACCTCAATTCCCCCTTGTGTTTTGGGGTGTAGGTTTCTTCACACATATAACTAACTAATTTACTAATATTATTCAATTTTTTTATCACGATGCTTTTCAGTTGTATATTTTGTTTAATATGTTTACCATGTTGTGTTGTCATGTCATTTCATGATTCCCAATGGATATGTTGGTGTTAAGTCATGTGGCTATTAGCATCTTGCTCTGATTCATTGTCGCACTCTTTACTATTGATCTATATAGATTATTGGGAATTCTTACTATGTTGCTTACTTGTGAGATGAGATATTATAGACAACCCAAAATTACATACATATTTTTATCCCATTAAAATTAATTAAATTAATTCTATCCTACTAGAATATATCCCTTTAGAATTAATTAAATTAATTCTATCATTTAAATCATAACCCTTTAGAATTAATTAAATTAATTCTAATTACATATTCCTACCCTTTAGAATTAATTAATTTAATTATATCATGCCCTTGGAATTAATTAAATTAATTCTTACACCCTTTAGCTAATTTAATTAAACATTTATTTAATTAAATGGTTAATTATCCTCTCACAATTTATAAATAGTCAAATATATATGTATGTAAAAATGTTGTGTAAAATACACATGTATATAGAAATATGTAAAGTACGTAAATGTAAAATATGCGAAAAGAAAAGTGTAAATGGAACATGTGCACCTAATCCATGTCAAGAAAAAGGGTGTAGAAGGATATCATGTATTGTCGCGAGTTTTTTGGGTGATCTCACGCCACCTTGGCTGAAGAAGTATAGGGAGGAAATGTTTTATGTCCTCCAACCTTTAATCACTTATGTTGAAATGTGTGAAGATATCTTTATACTTTTATGGTTTTTTGGGAGATTTGAATCCACTAGATGAAGTAGTGTAGGGAGGCACACTCACTATAACCTCCAAGCCTATAACTACTCCACAAAAATGCCAAAGGACACCATGTCTGTAGAGGTCGTTGTGTATCAAGTTCGTAGAATGGTCTGAACTCACTTGATGTATGTAAACCCACAATTCTAAGGGCGGAAAGTACATTGTACTGAGCCAATGTAAATACATTGTGTTAGTATCTAAAACTCTCAATAATTCCCCCCCTCTTTGGGGGTGCATGCGATGTCATTTGAAAAGAGAATGCAGCCACGAAGAGGACCTACCACACTCGACATGTAGAAATTTTCCCTACTGAGGGCAGGAAAATGCTTGGTAGAACCAAGGCGTGTATAAAATGGGATGGCTAGCCAAAACAAGTGTTAGTCCTAAAATACATGCATGCGATAAGACAAGTTTAAAGTATGTAGACAATGTAGCAACTACCAAACAAAGTAGTGTGAACACGCAAGAAAATAATTACACCGCACAAAGTGGGTTGCAAACATGGGACATCACTCATGATGTCACAAGAAACGTAATGTCGTCATGGTGGAAATAAACAAGTGTGCACAAGCTAAGGGCAAAGCCCACATATAATAGAAAACAATGGAAGATAAGTAAAAACAAACAAACAAGGAATTAGGGAGACGTATAATCTGCAAACAAGTGTTGCACATGGAACAATTATTATCATGTTAGAGAAATAACCAATATGTCAAAATGTGTATGAAGAAACGGTAGTATAATATGTTAAGTACAAAATGAAACAATAACACCTGGATAAGATGAATGTGGATGCCCCCAACGACCGGTATAGGAAGGGTAGAAGGCGAGCATCCATGCTACATGTAGAGTCATGTATTTGTGATCACACTAAACAAAGTCATGAATGCACATGTGTGTATGATAATGACATATAAGAAAGCAATCTAACATGTGTAATAAAGTGATCATGTAAAACACAAGTAAGCAAAATTAAATGCCCCCAAGACAATGCAGTATGTTGTGGATGGATGGAATGGAAATGCAAGATGGAATGGTAGGAGAAACATGCCCCCTAAGTGGATGGAATTATATGCAATGAGGTTCATTTTTTTTTCCCCATCGTGATCAAGAATGAACCGTAAACAAGAGTGCATCATCGGGGAAATGGTCGAGTAGTTTCTAGTGTGTTGTGATGAGTGTGTATATGTAACGGTGATGAAATACAACATGTGCGTGAACCCTATAGCGAGCATATATCACAACTTGTTGAATGGAGGAGTGATGATTTAGCCCTAAGCGTATATCACTATGATGAATGAATGTATATGGGTGACTATTTAGCCTAAAGTGTATGTCACTACAAGATGAAAGGAGGGAGTGGTGATGTAACCTAAGGTGTATACCACTATAAAATGATAATGGAGATGGTGATTTATCTTAAAGTGTATGTCACAATGAGATGAATAATAAGGGAGTGGTGATGTAACCTAAGGTGTATACCACTACAAGATGATAGTATAGGTGACAATTTAACCTAAGGTGTATGTCACTAATGCTGGAAATGTCGCATGAGGAAATGTCACATGGTGAATGTAAGGTCCATTTTATTGGTAAACCCTCGGTAGTTGAGTATGACTTGATGAACTAAAGGGTGTTATAGGGTGGTGATAACAACACGTAGAAAACAATGTACTATAATAAACAACCAAATGATGAATAGGGTATGTAAATGTATGGTATGTTGAATGTGATGCTAAATGTGTAGGATATGTAATATGTAATGTGTAAAATGCAATGTAATAGGTGTAGATAGACTAGTAATGTAAGATGTAGTGATGAAATGTAAAGCTAGAGTCATATGTAATGTAACCTAGCATAGTATGTAGAATATAGATGATGTATAAATGCGTCATGTGAACAATGCAATGTAGGATGTGTAGGGTGTGTAGGGTGTGTAAAATATGTAATATGTAAGATGTGGCATGTTGTCACCCTCAAAATCCCCCACTTTCCAAGTCCAATTTCAAAAATTTTGATTTTGTGCTTTTGAGGAGAGCTTAAAATGGAGTAAGAAGTCGGAGGGATGGAGAAATTCATGTTTTGAAGTGTTGGTATTCAGTTTTTAATCCCATCGGTTCCATTTAAAAATTCCTCAATCTGTGCATTTTGAAACATCTTTTCTATTTTCTATCATGGATGCATGGAATTCATCTATCTTTTTCTATGGCTATGGACTGGGTCGAGCCTTGTATTCCTTGCATTTATATTTTTGCAGGAAAAATCCTTAATTTGGGCATAAATGGTGGAGTTTTTCCCTTCATTTCATCTTTGATGGGCATATCTTCCCTATCAATTTTGTGCCCCAACATCCACAAGCATGTGGGCATCTCTAATTGGATGCGGTAAGACGGGTTCTTTTTACGAACTTGTCATTTTTGGCTCTTTTAGCAAAAGTGTCAAGTTGGCCCCATGGCCCCAAAAGATCCTAATTGGCTATTTGGCGAAAGGTGGACCCTTTTTGTGTTTTGAGGCATTTTGGCAAAGGGCGTAAAGTTATAAAGTGACCCACGGCCCCGCTCATGCCAAGGGAAAAAGTCAAATGTTGAGCCCGCATCAAAAGAGTCAAAGTGGGGAGGTGGATTGTCAGAGCCTTTTGAGATTTTGAGCCTTGTTTCCAAGAGGGAAAAATTCAAATTTTGAGCCCGCATCAAAAGAGTCAAATCAGGGAGGTGGATCAACAGATCCTTTTGAGTTTTTGAGCCTTGTTTCCAAGAGGAAAAAAGTCAAATGTTGAGCCCGCATCAAAAGTCAAAGTGAGAGGTGGGTTGTCAGAGAGAACTTTGAGCTTCTTAGCCTCATTCTAAAATAATCAAAATTATAAAGTGAGTAGTGACTCCATTACCACTCAGGTAATGCCATGTGTCAGACCCTAATGCAAAATGAAAATTTTAGGGCTGCTATGAGATTTTTTATAATTTTGCGTTTTTTCACAAAAAGGCGCCAAAGTGCGAATTTTGAGCCCTGCGGATCCGTTTTGCAAAACTGGTTTTTCACCATTTTTGTATGGATTCGATTCAAATGTTCAAATGGGCATAAATTTCGATCCAGTGTTCCAAATTTATGAATTTGGTACCGTTGGAAAGATCTCGACCACCTCTACGCCATGGAAGCATAAAATATTATTTTCAACAGGATTTGGTGGGTGAGAATCTGGAAAAGGTCTTTTCATGCCATTAATATGTAATCCGATTGCTTCAACTACTACTAGGATATCTAGATTTTGGTCTGTCCATCTTCTCTAACATGCCAAGCAGTCATGGGGAACCAGATTTGGTAGATTGTAGGTGGATTGGTAGGGGCATTGATGGCTGGTGGTCGGCTTCCAAATTAGATTTTCCGCCTTCCTTTTCTTCTCCTCTTTTCACTTCATCTATAAATGTAAGAGCTTGGCTCATTGCAAAAGGGGTGGGATCCTGACATTCTTGAAATTGTAATAGATTCAAAAATAATCAATACAAAAGTCTTTTTCCCCTTCTTCCTCTGTAATTCTTTCTTTCCTTGTTCAAATTTGTGAATCATCCATCTTTGCATGCTAAGAAACTTTGTGTTCGGTTAATATGATTTCGAGAACTTTGTGTATGTGAAATTATATCTGTTATAAATATGAATGATTCCATTTTGCATCTCTTTTGCTCAATACGCATAAGGTTATACTCTGCTACCTATATTACCTGAAAGTATTGTTATTTTCTTCCTCTCTCATCTCATTTCTTCTTCCATTCTTTTGTATTGATGATCTTTAGGCATATGAATGTTTCAAAGTATTAGGAATCCACACTTTGAAATTTTTACATTTGTATATAATTTTTGTTGCTTTCTTTCAATAAGGGAACCTCTCCCATTAAAGAGGAGGGACTTGTTGTCCCTTGATTGTAGTTTGTTAAAGTATCATTTTAAAACCCAACAATTTTTGGTGACTCTACTAGGGATTTCGTTTCAAATGTATCCCTTTCTAAAGGAACAACTTCAAGATCATTTTTGGTCTGGCGACTCTACGGTATACATGTGGGAAGAAATCTCTCGGGGTTGAAGATTCTCATTTTCAACTTCTGGAGCAACAAAACTTCTCTCTTCTTCCAGCAAGAAGGAACAGAGGAACTCGTTTCTGCAAGCACACCTCCTGTTAAAGACATAAATTCCAAGGATAGCATTCCTCAAGAACAACTCAGTCCTAATCTTTGTGATTTGATACTTTACGGTGTTTCTGATTCCCCTTGATCAATTTTTCCAAAGATGGCATAGCCCCTTTTCCTTGGAGACAAAGGTTGGCCTCTTGCTGTCTTCCTCGGCCATTGCATGAGTTACCTAGGGGTAATAGAATTTTTTTCCAAATTCTAGGGTGATGGGAAGGTTCATCCAGATGAACACATTGCAGCCTTCATTGTTGCATGTGGGATTCTTGGGGTTAAACATGAAGATGTCTCTGTCAGACTTTTTGTGGAGACATTACATGACAATGTTGTTGATTGGTTCTATCATCTTCCTGCTAGATCAATTACTTACTGGACCACCATGACAACTCAATTTGAGCAACGTTTCAAACCTGTTGAAGATGTGCATGCTCTGTTAGCTCAAATATCTCATATCAAGAAGGAACCATTCGAGCCCATGAGAGAATTTGTAGCCAAATTCAACAAGCTCATTCATAAAATCCCACAGAACACTCGTCAGTGGATCAAATCCAAAATTGCTTCTTCCTCAATGCTCAGTTACCTAAAGTAAGCTATGCACTAAGGAGAGCTAATCTTGCAACTCTAGATGTTGATCAATGTTTGGCTATCAGTGTTGAAGATGATTTAATCATGTCTGGTAAGTTGAAAAGAGAACCTTCCAAGTCTAAAGCATCTTCTTCTTCCTCCTCTCTAGGAGCCAACTCAGATCAGTTAGTACAGAAGCTTTCCAATGACCTCATAGCTATCAAGAAACAATTGGCTCAACATGCTCCTTACCAAGATATTCCAAGGAAGAATTTTCAGCCCAGGAACCGTTTGCCTTCTTCTCAGACTAGATTGGCTATTAAAGGCCCACCCATCAAGGTTCAGTCAATGCAACTTGTGAAGTTGAAGAACCTGATGATGAGGAGTTTAATGAACTCTATGAAGAACTAAAAGAAGAAGAAGTTGATGAAGAACTGGAGGAACTTGGTGGATCTCAAGTTCATTTCCTCACCACTGAAGGTATGGATGATGAAGATGACTATGATGAAAGAGTAGTAGAGATGAATAGTGAGTCATATGTTGTCATGACTCGGAGAGCAAGCAAACAAGAAAGAAAAAGTGGTGCATCCTGCTAAGAAATCCAAGGAGTTTCCTACAACTATTCCAGTGATTGCAAGAAGAGGAGCTCCTATTCCCACTACCTCCACACAAAAGGTGAGTAATACTAATCTTCCTTCTTCTACTTGTTTCCAAAACTCCTTGTCCTTTAAATCCTAAAACTGATAAGTCCAAAGTCTCTCAAGTTCCTAGTAGTGATGCCCCATCCACCTCTAGATCTTTTGATATCATTGATCACCTAAAAAAGACCAAAATCCAAATTTCAGAGGCAGAGTTTTACCAAACCCATCCAAAATCCTTTGCTAAAATGGTAAAATTTTCAATTCCAAATCCAAAGCTTCATCTAATACCTCTAAAGGTATTTTTCCCACTCCCTCTTCCTCACCCCAATCAAGCCTTGTGGCTACAGTCACTTCCCCTAATGAGAAATTTGAACCATTCTATGTGACTCTCCTCATAGCTAGCCATAAACTTAGTAATTGTGTTATAGACTCAGGAGCATCAGACAATGTAATGCCTGCAAAAGTAGCTCATGCTTTGGGCCTGACTCTAACACGTGCCTTTGGTTCCTGCTATTCCATGGAGAGTAGAAAAGTGCCTTTGGTTGGGAGGATTAAAGATGCACAAGTAGATTTTGCTGCTTTTCTAGAGAAAAGGGTCTTAGCCACTATTTTGGTAGCTGATATTCCTCCCTCGTATGGGATGTTGCTGAGTAGAAATTTTTGTAAAGAGGTAGGAGGTGAAATTCATATGGATTGGTCACATGCTTTGATCGATCAATGGAAAATGAAGAAGTTGCTACCTTGAGAAACAGATTGAATACATTGTGTAAAAGACTAATGATCCAAAAGCATAGATACTCTATGAAGATATAGGGCATGACAACTATATGATCATGTTAGAGGATGAGGAAAGTCTTCCTAAGGGAGTGATTCATGATCCCAATGGCATTTAGACTCTGGAGTTTGATGGAAGTTGTTCTTCAGCTGGTTCTGGAGCTGGTGTGGTGTTAATCTCTCCAGAAGGGAAGATTCATCCATTTTATTTCAAGCTTCATTTTGAAAATACAAATAATACAACTGAGTATGAAGCTCTCATCCTTGGATTGAACATGGAAAAAGAAATGGGAGTGAAGAATCTTTGTGCTCATGGTGATGTAGAGCTAATTGTGAAACAAGTTAGAGATCTTTACCAAGTCAAGAATAGGAGATTGAAACATTATAGAAATCTTGTTTGGGATTCCATTGAATTCCTTGATGCTTTCTCCATTGAATTTATGCCAAGAGAAAGGAATACTAAAGTTGATTCTCTAGC
This sequence comes from Taxus wallichiana var. yunnanensis, assembly GCA_018340775.1. Lineage (NCBI taxonomy): Eukaryota > Viridiplantae > Streptophyta > Pinopsida > Cupressales > Taxaceae > Taxus > Taxus wallichiana. The sequence goes on along the minus strand of CM031243.1, from coordinate 492,405,860 downwards.
TATCTCAGGATCTCTATTGATTCCTCACCCAAATTTCTCTCAGAGAAATTTACCATTGAAATGATTCATAGGCCCAGTGTACCAGATAATGCAAATAACTTGTAGGTTTTCAATGATGATCAACACTTGCTCTCATTCTTGGAGCTTAAGGATAATTTTGATCAGCTAGTATTTGAAGGAAGTGAAAATTTTCCTAGAGAGTGTGTATCCTCTAATGAAGGATATATCAAGGAAGAGATGGATCAAGATGGCTGCATCAAATTGAAAGGTAACAAGATCCCTAAAGGGCTGGTAAGCTTGGAAGATCTGTTTGATAAGCATGATAGGTACATCAAATCTAAAGCTTCTCAAGGAGCTCGGTAGTCTATTGAATGTGAAAAGGTTAATATTGGGAGTCTTGATGAACCCAAGATGGTGAACATTGGAAAATGCTGCACTCAAGAAGAGAAGAAGAAAGCAGTAAATCTACTAAAAAGGTATGTTGATGTTCTTGCTTATTCATATGATGACCTCAAATTTTCAACCAAAGGAGATGCAACACTTTATTCCTTTGAAACCTGGGATCAAACCTTTCAAGTAGAAGCAAAGGCAATACAATCCTAAAGTTGTTGGCACTATTTTTCAAGAGATCCAGAAGTTACTGAAGGAAAAAATCATCTTCCCTATACATCATTCAACATGGATTGCCAATATTGTGCTGTCATCAAGAAGAAGAATGGTGAGATTCACATCTGTGTGGATTTCAAGAATTTGAATCAGAGCCTCTTTGAAAGACAACTATCCACTCCCCATGATGGATCAATTTTTGTAAGTTGTCACAGGCTTGAGATGTTGTCTATGCTAGATGGATTCTCTGGGTACAATCAAGTGGAAGTCAATACCCCAGATCAACACAAAACTACTTTTACTACTCCTTGGGGCACCTTTGCCTACAAGAGAATGCCTTTTGGTCTTATCAATGCTAGTGCCACCTTTCAGAGGGAAATGGACTTGGCATTTGGCAGCCTAAAGGGAAAGTGTATTGTTGTGTACCTTGATGATTTGATTATTTTCTCCAAAACAAGGGAATAGACCACTTTCAACATCTTAAAGTAGTCCTCCAGAAATGTAGAGAACATGGAATTTATCTCAATCCTAAGAAGTTTGTCTTTTTTTGTTACTGAAGGCAATTTGTTGGGGCATATTGTCTTCAAAGAAGGAATCAAGATAGATCTAGAAAGAGTTCAAGCAATCCAATGATTCCTCTTCCCACAAGCAAAAAGGGTGTTCACTCTTTCTTTGGTAAGATAAACTTCTTGAGGAGATTCATTCCTGATTTTGCAAAACTAACTTTGAGCATTTCTCACATGATGAAAGGAAAGAAAAAATTTGGTTGGTCTTCCAAAGGTAAAGAAGCATTTGAAGATATCAAGAAAGCCATTGCTAAGACTCCCATCTTAGCATGTCCTGATTTCAACAAGGATTTTATCATCTATTGCTATGCTACAGAGAATACCTTGGCTATTATGTGCTAACTCAGAAGAATTCTGAGGATCATGAGCTTCCCATTGCATTCATGAGATATGTTATGAAATCTCATGAATTGAAATATACTATGATGGAGAAACATGCTTTTGCAAGTGGTCAAAGTTGTCAAGCAGTTTTAGTTTTATATTCTTAATTCTCACTCTGTTGTGCTTGTACCTGATACAACCATCAAGTCTATCCTTACACAATAGGAGTTTGGAACTAAGAGAGGAAATTGGGTAGAAAAATTCCAAGAATATGACCTTGATATCAGGCCAACTAAGCTAGTCAGGGTAAAGGCTTATGTGAGCTCATTGTTGAAGGAGCTAATGCAGAATTGTCCAAAGAAGTAGTTGATGTTCTGTTGTCCTCTTCCTCAGTACAACAGATGAATGGTATGTTGATATTACACATTTTCTTACTTATGGGGAGTTTCCATCCCACTTGAGATCAAGGAAAAGAGAGCTATAAAGCTAAGGTCTGCACAAAGTATGTATTATGGGAGAATGCTTTGTTCAAGTGAGGCATAGATGGAAGATTCTTGAAGTGTGTGGATAAAGATAAAAAAGAAGTAGTTGTTCTCATATTTTCATGATTAGGCTTGTGGAGGCCATTTCTCTTCTGTTGTCACTACCCATAAAATCCTTCATGTTGGGTACTATTGGCCTACATTATTCAAAGATGCATCAAATGGGTAGGCAAGTGTGAATCATGTCAAAATTTTGTTGGGAGACCTAAGTTGGTTGCTTTTCCACTAAAGCCAGTAGTGATTGATGAGCCTTTTCAACAGTGGGGATTGGATTTCATTGGAACTCTTAACCCACCTTCTAGTGTTGGGAATACTCATGTGTTAACTGCTACAGACTACTTCACAAAGTGGGTAGAGGCCATTCTAGTCAAAAGCACTACTTCTGAAGTGGTGTGTAATTTCATCAAGGAGAACATCTTGATAAGGTTTGGGGTACCAAACAAAATTGTGATTGATAATGCTTCAAATTTTTCTTCTTCTAAGATGATGGATTTCTACTATGGTTATGGAATTTCCCTTGCTCATTCTTCAAACTACTACCCCCAAGGAAATGGACAAGCATAATCAACAAATAAGAATCTGGTAACCATCATTTGGAAGCTTGTTAATGACTCTCAAAGGAATTGGCACAAGAAGCTCTATGATGCTCTCGGGAAGATGAATTACACCTAAAAGAGCAATTATGATGTCTCCATTTCGGTGGTGTATGGTGTTGAAGCTCAACTGGCCAATAATAATGGAATTACCAGCCTTGCACTTAATGAAGGCTATTGAGGACTCAAGTTTCATGGTTCCCTGGACAAGAGAATCATGTACCTTCAGAAGCTGGATGAAGACATGATGTAGGTTTTTGATAGATCTCAGCTCATCAACTGAAGGTGAAAGCTTTGTTTGATAAGAAGGCTAGGCCCAGAGATTTTCAAGTGGGAGACATTGTTCTGTTGTGGGACAAAAGACATGAACCTCGAGGAAGCCATGGTAAGTTTGATTCTCTTTGGCTTGGTCCTTTTAAAATCAAGCACTTCGTTGGAGAAAATTCATTCTATTTGGATTATATGGATGGTTCTCCTCTCCCACTTCCTTATAGTGGGTAGTATTTGAAGTTGTTCAAGTCCTAGGTGATTAGGCATGTCCTTCTGTATATTGTGTACAATGTTTTGGTTTTTGGCCTTTCTTCTGTGTTTGGTTTTGGTTTTTCTTTTTTGGTTTGTTTCCTCTTCCCGTTGTGTGTGTGTTGTCTTTTTATTGGTTTTTCCTTTGACTCTATTTTCCCAATGGATAAGGAATTGGTCTACTTTCCTAGAGTTTTTCCTATGGTTCTTGATCTTTCCTCATTCCTCTATCAAGACATCCCCAGAAAGAGCCAGCTGTTGTCGCCCTCAAAATCCCCCTCACTTTCCAAGTCCAATTTTGAAAATTTTGAGTTGGTGCCTTTGAGGAGTGTTTAAAATGGAGTAAGAAGTTTGGAGGGATGGAGAAATTCATGTTTTGAAGTGTTGGTATTCGGTTTTTAATCCCACCGGTTCCATTTAAAAATTCCTCAGTTTGTGCATTTTGAAACATATTTTCTATTTTTTGTCATGGATGCATGGAATTCATCTATCTTTTTCTATGGCTATGGACTAGGTCGAGCCTTGTATTCCTTGCATTTATCTTTTTGTAGGAAAAATCCTTAATTCGGGCATAAATGGTGGAGTTTTTCCCTTCATTTCATCTTTGATGGGTGTATCTTCCCTATCAATTTTGTGCCCCAACATCCACGGGCATGTGGGCATCTCTAATTAGATGTGGCAGGATGGGTTCTTTTTGCGAACTTGTCATTTTTGGCTCTTTTAGCAAAAGTGTCAAGTTGGCCTGTGGCCCCGAAAGATCCTGATTGGATATTTGGCAAAAAGGAGGCCCTTTTTGTGTTTTGAGGCATTTTGGAAAAGGGTGTAAAGTTATAAAGTGACCCGTGGCCCGCTCATGCCAAGGGAAAAAGTCAAATGTTGAGCCTACATCAAAAGAGTCAAAGCAGGGAGGCGGATCGTCGGAGCCTTTTGAGATTTTGAGCCTTGTTTCCAAGAGGGAAAAATTCAAATGTTGAGCCCGCATCAAAAGAGTCAAAGCGGGGAGGCGGATCGTGGAGCCTTTTGAGTTTTTGAGCCTTGTTTCCAAGAGGGAAAAAGTCAAATGTTGAGCCCGCATCAAAAGTCAAAGCGAGAGAGGTGGGTCGGCGGAGAACTTTGAGCTTTTGAGCCTCATTTCTAAAAGAAGCAAAATTATAAAGTGAGCCGACTCGTTGCCACTCAGGTTATGCCACGTGTCAGACCTTAATGCAAAATGTGAAGTTTAGGGCCTGCGGGGCTGCGAGAGCTTTTTATAATTTTGTGTATTTCACAAAAAGGTGCCAAAGTGAATTTCAGGCCTGATTCGCATTTTTGCAAAACTAGTTTTTTGGCATTTTTGTATATATTTGATTCAAATTTCAAATGGGCATAACTTTCGATCCAGTATTCCAAATTTGATGAATTTGGTACCATTGGAAATATCTCAACCACCTCTATGCCATGGAAGCATAAAATATTATTTTCAACAAGATTTGGTGGGTGAGAATATGGAAAAGATCTTTTCATGCCATTAATATGTAATCTGATTGCTTCAACTACGGGATATCTAGATTTTGGTTTGCCATCTTCTCTAACACACCAAGCAGTCATGGGGAACCAAATTTGGCAAATTATAGGTGGATTGGCAGGGGCATTGATGGATGGTGGTCGGGCTTCCAAATTAGATTTTCCACCTTCCTTTTCTTCTCCTCTTTTCACTTCATCTATAAATGTAAGAGCTTGGCTCATTGCAAAAGGGTGGGATCTTGGCATTCTTGAAATTGTAATAGATTTGAAAATAATCAATACATAAGTCTTTTCCCCTTCTTCCTCTACAATTCTTTCTTTCCTTGTTCAAATTTATGAATCATCCATCTTTGCATGCTAAGAAACTTTGTGTTCTGGTTAATATGATTTTGAGAACTTTGTGTCTGTGAAATTATATCTGTTATAAACATGAATGATTCCATTCTACATCTCTTTTGCTCAATACGCATAAGGTTATACTCTGCTACCTATATTACCTAAAAGTATTGTTATTTTCTTCCTCTCTCATCTCATTTCTTCTTCCATTCTTTCATATTGATGATCTTTGGGCATATGAATGTTTCAAAGTATCAGGAATCCACACTTTGAAAGTTGTACATTTGTATATAAGTTTTGTTGCTTGCTTTCAATAAGGGAACCTCTCCCATTAAAGAGGAGGGACTTGTTGTCCCTTGACTGTAGTTTGTTAAAGTATCATTTTAAAAACCAGCACGGTGATAGATGTAGATAAAAATATAATGTGTAGTGATAAAATGTAAAGCTAGACCCATATATAATGTAGCCTAGCGTAGTATGTAGAGTGTATGGATGAAATGTAAAACTAGACTCATAGGTAATGATGACTAGTATAGTATATGGAAGATGTATGATATAAAAATGTGCAGTGTATAATGTGACTAAGTGTGTAGATAGTGTAATGAATGTAATGCGTAGATGAGGATTAGTATAGTGTAGAAATAAGTGTAGAAGGAATGGTGTATGACGTGTAATGTAGGATGAAATGGAATATGTAGTGCCTATGGTGCAATGTGTGGAGGTTCAATGTAATGGTAATCCCTCAACAGTCAAGTGTGAACCGAAGCACAAGAGTGCATCATCGGGTAATGATGGTGTTATGATGCATGATATAGTATGTTTATAGGAAAGAAGGATGATGGATGATGATGTGGTGATGTGAGAATGGGGAGGGGAAATGAGATGCCATGCCCCCCAAACGAGTATGAATGAACTAACCAATGAGGGTGAAGGATGTAGGTCCCTCTATTGATGTTTGTGATGATGAAAATATAGGACCATGCTCGAGTAATGGTGGTATAGTAGATAAATGTTGCATGGGGAATGAAGTTGATATGCATGCTGATGGATGGATAGAAGAAAAATATCGTGGCGTAGTAAAGTGTGTTGGTGGTGGAGATCGAAGGAATGTAGTGTGCGTAGGGGAGGATGATCCACATGGAATAAAGCGAGGTGGTGATCGATGTCGGGATGTGGTGGTGGTCTTAAGAATAGGCCTATGCCAATGTGTAGGACTAATGGAGTGAAGTAGTTGCATAGAGGAAAATCAAGTAGGTGAACTAGGAGTAGAGTGTATTTTGGGAAACACCATAGGAGATGTGCAGGAGAGAGTAGAAGATGTACGAGTGATAGGACTAGAGGGTGGTGATAATGGAGGTAAAGGAGGGACATTGTTAATGGAAATAACTTGATTGTTTAAAACAAATTTAAGGCACAAGTGGTTCATGGAAATAATAGATTGGGATTGAGAATCCAATTAAGACCAAGAAGCAGGTCACATCCCTCGACTACTCGACCAACGAGGAAAGGGACAAGAAGAGTGAGAGGACCAAGCTGTGACATGTAACTTGACGATATGTCAACACCAATCCGGCACTATGATAATTCTTCACCGGGAACTCCTCGTGCTATGATTATTAACTAATGCACAACTCTTAGTTTGGTGGATGTAATCTGGAAACACAACAACAAACATAACACAAGAATACCATAGACTATGATAAGAAGGAATAATGATAAATCTGAAATATCAGTGTAAATTATAATATCAACATGAAATTGTTACAATCTCACCCATGAGGTTCTTCAAGTGTTATTAACTTCACTTGCCTTCAAACAATAACTATGGGAGAAACTTCACAATTACACCTCTTAATGGCTTCTTTAACACACCTTCAAAAATGATGGCTTCCTTTACACACTTACTCATACAATATTTCTCACTACTTCTCTCTATGCTAAATGAGGGGGGGTGGCCTCTTTATTTATAGGAATTCAGGATTATCCACCTTATCTCTAAGATAGGATAGGAAATATCTTCCGGCCAATCATATTCCATGCCTAAACTCTTGCCTTTACATGTAGGCTTATCTTCTAAGATAAGATAAACCTTATCATCTCACATGGGTTCCACCTTTTTAGAATTTTCCACAAATAAAATATACAAAATATTTATGACATCACTCTTTGTCCTTATTACAAATATAATATTTCTAATTCCTAATCATGTAGACCCTACTTCTCTACTTATCCCAACTTTGACATTTTAACATTACCGGACCACTTACGACAAATATTTACTTTTTACAACATTCCTATTGTACTTTGACTGTTATCGTACTCTACATTATTGGCGGCACCATACTGATGATGCCGTTATCTTCTATTGGATGCCACTACTAATTATACTTAACAACATCCTATTCCTAATACATACATTAATAAAATAGAAATTACGGAGGAAAATTTTAATGTCGACATTTTCCCCCTTCCTAACTTCTACTCCGTCCTTGGAGTAGACTCTTATGGACATTCTGAAGCTGGTGCTTGGAAAATCTTTAACTTGTCATGGTTGACCCATTTTGTAATGGGAGTACCATCCAATTCCTCTAGTCGATATGTACCATTTTCATGCATAGCTACTATTTTGTAGGGCCCCATCCACTTTGGAAGAAATTTTCTCTGTCTTCTTTTTTTGTATCTAGAATCATATACTAGAACCAAGTCATTCACATGAAATGGAGACCAACGGATCTTTTGATCAAAGTATTCCTTCTACTTCATTTTCTTCTTATAGCTTGTATCCTTCGCTATTTCCCTCATTTCCTCTAGCAAATGAAGATGTACCAACCTTTCTTTTATTGAATCACTTTCATCCATCCTTTCATTTTTCATAACTCTCATAGTGGGAATATCAAACTCAATAGGAAGAACTGGATCAATGCCATAAGCCAACTGAAATGGGGAGTATCATGTTGTTGACTTTGATGTTGCCCTATATGCCCATAATCTTTGCATGAATCCTTTTATCCCACTTATGTACCTCTAAAGGCTACATCTTTTGCTAGAATTTGACACAACACAAAATTTGTTCGTTCCACTTGTCATTTGTGCTTGGCTTGTATGTTGTTTCCTTCTTGTGCTTAATAGAAAACTTATTGACTAGGGCTTCTACCACCTCATTAATGAAGTGGCTTCCTTGATCTATTACAATTTCTAATGGGCAACCAAATCTGGTGACAATGCGTTCATATATGAACCTTGCCACTTCATCCATGGAAGTTGTTTTCAATGGCCTAGCTTCAACCCACTTGGTTAAATAATATGTGGCAACTACAATATACTTATTTTGGCGTGGGGTAGTTGGAAGTGGACCTACAATATCTATTCCCCACTTTTCAAAGGGACCAAGTGGAAGAATAGGGCATAATGGAGCTGATGAAGTCTTACGGTTACCATGTGTTTGAAAAATATCACATGTCTTACAATAATTATAACAATATCTAAAAGAGTGGGCGGTGATAACTGCGTCCAAGATCCTTCTTGTTGTAAGTTGTCCAGAGAAGTGTCCTCCACATGTACCATTGTGGAATTCTTTTATCAGCTCCTTCCCTTGATCACGTCTAACTGCCCTCTTGTCTTTGTCCATCAGGTCCTATTCGAAATAATACTCCATGTAGAATAGAATATGGATGGTAGCTTGAGTAATCTTTCTCTTAGTCTTTGCATTGGCACCATCAGGAAACTTGAATTCATTTAGATAATTCCAAATATCTATGTATTCACTAGGGATTGTGTCAAGAGATAACAATGCTGCATCTGGGAAATCATCATCATCACAAGGCAAACCTAAACCATCATAGGCTCGAGAGAGTGCATCTACATTGACATGCTTCTTTCCTGGCCTATCTATAATATCAAATTCAAATTCTTGTAGCAAAATTATCCATCTTGTTATCCTCCCTGATGGGTTAGGCTTATTGATAATATATTTTAGAGCCTGATGATCTATTACAACTATAAATTTCTACCCTAGCAAGTAATTTCTAAACTTCTTTACAGCAAAAATGATAGCTAGAGCCTCTTTTTCAGTTACAGTATAATTTACCTCAGCACTGCTCATTTGTCTGCTCCCAAAGTAAATTGGATGATCATTCCCATTTTCATCCTTTTGGCTCAGAGTACTTCCTAGTGCTGCATCTGAGGCATCAGTATACACAATGAATGGCTTGCTCAATCTGGATTCTTTAAAACGGTGAAGACACGGGGCTTCCTTGATTGTTCAAAATCTTCATGCGCCTTATTTCCTGGTTCATAAGTAACATCCTTCTTCAAGAACTGGGTTAGTGGCTGTGTAATCTTTGAGAAATTCTTGATGAACCTTCTATAGTAACCCACATGGCCTAAAAATGATCTCAACTTACTTCTATTCATAGGAAATGGTAACTCTTTGATTTTTGAAACTTTATCAGGATCAGTACCAATACCATCTCTGGATACAACATGCCCTAACAAAATACCTTTAGAACATCCAAAGACACACTTTGTAGGGTTTAGTGAGGCTTGTGCTTCATCTAACCTTTGAAATGTTGTCTCCATCTGGTGCAAGTGGTCCATCTTGCTCCCATAGATGCAAAAATCATCCAGAAATACTCTAATGAAGTTCCCAATGTAGGGTTCAAACACCCTATTCATCAAGCGTTGGAACGTTGTTGGAGCATTACATAACCCAAAAGGCATAACTTTATAAGAAAACGTTCCCAAGGAGTGGTGAACATGGTCTTGATTGATCTTTCTCTGCTATACGAACTTGGTTGTATCCGCTATATCCATCAACAAAACTATAACACTCCTGGCTAGCTACTTCGTCCAAAATCTGATCTAAGAATGGAAGAGGGTAATGATCCTTCTTTGTTGCCTTATTGAGCTTCTATAATCACACAAATGTGTAGCTTCCTCATTCTTTTTTATTGAGATCACAATGGGAGAAACCCATTCTAAATTCTCCATGCAAATATAAATCTTGCATCAAGCAACTTATCTATTTTTCTTTTACGAGTCTTGGAAAAATTAGGATTCATTCTATATGGCATTTGCTTTATGGGCTTAGCACCATCTACCTGACTCAACAAAATGTTCTACCCAACTTACTTGACATGGAGTTCCTTGTAATCAAAAGTGAATATGTGTATGTACCTTGAAAGAGTTGGAGGTAGGATTCCTTCTCACTCTCCATCACAGCATCACCAATCTTTATTTGTTGGAGACGATCATCAATTTCTTCTTCAGATAATTTTATGGGATCATGAGTTGGTGTGACTAGAAGGATATCCATGACCGAAACATCAACCTCACTTTCTTCATCTTCAGTGTCCACTTCACTAGTACTCAAGTAATCAGAGGATGTCCAATCATCAGTTTCATCACTTGAATCCACAGGTTCTGCCTTATGATGCCGAGGGATCACATTTATCTTCACCCTCTCTCTACCACGTCCAAGTGTCATGAAGCCTTCATTCCAGTAGTTTCTTGCATGAACTCTCCTTAGCCATGGTCTTCCCAACAACATTGGGTACACAATAGTACCATTTTTCATCACCTGAAAGTCTACCACACATATAACACCCATGCATGAGATATTGCCACATTTGAAACTACACCTTACGGTTTAGTTTTCCTTTATTTAATGACCTTAACATAAGTGTTGAGGGCGATCAATTTTTAAACCCAACATATTCATTACAGACTCGGTCATTACATTAACTGCAGCACCTCCATCAACTAAGACATCATGAATTGAAATACCATTACATAATACCTCAGCTTGTGGAGTGTAGGGATCCGCCTCTACCTCCAAAGCAGGGACCTCAAGCCTCCTTCCTTTGTTGAGCATTGAGTCCACTTGTGCAGCTCCCGCCTCTTCTCGAAGAAGACATAGCCAAGAGTTGACCATATGTAATATTTGCAAGCCTTTTGGACAGATCATCTAAGATGGAGTATGGTCCTTGTCCTTGTGAAATCGAGAAAATCCTGCACACCCAACTTTCTTCTCTATGTTTCTTACTAGTTTCTCCTTTCATCTTCTTAGGATCATTTCCATCTTGGTTATCTTTTTCTTTCTTTCTTTTTGTTACAAACACATCTACTTCATTATTTATGCTCTTATCTACTACATCAAAAGAATTCACAGGTGCTTTCCCTTTATCATTATCTCTTGTACAGATGTAGAAGCTCTATCTGGACAATTATACTTATAATGACCCTTTTATAACAACCATAACAAACAACTTCAGAAATATTTCTTTTTGGACCTCTATCTCCTCCCTAAGAACTAAATTCTTTTCCTTGAAGAAGATTAATAGTTAACTGACCCATCTTTCTGAGTAGATCTTCATACTCAGTAGATGTACTAGGAGAAGGATTTGTGCTCACCGAGAGTGGTTGTGGATTCTAGACCAAAGGTGCTGGTGTAGGCTCTACTTTAGCAACAATTTCTTTGGGCTCCTCTTCCATGCTTTCTTCTTGCCTTCTTGCAATCTCCTTTGCTTGTTCAATGGTAGTTGGGCGGTCATACTTCACTCGTTTGTCGATCTCTGGCTTCATCCCAAGAATGAAGTGCTTACAGAGGAGATTATCCACGCCATTCATTAACCCATCCGCTAATCCTTCCTTCCGGATCTGGGCATCGAGCTTCCTCCTTAGCTCTAGAACATGAGCATGATAATCTCTTATCTTCTCCTTCTCTCCTTGGGCTAGCTTTGTGATATCGATCATGAGATCTGCATATTTTTGTTATTCACCAAATTCTTCAAGAAAAATTTAGTTAATAAATCCCATGAGTTTTTCACATTATCACCTAGTGTTTTGAACCACCTAAGGGTTGAACCATCCAAAAGGTAGGAAAAATTCAGTCCATTGTTCCCTTCTTATAAGGCCATTACAAATACAAGATCGTTTAAACTCTTGAATGAAAGAGGAAGCATCTTCATTAGATTGGGCTGAAAAAATAGGAATCTTCCCCATTTCCAAAAGTAACCACAGTGAAATACCAACCCACAAGTACAATCAACAAGACTTATGTGCACAAATAATTGGAATCACTATAATAGAAAATAGAAATGACCACGGTAAACTATGGTAAAACTTGACTTACTGCGGTAAAAACTAACTTTACTGTGGTAAACACTATTCATAGTAAAAAGTGAAGTTACTACGGTAAATACTATTCACGGTAAAAAGTGACTTTACTGCGGTAAATACTATTCACGGAAAAAAGTGACTTTACCATGGTAACTACTATGCACAGTAAAAACAAGGTTACCCTCCAAATATTTTCTAACTAAGTGGGAATATTTCTCCAGAAAATCCACCAACGAGGAATGGTCCCGGAAATGGAACCAAAATGTCAACACCAATCCGGCACTATGATAATTCTTCACCAGGAACTCCTCGTGCTATGATTATTAACTAATGCATAACTCTTAGTTTGGTGGATGTAATCTGGAAACACAACAACAAACATAACACAAGAATACCATAGACTATGATAAGAAGGAATAATGATAAATCTGAAATATCAGTGTAAATTATAATATCAACATGAAATTGTTACAATCTCACCCATGAGGTTCTTCAAGTGTTATTAACTTCACTTGCCTTCAAACAATAACTATGGGAGAAACTTCACAATTACACCTCTTAATGGCTTCTTTAACACACCTTCAAAAATGATGGCTTCCTTTACACACTTACTCATACTGATATTTCTCACTACTTCTCTATGCTAAATGACGGGGGTGGCCTCTTTATTTATAGGAATTGGGATTATCCACCTTATCTCTAAGATAGGATAGGAAATATCTTCTGGCCAATCATATTCCATGCCTAAACTCTTGCCTTTACATGTAGGCTTATCTTCTAAGATAAGATAAACCTTATCATCTCACATGGGTTCCACCTTTTTAGAATTTTCCACAAATAAAATATACAAAATATTTATGACATCACTCTTTTCCTTATTATAAATATAATATTTCTAATTCCTAATCATGTAGACCCTACTTCTCTACTTATCCCAACTTTAACATTTTAACATTACCGGACCACTTATGACAAATATTTACTTTTTACAACATTCCTATTGTACTTTGATTTGTTACCGTATTCTACATTATTGGTGGCACCGTCTTGATTTACATCGTTATCTTCTATTGGACGCCACTACTAATTATACTTAACAACATCCTATTGCTAATACATACATTAATAAAATAGAAATTACGGAGGAAAATTTTAATGTCGAGATACCATAAGGTCTTTTTAACGAATAGTAGATTTGTGATGGAGGATAACTGATAGACCATAAGAGGGATAGGGAACATGCACTAATGGGCCAAGATGGATCAACCTTAGTGATGTTAAGGATGGTCGAGCTGATAGATGTGTTTATGTATAAATAAGCATATGTAAATGTAGTGTGGTAATCAACATTAGAAAAAGAGATGAGGGTGACACAACTTCGGTGTTAGTAGAATTAGGAAATCAAGTGCTCCTGAATCTATAGGTGAGGGTGCATGATATGTATGATTAGTGGAAGAATCTGTGGTCTTTTTATCACATTGTTGGGAGTCATTATTAAAAATTTTGAGTTTACCTTTTTTTAGTGGGAGTAGAGCTAGTAGATTCTAGAAATTTGAGTTGATCATTGTCAATTAGGTCTTGGATAATTGTTCAGAGTTTTAGGCATCGATTTGTAGAATTTCCCACACAGATGATGATAATCACAATGGAATTTTTCATTATAGTTTCATCCTTTGGGTCGTGATGGGTCTAACTCGAGTGGTGGAGGAAGGGTAATGAGGTTGGTGTGGAGGAGTTAATTTAATAGAGATGTGACGCCATGAGAAGGTTTCTAAACATTCTCCTAGGCTAGTATGGTGAACTTCCTTAGACGGGGTAATGTATTAATGAGTGAGTTTAGTGTTGGTTGGCTTAGATGTAGAGGGCTTGAATGGTGTCTTGTTTTGAAAATGAGTGGAGGATGAAGGTTTCTCCTGATACTTAATTTTTCCAATGGATAAAAGTTTAGATTCACGTAGCTTAAGAGTATGACAAAGTTGATCAAAAGAAGAAAATGCCTCAAAGAGAACACTTTCTTGGAGAGGTGGTAAAAGACTCTAGATAAACAAATCTTGTAACTCAAAATTGATAAGTACATTGGTCATTTTAGTGATATTATTCTTATATCATAAAACATAGTTAGCAAATTGTTCATTGGATCCTGTTTAAGTAGTGCTATTTAGGCATAAGACATATTAGAACCTATGTTGATAGATAAATGTGTAAGGAAAGTATCGGCTAGATGGGTGAATGAAGTAACTGAATGGATAGGTAAATTATAAAACCAATGCATGACATAGTCATGGAGACTACGAGGAAATATTTTAGCTAAGAGAGTATGATCGTCACAAGAAAATCTAGACAAGAAACATGAAAGGCCCGAAGATGCTCCTAGCGGGTCACCATGCCCATTGAAAATGGGCAACTTAGGGGTAAAAAAATTGGAAGGAAGGGGATAAGTAGAGATGGTAGGTGCAAATGGAGTATGCAATAACAAGGTATAATCTAAAGATGGAGATGTAGTAGCTTTATTGCAACTTATGAATTTGAGCCTGGAGATTGTGATACAAAGAGGTTAAATCTTGATTACCAATAGAGGAGGCTTTCCTTTCATGCAAAACTAAAGGAGGCATAAAATGATTGGTAGGAGTGGGGATAGAAACTGAAATAGTAGAGATAGGTAGAAGCATAAAAGGTGGTGGTTGAGTGGCTACAACAGTTGGTAGAGCCACAAAAGAATTGAGTTTGGCCAAGTTGGTAGCTTCCTCACGAGCCACATGTAGAAGTAAATCTAGATCCTAGGGATGCACAACAAGGTGATCATTAATGGATTTAAGGTGAGCTTCAATAAATTCCTCATGAGAGTGAGCCATGGGAAAGGGAAGAAGGAAACCCTAGCAAGGTGAGAAAGGTGAGTCTAGAAGCATATATGGTCGGGTTCACCAAAATGATTAACTAAAATTAAACTAAACTATGGGAAGTATAGAAAACTAGTTAATCTAATATAGGAGGACTAAAACGCTGTAAACTATGCTAAAATAGTATGGAAATGATTTTAAGTAATTATGTCAAATGAAATAAAACCCTAACTATGTAAAGATACAAAAGGAAAGGACTTATTTGATTGTTAGAGATTGTCGCATGTCTGACTGTAGATCCTGTAAGTAGAAACGATCACTCAAGGGTCCTGTAGAGGTCAAATATGGGAGATATAAATAGATTGTAACACCCGAAGGGAAGGTATTGGGGTGCACTAGCTGCCATGGTCTATAGAATAGGCACTTTGGTCTCTACAAATGCTCAAATTATGGTTTGGTAGTGTTGCAAGATGCCCACGAAATTCTCGTTCATGTCATGATTGGATCTTCTAAACAAAGGTGTTGAGTGTGTGAAATAATGCAAGATGAAGGAATGACCTATAAAATAAAAAGAAGTATCAAAATCCTAAAATAAAAGATGTAAAATGAATGGGTCAGATTGACCTCACTGCCACAACAAGTGGGCTTAATAATCTAAGTGTTGCACTACATTTCAGACCCAAATGTAGTTCTGGTGTGTGTGTGTGTGTGTGTGTGTGTGTGTGTGTGTGTGTGTGTGTGTGTGTGTGTGTGTGTGTGTGAGAATGTCACGCCTAGGTGTCCTTGTGCGTAAAGTTTGCACTTTGTCAAGTAGCGAGCAATAATAACTATAGAAAATGTAATAACATGTGTGCATGAAATATAATAGAAACCCTCCCCCTATGTTATGTGTGTTGATGCAGATCTCTTAGCCTTGATGCATGACACTATGTGGATGCAAGTGATGCAATGGATGCAACTCTAGATAGAGTGATAGTAGTATGTGACGTTAGGACCCTCATTATGGTCTTATAAATTTGTATTTATAGGGTTCTCTTTCTCTAATTTTGTAATTAACCTCGACATGGCTGACTAGGAAAAAGATAAGGATGAAAAATGGCTAGAAGAGGCCCAAAAAGAGGTGGGAAAGAAGAACATGGATCGAGTGCCCCAGTGGGACTAGGGCACCCCGGTGCCCCATTTAGGCTAAAATGATGGGACAATTATGAAATAGGTGGATATGCATAGGAAAATATGTGGGAATGATGAAATAAAAGGTAAAAATAAGATGGCCAAAAGGTGGGATTAATTAGTACTTTCTTCACTTGAGAACCCAGTAGTATAAGATCAAAGCTAAATGATACTTAAGTGCATGATTTTGTGTCTACACATTACTTACACATATACTACTTATTTTCTAATGATCATATACAACATCAAATTACAACCAACTTCACGCCACATTTTCCACCCGCACTTGTGTTTTATGAGCTCACAACATTTGCATCCCACATTTTGGAGAATAATCAAGAGCACCCACAATCCAAAAAATCCAAAGATTATACAAGTCCAAGTGCTTCTACAATCTTCTTTGAGGTTTGCAAGAAGGCTACAATTGAGTTTTGCTTTGTGTTTATTTTTTGACTTTTGTTTGTATTTAGTTTTCATTGCTTACACATATACTACGTATTCCCTAATGATCATATACAATGCATATTTCTTACATCAACATGTTTAGTTCATATATTTTATATGGTTCACATCTTGGATTCTTTGATTACATGTGTTATACAACTAAAAATTTATCTTTTGAGTTAAGTGATACATGGCAACATCCCTCATCTCAAAAGAGACATATTGTGAAATATTCCAAAAGTTTGCATAGACGATGGACAAAGTGTGAAGTAGAAGTTCATCATTACAACACACAAGTTCACTACATACATTTATCATATTTTCATGAACTTGAGTTGGTTCATTATTGCATATTACATATTCGGTCAAGATATTTATCATGTTTACATGGACTTATGATGATTCATTATTACCGATTAAAATCTCACTCATGAACGTTATCATAATTACATGGACATGGGATGGTTCAACATTATAGAGTAACATTTTCTAATAAATTTACATGGAATTGACATAGCTTCATCTTACGAATGCAATTACACGTATGATATTTAATCAATTTATATCAACATGGATTTCATCTATGACCAATGCAATGGTGACACAATTTTCATACATACTAGATGGTGATGTAAATACTTAGTGCTTCGATAGTGACTTAGTTGCCTAATGTTAAATGGTGATTTAGTTCTCACATGAGATATTCAAGCATTCCCTATAAAAACACATGGGCGAATTAAGTGTATTCATTTCATGCTTTTACAACATTTACATGCTCCAGCTTTTTATATATGTTGAATCTATATCTTTGTAGATATTTAATATACATATTTTCCATGTGATTTCACATATTCGGATTTCTATGGCATGGGGAAACACTTAGTTGATATATTAGATATTTTCATATCTATATTGGGGCATCTTACATACATGGTCTACTTAGATAATATATTTAGAATTTTCAGAAAGCATCCTATAATGTATATGTTGGGGGATATCTACCATATTATGGAAATACCGCAACGTGGGCATCTTGCATATGGAGCTTATATAGATCATATATATGCATGCTAGTTCATCAATGATACATGTCTATTATTATTTTTTATCTTACAACGTTTTCTATGTTATGTTTTATCTTATAGTCACATTGTTTACCTCTAGGTACGTATATGGCATGCTTCATGCTCATTTATTGTTGTTCATTGATTTAATTCTTATTTACTAAACAATGTTATACTTGTTTGACCTTATTGTTCATGGGCTCATTTTAAATCTCATGCATTATTTGACACATTATCTATCTCATTTCTTGTCTTAGGCACATTGTTTGTTTAATCACTTGTTAGTTTTTGCAACTACTTTTGTTATGCCATCATTTGTTTTACACACTTGAATTCTCTATGTACTTTTTCTCTATGCACATGTTTTCTCTATGTCATTGTTTTCTATATGAATTGTTTACTTTATGTCAATGTTTTCTTTATACACTTGTTTTCTCTATGCATTGATTTCTCTATGTACTTATTTTAACTAAACATTGTGTGATATATCTCTTAATTTAGATTGTAGTATTTTATTTCCACACACACATTATACGCGCTAGCACTTCATTTAGACATATCCGAACGCTCACCAAAAGTGCACGTGAATTACAAGAGTCCCTCCTTTATGATGCTTGTCAGAATTTAGCATGCATATTCATCATATTAATTAGGCAAGAAACCATTCATGCACAGATAACCATTACATCCACATTAATTTGGAAACACATATAATAAGGAAAACACTCAATCCATGTAACCATAATTAATACCAACTGCATTGTTAAATCACCATACTAAGATCAATGAACAAATAATATCCAACCACAATTATCTATCATTAAACAAAATTCATTACCAAACTGAAGTTGAATACATAACCAATTTATACCACAAGACGCAAATCCATATGTAAATCCCTACAACACGATGACTATGAATCATATAAGCATAACAATGAATACCACAAAAAAAACAACTACATAAGGTATATATAGGGGTGGGGACTTGCCCTTCACCGCACACATGCACTCTCCTAATAATAGACATGGTCACAAAAATAACTTGCATGCTTTCTTTCCTAAAAATAGCCATGCGTACAAAACTTGCATGCTTTTATAACTTTTGTTAATAATAGATTAATCCTAAAGATAAGAATTTATTTAATCCTATTATTAACCTCCTCCATGTGTGTTCTATATGTGTTTTTATCGCTTGCTTGGTCATCACTTCAAGTCTATTTTTAGCCCAATTTGAAAAATCAGCTAAGTCCCACCATTAGTTCATGTGTGTGTGCAGTCTCGCGCACTACCCCCGTTCAACATCTATGTGTGTCCTTTTTGCACGTTATCCCTATCCCTCTTATGTGTGTTTTCTTGTGCATAAGCCTCTATGCTTGTTTGGTACTTAGTCAATTTTCCCAACCAACATTACCCCACACTAGGTATGTTGTTCATCCTCGCAACACTGAATAAATGAATGAATAAAGAATGTATAAAGAATAATGTGGATATGATCAAAGAATGAAATAATATATCAACGCACACTGATATTTACTCTTGGGCCTTGATGCGTAGTTCAGAATATCCTTATTGATTATGGCCTCCATCTCTTCTCATTTCACTAACGCTTTACTTGTATCTTGAACCAACCTTGCTACTTCCAACATCTTCTCGGGGTCATAACCTCCCCTTATGCTTTAGCTCCCTTATAACTCTAGCTAGGCTTGAGATCAATCCTTCCATGTCATCTATCCTTCACATGACAAGGGATCCCAGTTCCTTAATCCTTGTCTCATATGCTTCCTTGACTTTTTCAAGGCATCCCGCTTCTACACAATCTCTACCAAAAAAATTCATGTCTCGAGTGTCCTCCTTCTTCAACGGCACTGCATGCATGCCAACTTCGCTTCCTTCCGAGTAGTATGTTCCTTGAGGATGGATTCAAGGTCTTGATAATTATCAAAATCTCATCCCACCTTTTTCAATGAATCCTTCATTTTCTTTCACAAAGCCTCGTATTCTACAATCTTGTGTGCTATCGCCTCTTATTCTTCTTCTTTTCAAAGAACTAAGTCTTATTGTGGCATTCCCTACACACTCGAATTCTCTTGCAAAATAATTTGGACCAAATATTCCAAATAATGTAGTGTCGAGGGGTACGTATCCTTAGCTTTCTCTTCAAACTCAGGATGTGCTATCATGATTCCATCTCGCAATCTAGATAACCATGTCAAGATAATACTTGGCCCACTTTTCTACCTTCCGATTCACCTATATAAGTTGTTAAATCTCCTACCCCTTATCCTTTTTATCTTCAAGCAATACTCGGATGGTGGCCTCATAGTTGAGGTTTATCCAAGCTACTTCTACCACCATTTTATTCAAAAACATTGCTATCCTACTCATTTTTAGTTCTATCAGCTTCACAGTTAAAATTTCTCTTGGTGCCTTCTTCATTTTGTGCTTAACAAACGCCTCTTCAATTATCTCAAATTCAGGTTCATCCATGTGATTATGCATACTCCATGAGAGCATCTTTCTCATGCGCATGGACACACCTTCAGGGTTGATCACTTCCCAACCATAGAGGTCCTTACTCTCTACACAAGAATACCATTGACTATGATAAGACAAGAATGACGACAAATCTGAAATATCAAAATAAATTATAATATTAACATGAAATCATATAATCTCACCCATGAGATACTTCAACAAGACTATGGGAGAAACTTTACAATTACACCTCTTGATGGCTTCTTCAACACACCTTTAATCGATGGCTTCCTTCGCACACTTCCTACAATATTTCTCACTACTTCTTTCTATGCTAAATGAGGGGGTGGCTCTCTATTTATAGAACTTCCAGCTTATCCATCCTATCTCTAAGATAGGATAAGAAATCCACTCGACGAATCATATTCCATACCTTAACTCTTATCTCGTACATGTAAGCTTATCTCGTTAAGATAAGATAAACCTTATCATTTTACATGGGTTCCACATTTTTAGACTTTTTACAAATAAAATACACAAAATATTTATGACCTCACTCCTTGTCCTTATTACCAATATAATATTTCTAATTCCTAATCATGTAGACCCTACTTCTCTAATTACCCAAACTTTGACATTTTAACATTACCGACCACTTACTTACAAATATTTACTTTTTACAACATTCCTATTGTACTTTGATGCATACCGCATCCACATTATGGCGGCACCGCATCGACGGCGCCGTTATCTTCTATCGACGCTACTACTAATTACACTTAACAACATCCTATTCCTAATACATACATTAATGAAATAGAAATTTTGGAGGAAAATTTTAGTGTCGACATCTTCCCCTTCCTAGCTTCTACTCCGTCCCTGAGTAGACTATTCGTGCTTGGAAAATCTTCAACTTGTCGTGGTTGACCCATTTCGTAATGGGAGTGCCATCCAATTCCTCCAAATGCAGACGTACTCATTTTCATGCACAACCTGCTATTTTGTAGGGCCCCATCCATTTTGGAAGAAATTTTCTCTCTTCTTCTTTTTTTTGTATCTCGAATCATATACTAGACCAAGTCATTCACATGAAATGGAGACCATCGGATCTTTTGATCAAAGTATTCCTTCTCGCTTCATTTTCTTCTTATGGCTTGTATCCTTTGCTATTTCCTCATTTCCTCTAGCAAAT
Source organism: Taxus wallichiana var. yunnanensis (assembly GCA_018340775.1). Taxonomy (NCBI): domain Eukaryota; kingdom Viridiplantae; phylum Streptophyta; class Pinopsida; order Cupressales; family Taxaceae; genus Taxus; species Taxus wallichiana. Next base: position 492,384,571 of record CM031243.1, on the reverse strand, counting down.
GAAGATGTACCAACCTTTCTTTTATCAATCACTTTCATCCATCCTTTCATTTTTCATAACTCTCACAAAGGGGAATATCAAACTCAATAGAAGAATCGGATCAATGCCATAGGCCAACCGAAATGGGGAGTATCCTGTGTTGACTTTGATGTTGCCCTATATGCCCACAATGCTGCATGAATCCTTTTATCCCATTTATGTACCGCAAGGCCGCATCTTTTGCTAGAATTTGACACAAAGACAAAATTTGTTGCTCCACTCCGCCCATTTGTGCTTGGCTTGTATGTTGTTGCCTTCCCGTGCTTGGATAGAAAACTTATTGACTAGGCTTCTACCACCTCATTAATGAAGTGGCTTCCTTGATCTGTATACAATTTCTAATGGACAACCAAATCCGTGACAATGCGCTCATATATGAACCTTGCCACTTCATCCATGGAAGTTGTTTTCAATGGCCTAGCTTCAACCCACTTGGTTAAATAACTGTGGCAACTACAATATACTTATTTTGACGTGATGTAGTTGGAAGTGGACCTACAATGTCTATTCCCATTTTTCAAAGGGACCAAGGGGAAGAATAGGACATAATGGAGCTCGATGAAGTCTTACGGTTACCATGTGTTTGACAAATATCACATGTCTTACAATAATTATAACAATCTTTAAAAAGAGTGGGCCTGATAACCTCGCATCCAAGATCCTTCTTGCCGTAAGTTGTCCAGAGAAGTGCCTCCACATGTACCATTGTGGAATTCTTCTAGCAGCTCCTTTCCTTGATCACGTCCAATCGCCTCTCAGATCTGGCTCCATCGTGTCCTATTCAAATAATGCTCCATGCAGTAATAGAATATGGACGATCGGCTTGAGTAATCTTTCTCTTAGTCTTTGACGGCACCATCAGAAACTTGAATTCATTCAGATAATTCCAAATATCTATGTATTCACTAGGGATTGTGTCAAGGGAGAACAATGTGCATCGGGAAAATCATCATCATCACAAGATGATCCTAAACCATCATAGGCTCGAGAGAGTGCATCCGCATTGATGCTTCTTTCCGGCCTATCTATAATATCAAATTCAAATTCTCAGTAGCAAAATTATCCATCTGCTATCCTCCCCGATGGGTTAGGCTTATTGACAATATATTTCAGAGCTCGATGATCCGTTACAACTATAAATTTCTGCCCTAAAGCAAGTAATTTCTAAACTTCTTTACAAAGAAAATGATAGCCAGAGCCTCTTTTTCAAGCATAAGATAGTTTACCTCAAGATCGCTCATTTGTCTCGCCTCCCAAAGTAAATTGGATGTTCATTCCCATTTTCATCCTTTTGGCTCAAAGTACTACCTAGTGCTGCATCTCGAGGCATCAAGTGTACACAATGAATGGCTTGCTCCAACTGGATTCTTCAAAACAGTGAAGACACTGTGGCTTCCTTCATTGTCCAAAAGCTTCATGCGCCTTGTTCCCGGTTCATAAGCAACATCCTTCTTCAAGAATCGGGTTAGTGGTCTGTGCAATCTTTGAGAAATTCTTGATGAACCTTCTATAGAACCCACATGGCCTAAAAATGATCTCAACTTACTTCTATTCATAGGAAATGGTAAATCTTTGATTTTTGAAACTTTATCGTGATCAGCACCAATACCATCTCTCGGATACAACATGCCCTAACAAAACGCCTTTTAACATCCAAAGACACACTTTGTAGGGGTTTAGTGAGGCTTGTGCTTCATCTAACCTTTGAAATGTTGTCTCCATCTCGGTGCAGTGGTCCAACTTGCTCCCATAGATGCAAAAATCATCCGTAAATACTCCGATGAAGGTCCCAATGTAGGGTTCGAACACCCTATTCATCAAACGCTGGAATGTTGCTGAGCATTACACAACCCAAAAGGCATAACTCTATAAGCAAACGCTCCCCAAGGAGTGGTGAACGTGGTCTTCACTGATCTTTTCTCGCTATACGAACTTGGTCAGAGCCGCTATATCCATCAAAGAAACTATAAGCACTCCCGCCGCCTACTTTGGCCCAAGATCCGATCTCAAAATGGAAGAGGGTAATGATCCTTCTTTGTTGCCTTATTGAGCTTCCTGTAATCAACACAAATGCGTAGCTTCCCATTCTTTTTTATTGAGATCACAATGGGAGAAACCCATTCGAATTCTCCACAAAGAAATATGAATCCCGCATCAAGCAACTTATCTATTTCTTCTTTTACGCCTTGGAAAAATTAGGATTCATTCTATATGGCATTTGCTTTATAGGCTTAAAGCACCATCTACCACTCAATACAATGTTCTACCCAACTTACTTGACGGAGTTCCTTGTAATCAAAAGTGAATAGGTGTATGTACCTTCGAAAGAGCCGGAGGTAGGATTCCTTCTCACTTCCATCACAAAGATCACCAATCTTTATTTGTTGGAGACGATCATCAACTTCTTCTTCAGATAATTTTATGGGGTCATGAGTGGTGTGTGATCGGCAGATATCCATGACTCGAAACATCCACCTCGCTTTCTTCATCTTCAAAGTGTCCACTTCACCGGTACTAGAGTAATCGAGGATGTCCAATCATCGCCATCACTTGAATCCACAAGTGTTCTACTTTATGATGTCGAGGGATCACGTTTATCTTCACCCTCTCTACCACGTCCAAGTGTCATGAAACCTTCATTCCAGTAGTTTCTGCATGAACTCTCCTTAGCCATGGTCTTCCCAAACAAAGATTGGGTACGCAACAAAGCATTCATTTTTCATCACCCGAAAGTCTACCACACATACAACACCCATAACAGATATTGCCACATTTGAAACTACACCTTCTCGGTTTAGTTTTTCCTTATTTAATGACCTTAACATAAGTGTCAAGGGCGATCAATTTTTAAACCCAACATATTCATTACAGACTTGGCCATTACATTAATCGCAGCACCTCCATCAACTAAGACATCATGAATTGAAATACCATTACATAATACCTCACTTGTGGAGCATAGGGATCCGCCTCCGCCTCCAAAACAGGACCTCAACCTCCTTCCTTCTTCGAGCATTGAGTCCACCTCGCAACTCCCGCCTCTCTTCTCGTAAGACATAGCCAAGAGTTGACCATATGTAATATTTGCAGTGCCTTTGGACAGATCTTCCAAGATGGAGTATGGTCCTTGCCCCGTGAAATCGTAAAATCCCGCACACCCAACTTTCTTCTCCTATGTTTCTTACTAGTTTCTTCTTTCATCTTCTTAGATCATTTCCATCTTGATTATCTTTTTCTTTCTTTCTTTTTGTTACAAACACATCTACTTCATTATTTCGCTCTTATCTACTACATCAAAAGAATTCACATGTGTGCTTTTCCTTTATCATTATCTCCTTACCAGATGTAGAAGCTCTATCTCGGACAATTATACTTATAATGACCCTTTTATAACAACCATAACAAACAACTTCAGTAAATATTTTTTTTGGACCTCTATCTCTCCCCGAGAACTAAATTCCTTTCTCAAGAAGATTAATAGTTAATCGACCCATCTTTTTGAGCAGATCTTCATACTCAAGAGATGTATTAGGAGAAATATTTGTGCTCACCGGAGTGGTCAGGATTCAGACCAAAGGTGCCGGTGTAGGCTCTACTTTAGCAACAATTTCTTTGGGCTCCTCTTCCATGCTTTCTTCTTGCCTTCGCAATCTCCTTTGCTTGTTCAATGGTAGTCGGGTGGTCATACTTCACTCGTTGTCGATCTCCGGCTTCATCCCAAGAATGAAGTGCTTACAGAGGAGATTATCCACGCCATTCATCAACCCATCCGCTAGTCCTTCCTTCCGGATCCGGGCATCGAGCTTCCTCCTTAGCTCTAGAACACGAGCATGATAATCCCTTATCTTCTCCTTCTCTCCTTGGGATAGCTTTGTGATCTCGATCATGAGATCTCGCATATTTCGTTGTTCACCAAATTCTTCAAGAAAACTTTCGTTAATAAATCCCATGAATTTTTCACATTATCACCTAGTGTTTCAAACCACCTAAGTGCCGAACCATCCAAAAAGGTAGGAAAAATTCAGTCCATTGTTCCTTCTTATAAGGCCATTACAAATACAAGATCGTTTAAACTCTTGAATGAAAGAAGAAGCATCTTCATTAGATTGAGCTGAAAAAACAGAATCTTTCCCATTTTCAAAAGTAACCACCGTGAAATACCAACCCACAAGTACAATTAACAAGACTTATGTGCACAAATAATTGGAATCACTATACTAGAAAGTGACTTTACACCTTTCTACAAAGAAAATAGAAATGACCACGGTAAACTATGGTAAAACTTGACTTACTACGGTAAAACTCGATTTTACCGTGGTAAACACTATTCACGGTAAAAAGTGAAGTTATCATGCGGTAAATACTATTCACGGTAAAAAGTGACTTTATCATGCGGTAATTACTATTCCCAAAGAAAAAGGACTTTACCAGTGGTAACTACTATTCATGGCAAAAATGACTTTAACATGGTAACTACTATTCACGGTAAAATGACTTTACCATGGTAACTACTATGCACAGAAAAACAAGTTACCCTCCAATTAATTTTTGCCTAAGTGGGAATATCTCTCCGTAAAATCCACTAACGAGGAATGGTCCCCAACGGAACCAAAATGTCATCACCAATCCTAAAGCACTATGATAATTCTTCACCGGAACTCTCGTGCTATGATTATTTACTAATGCACACCTTTAGTTTGGTGGATGTAACTGAAACAAAACAACAACCGAACACAAGAATACCATGACTATGATAAGACGTAATGACGACAAATCTGAAATATCAAAATAAATTATAATATTAACATGAAATCATATAATCTCACCCATGAGATACTTCAACAAGACTATGGGAGAAACTTTACAATTACACCTCGATGGCTTCTTCAACACACCTTTAATCGATGGCTTCCTTCGCACACTTCCTACAATATTTCTCACTACTTCTTTCTATGCTAAATGAGGGGGTGGCCTCTATTTATAGAACTTCCAGCTTATCCATCCTATCTCTAAGATAGGATAAGAAATCCACTCGACGAATCATATTCCATACCTTAACTCTTATCTCGTACATGTAAGCTTATCTCGTTAAGATAAGATAAACCTTATCATTTTACATGGGTTCCACATTTTTAGACTTTTTACAAATAAAATACACAAAATATTTATGACCTCACTCCTTGTCCTTATTACCAATATAATATTTCTAATTCCTAATCATGTAGACCCTACTTCTCTAATTACCCAAACTTTGACATTTTAACATTACCGGACCACTTACGACAAATATTTACTTTTACAACATTCCTATGTATTTTTGATCGTTACCGTACTCCACATTATTGGCGGCACCGTGATCGACGGCCGTTATCTTCTATCGACGCTACTACTAATTACACTTAACAACATCCTATTCCTAATACATACATTAATGAAATAGAAATTTTGGAGACATCATGGACTCGGGGCTTCTTATATGTTCAATTCTTCCTCCCATGCAAGCTCTTCTCGCTAATTATTCTTCATTATTGTCACCTTTCAGACACCATCCTTCTCATATTCTTATTTTTTTCCGAGCTTGGTTTGGGTGGGGTGACCCTTGGTGATTTCCTCATAGGTTCTAAGGTCCCTACACCACTATCTTTTCCTTGCTCATTCTCTTTAGCTTCATTATGTGACTCTAATCCAACACAACACTATCCTCTTTCTCGCCTCCTCATCCTTAGTATTTTATTCTTGAACACGTGCTTTGAGGAGTGGTCTCATGCACTTGCCTTGTCCAAATCGTTTGCTTTCCTTTCAATGGTTCTGTGATCTTAAGTTCATCCTCTATATACTTTCCATTGACCAGATTGGGCTTAAGTATATATAAATCTTTATTGCTTCCTCATTACCTATCACCAATGTCATGGAGTTAATATTGATATCATAATTTCTATGTATGTTGCCTTTCTAGGGTATACATATGTTTTATGCAGCATATGTTAATCACAATCCACCTTGTTAGTATCAAACCTTATCTTGCACACATTTGAAAACCTGTTCATGGATGCGTAGCAATATCTTGTTGTAAACGCATATGGAAGCTTACACAACGGGCTCTTGCACTAGTATTCAAATAAAATCTTCACAAAGTAAATTTTAGTACACCGCAAAATCTTCTTTCCTCCAAAATGAAGGTAACTCACTTGGGATGTGTTACTCATGTTCAAATGCTTCACGCTTTCACATATACCACTGGCCCACCCGTAACTTATAGACATTGCTTATTGCTTCGTAGATGTACTTTGTGAATCTCTTCGCATGAGATTTATTTTCCGGGGTACTCCCACATCTTTTCATTTGGGCCATCTAGGATTCAAATTTATGAGAAACCAATTAAAAGTAGGATTGCTCCCCAAGTTATCTTGTCACCTACTCTCGCTTACTCTATGATCCCTTCTACAATGTAGGTAGTAATGTTGTAAACGGACCCTTGAGAAATCTTTTGTGTAATGTAGAGCCATATTTTATTCACCTAGGTTCATCTCTCGTGCACTCCCAAATTTGTAACCATATGTGTGATGGATCTTGACAATATCAACCATGCGACCACCTATTTGATACTTCAACACAACATGAAGTGGCCTCTACTCCCACTTATTCATCCAAACATGTATTTATCTCTCGCACCCGAACTGTGCAATCTAGTAACTCTTCCAATCATTAGTGCATTAATGCGCATCCTCATACCGTGAAATAAAATAAGTCCTTATAGACCCACGACATCAGCCATGATAGAGGATTTCAGGATTTTTGAAGTATGTTAGCTCATAAAGTCAAGGACTCATGTGCCCTTTAAGACCTAGTACCCTTTATCATCATAAATAATTTTTCCCTAGCAGTCCTCTCATTTGTCTTTGTATTATTTCATTCTCTATTTCACGCTCATTTGAGTCTGAGTGATGATTATATTCACCAACTTTGCATTTTATGATGTGGGATTCCTGGACATGTCCCATGATCATGCCCTCTCGATCATCGCATTTATGAGTATCATTATTCTTACACTTCTTCTACCTCAACCTCCTTTTCCTTTTTCTTTCCTTTACCATTAGATGCCACTATGTATGCCTTTCAAGGTGTCATTTATTCTTCTCGCACAATGCTTGCTTCACAACTTGAAATATTACGTGCCCTAGGTGTTTAATAACCTTCTACTAATTTGTTCAAGCCAAAAAAATTGCTCTATTCACTCTCCTTTCCCCAAATACTTGCTTCGGTATCAAATAACTTTGTGCCCCAACTCGAATTAAGTTATTTTTTTCTACAAAACCTAGCTCGCAAACCCTAAAAAGTAAACATCTACGCCTTTTCTTAAGCTTTAAAATTCCACCGAAGGAGATCCAAAACTAGGCCCTATGCTTTTTTAACTCGGGCCGCTTATATTTCTCAAGCCTCATCAGATTTCACAGGATTCACACAACTTTGCACTCTTCAACGCTCAAATTCTTCAAAAGAAAAGGTAAAAATGAACCCTCTTCCGTGCCCCTTTAATAATTTTCCAAAATTTAATCACATTTATTTCTCCTCAACTACCACCATACTGTATCTTTAACTATGTTTTTTTCTTTTTCCATGCCTTTTTCTACTTTCTTCCACGCACTACACCAGATTGTAACCTTAGATTGCACACTCCTACTTTCTAGGCTTCAAACATCCTCATGTGCACTTGTCGACGCCACAACACATCTTCCTCTCGTACTATAAACCAAGTATTTCATCCTATTGTTTGCTATCTCATGTTACACTATGCGGACTCTTCCTCGCATGGTCTTCAATATGAGTAATTCTTCATGAGCCCCATCATTCTTAACACCTATGACACCTTTTCCATTTTCTTGAGTGTACCTTTCAAATAACATCCCACCTTTCTACCACCGTATGTACACCTACATGAACTTTATTTCACGTGCACTCGTAGTTCACCCCATACTAACTTGATGTACGGTCCTCTCAGTACATCATCTCAATAAGTAATAATCATATTCCCGTGTGCAAACATGCTTATTACAACAAAAAAGAAAAGAAAAAACAAAACATGAAAGGGAAATAAAATCTAAGTGGAAATATTGCTTACTACAAACACCAAGAAGCTTATTTGTAGTAGGGATTCACCTACTTCATTCAAGTAATCGGGAAACATGGTGTCATCTAGTGCCTATAATTGACATGCGCCGACTTGAGTATCTTGGTTACTATAAAAAGTCCCAACCAATGCACATTCAACTTTCCAGGGTGGTGCACAAACTTGGAGTCATAAAGAAGGACCATCTTCCCAACTATAAAAGACTTGTTCTTAATGTGCCTATCATGCCAAGCCTTTTTCGTGCCGTCTTTCTTCTTTCTCCAATGTGTAATGGTGTACCGCTCATCCAGCTTACATTAGTTTATCAATGCACACTTTGACAAACTTTTCATCCGACAACCCCCGCATGCATAATATACAAGGATTGTAGAAAAAAATCTACCTGGTATTACCGCTTTATATTCCAAACACAAACTGAAAGGGTGTGGCCTTGTTAAATCTCTTATATATTTTCTTGTAAGCCCAAACTACAACCGATACTTTATCATCTCAGTCCTTCCTTCCAACATCATGAATATTCATAAGATTTTTCCCAAGATTTTGTTGAAAGATTCTACAAGCATCATTAGCTTGATGGTGATAAGGGGTGGTTTTATGTTGTGCTACCATAAACTCGCCAAAAAAATTCAAATTTTTTCATTCGAGAAATGAGCTCCTCTATCACTAGTCAAGCTTAATGGATAGTCGTACTGCGCAAATGATGTTTGTTGGGCCTCAAAATATTGGATATGTACCAAAGGGCCACGTGCACACGTAGGACCAATAAAGAGAAGGATGCATGGGGAAAAGGGCGTAGGACAAGGGTTTAAGAAGGGTTTATGAGAAACCAAGGTGCGCGCGGAAGGCAAAACGAAGGTTTAAGGGACTTAGCTATTTTTAGCATTCCAAGAGGCACTTGAGGAAAAATGTGACCCGACTAGGCGTGAGGAACAGATAAGGTGCCATCCTGGAGATTTGATGGTCAAGAAAATGATATTCCATGAAGGGAATATTCCAATGAAGACATCATTACAGAAAGTGGAGAGCTCGGAGCAGAATAAGCATGCACCATTGGAGGACCACATTGACACTTGGCATGCAATCTACTCCTGAAGGAAGGCATGGAGGTGGGTACTATACCTATAAGAAGAGATGCTTGGGTAGAAGAAGACACCAAGACAGAGAGCATGGGGAAGGTGAAGCTCTACGAGAAAATATTAAGAGGCCCTAGAGTTGAGGATTTTCATTAGGAGGTTGTAAGAATGCCATCATGTCTAAGGGATGGGTCTGTAAAATTTATATAGTAAGAGGGCATAACTATGACTCCAATACATAACTTGGATCTTTGTTTTAACATATATTCTATGGGTCGGATCTTTGACATTCATCGTATTTGACTGGCATGGCCCTTTTGAATGTAATGTGGTTACTAAAACTATGATCAATATAAATATATGGCTTTGTTCTAAATATCTAGTTCATGGGTGTAAACCCTAGTATTATTTCCTCATATTATAAGATAGATCTATTCTTTGTATTTCATGCCATGATGTTTCTCTTATCAATAAATGCATGGAAATAAGGATATGATAGCTCATGTTGTTCTTTTACATGCATATCTACTTTTCTGCAACTAATCCTTTAACAATGGCAATATCTTCTCATAATGATCACATAAAGGAGGAACTAGGCACCGCGCATGCCTCAGGTGAGCGCCAAAGCACTCGCAGGTGATAGGTCGCGCGCATGGGGTTAGAAGTTAGTAGGTGGGTAAAAATGACTACATCTTGGTTCCATTTTCGAGACCTCTTTTCAAATATGTTGTGAGAATGATGCGTGATGACAGAGCGCTTAACCTTGGAAAGTGTCGAAGCATGGTTTAAGAGCACGGAGGATGAGTTTGCTCAAATATTTAGTACTAGAACTAAGTTTAATGCATGCAAATGGGTAGAATAACACCTATATCATGAGTTGTATGAGACCTTCTTTTGTTGCTTTCTAGTGGAGTTGTATGAATGGATTTTGACATATGCATCTAGATCAAGCTAGTACTATAGATCTTGCGTGTGGAACCAAGATGAATATCAAAGGCTACAAGATGCTGATCTGACTTGGACACGTGTTGTTGATCATTGGTGGGGAAAAGTATTGGCTAGTTATACCATGGAATACGCTATTTCTACATATTCTTTCCCATAGGTTGTTGAGTTTGAGTTCTTAAGGGAACCTAGAGGATCATTTTTGCGTGCTATCCCTTTAGCTATGAGATCTTGATCATTACACTAAGTTTATAAGCATTCCCTATGGCTAGCTAAACCTCTCTCGAGCACCGGGAAAGGAAGCTAGGGTGGAGGAAGATGGCAGACATTGTGGTAGAAAAGGAGAGGGAAGAAAGATGACTCAAGTATAGTGAAGCGCGTGAAAGGGAGTTGGCTAGAAAATGTGAGGTTGTAAGAGTGATGGATCTATAGAGGTAGATGTTGTGGGAAGGAATTAAGGTTCACGCAGAGGACGTGGAGCCTAAGCAGTCTGTGCTACCCCATCTTGGCAAGTACGGGAGAGAGACCCTTCATATTCTAATGAGAGTTCATTGCTTGGAGAAAGGAGAGCCATCGGTGCGTATCTAAACCCACCTGGTGACCAACCCATGGCACTTAGTTTTCCAAATCAAGAAACAAGTATTGCTAACCCAGTTGGTATTGGTGGAAGTGATTGATTTGCACCTAGAAGATATAATTTCTCATTTGGTACATCTATGGGTGCACAATCATTTCCTATGTTTGGAGGAATATTTTTTGGAACAAAATTTAGGTAAAGTATGAGTACACAAATCTTGGTTATCACATTTGGAAGTGGCGTGGGACACACATCCGTATGGTAGCGGTGCAATATCAAAAACTATTAGCACACAGTTCAGCGGGACATTGGGAATGTTAGGCGCAACCACTTCAGGACCCTTGCCAACCATAGGAGGTGGATCTGGTGGAATAAGAGCTAGAGGACCGATGGACCTAACAGATCTCGGAGGTGGATCTGGTGGATCAGGAGGCATAGGACCTAGTGGATCCAAAGTGGATTTGGTGGTGGAGGAAACACCAAAGGAAATCAAGGTTCTGGATCAGGCGGATAAGGGCCTAAACCACCCCAATAAGTATTTTTTGAGATGTATTTACATCTACCATATTACAAGGGTGTGAGGATGTTGTAGAGCATGTACATAAGTGTGCAATGCTATGGCGCGTGAAGGGAATCACTACCCTAGAGTGGAAGGAAATTCAGTTTTGCAACAATGTTGTAAGGATGCGTGCATAGTTGCTATCGTAAATATGACCCCATCGACAGTGATATATTACACTACACTGCGAAATGCCTTTTTGGTTGAATTTCATATCCCCGAGTTCGAACAAGAGCATCAGCGTCTTTCAAGGAGATCTAACAAGGAATGACAAAGAGTGTCTAGGAATATGACACATGTTTTAAGACTCTCTTATCAAAACTATCTTATGATATTCATCCTTCTTAGCATGCAGAGTGGTTTTTAGAGGGTTTATAACACCGTTTAGGAGACTACTTTCGCATAAGACTTTCATAGACCTACGCAAGGCCTTGGAGGCTTCCCTCCACACTAAGGCTATTAGAAGTGTGGTAACCAAAGTGTTAGCCATTTCTTGAGGCACAAATTATTGTAATGGCCAAGCAGCTAGAGTAGCTATCTACGTGAACTCAACGAATGAGACTCACAATGGCCTATGGTGCAAGGATTGTGAGGTAGAGGGGAATATAAAGGACAGTTGTCCTCAGAGATCAGTATGCACCGTGAAAATGGACCTGTGATATTTTCCATGGAGATCATGATGCAAGTAGGTACCACTACTACAACGCGTGATCTCTGTAAAAATGTATCTTGTTATTGAAATATTTACGCCTCTACTACCCATGATACTAAGGATTGTAGGCTAACCGACCGGATACATGATGTCATTGATATTTGTGTGTGCAGGACCAGCCTTGCAAGAAATTCAAAGGATGATGGTTGTCACTTTATGAAGGGCATGCAGATGGAGGGCACATGGAAGAGGCTTTGAGGAGGATTTGATGGTCGTGGTAATCACGAAGGAGGAAGAAGTGAGCTACCAAGTGGAACATGTTACAATTGTGGATCTACATGAGCACTATAAGCGTGAATGTATTGATCATTGCAATTCTCGTGGTGTGGAAAGAAGCATAAGTATGAAGAGTGCCCAGAGCTATTCGAGCATATGAGCCAAGCAACACCTGGAAGGAAAAGGCATTGGGATGGTAAGCATAAATAATGTCGACTCATAGTGGATGCCAAGAGTGGGCGTGAATCGAACTAGAACTTATACCGGTGATGATGTGAGTAGAGGCTACGCATCGCCACGAGAGATACCAAGATAGAAACCACCAGTTATTAGAGAAGAGGTGATATATGGGAAATATCTGGACCCTACTTTTCGTAAAGAGGTGTATCAAGATACCATGGATGTAATTCAAATCCTACAAGGAGAGATCCATTCCTGAAGGAACATTCAAGGTAGTTAGAGAAAAGGAAGAGTGTTGAGGTTCCACAAAAGGATCTAGATGAGGTCAGAGAAGTATGAAAAATGTTGAGGCAAGAGAATATCATTCCCTTGCTAGAAGAATGGTTACGGGAGAAGGTACCACACCGAAAGCAAGCGCGAGAGATGGGTTTTACATTCTAACCTTCCCCCCATAGCCTTGACTATGATAAGAAGACTACCTTGAATGTTGTTGTGGATGGGTGGCTTTCGAGTAATATTTTGATTGACATGGGTGCGGAGGTCAATGTTCTTCTCACTATAGACACATGACATTAAATGGGCGGCCCCCATTATAGCCATCTTTGAATTTGTTGTATATGGCTAACAAGACAAAGGCAATGCCCATTGGTGTCTTGAAGGATGTTGTTATCACTATCCAAGGGCCAAATTTCACCGGGACTTCAAAGTCTTGGTGCTAGTTTGAAATGACAACTTTCCAAAGCATTACTTGGGCACCCCTGGTGTTATAAGAACAATGCTAACCTATGGTTCAATAAGGGGTATATAAGCTTTGAGAACAAGGAAGAACAGGTCATCATCTACTTAACTGATGGGAAGTCGTGCCCTATCTTTGAGCCTTTGGGTAAAGAGGTTCTTGACAAGATCTATGTGCGCTCTATTAGGGACCATGAGGTAATTCATCCTATGGAGGGAGTTATCCAGTTTGAAGACGCTCAATCTATAAGTGATACAACTAGTGTGGCATGTGAAAATTGGACGCATGGGACTTATGAGTTAATTGGCTCTGTGATAATAAGAACAAAGGCACACTTAGCCAAGTACCTAGGAGGAAAGAAGTTTCCAAGTTATTATGGAGGATCTAACCTTGATTGTTTCTTATGAGAAATAGAGACCCAATGGAAAGATTAGGTCAAAAAAGAGGTATGCTCAGCTATAACTTTCTTGGGACCGCAACACGTTGGTGGGTGACACATCATGATATCCTTCTAGAGTGGTGTGAGGTAAGAATCATGTTCTCTATTAGGTTTTCCCAAAGCAATGCACCCACTATCATACAAGACTACCATGGGAAGGAACCCACCTCGTTTCACATCCAAGCATGTGAGAAGGCCTAGGATGGAGGCGCATGGAAGCTTTGCCACCTTCTTTATGGGTGCATAAGTTGTATTCCACCTTATAAGGTTGTGCATGTGCATGGTACATTCACTCAGAGATGCGTCATCAGACAAGAAATTGGTAAGAGTTGACGGTTGATCTCATTCAAGCTTTTGAGTATCAAAGTACCAAGCCATCAATGGATAAGGTGTTACAGGTTGTCAATTGCCTTACGATGGGAAGTAGTGCTATGGCAGAGGATAGAATACTTGGAATTATTGGGTGAACCTAGTTTGGATATGCACTTTGATGAGGAAAAATAAGAAAAAGCACAGCTTGAGCGCACGTGCATGGAAAAAGATAAAGGAAAATGGTCTATGTGAAAAATGGGGAAGATGTGGAAAGTCTAAATGTTAACCATACTAAAGGTATGCAAAAGGTTAGGGATAGTGTTGATGAGCAAGCACGTGCCTACCATGAACCCCTGAAAATAAAGAAGGTTAACATTGGTTTGGAGGCAAAACCTAAGGAGGCTACTATTGGGGATTATTGGTCAGAAAAGGAGGTTTCAAAAATCATTGACCTATTGTGTGAGTTTCAGGATTTATTTCTGCGAGGGTACCATGAGCTTAAATTCATTCACCACTCCTTAGGGGAAATGAAGATCAAACTAAAGGAAGGTGCACGCCCAATTCGGAAGAGACCTTATTGGATGAATCCAAATTTGTGTATAAGGGTCAAGGAGAAGATAGATAAAATAATCACTTCAAGCATCATAGAAGATATGGAGGAATCAAAATGGATAAGCCACATGGTCATAAGCATTAAGAAGGATGGAAGAATAAGGATTTGTATTGATTACAGGGACTTGAATGTAGTATGTTTCATTGACCCTTTTCCAAGCCCCTTCACTAAGGAAATTCTGGAAGGAGTAGCTAGGTGCGAGGTCTATTCCTTCACAGATGGGTTCTCAGGGTATAATCAAGTTAGGATCGCAAAGGAAGACCAAGAAAAGAAAACTTTCACCACTGAATGGGGAAGCTTTGCCTACATGGTCATGCCTTTTGGACTGAAGAATACACTTTTTGTGTTCTCTCACAATGTGGTACAAGCATTTCAAGACTTCATCCATAAATTTATTTAAGTCTACCTTGATGACTAGACAATGTATGGACTAGTGAAGGACCATTGTGACAATCTGAGGTTGATATTTGAAAGATGTCGGTAGTTGAGGATATCCCTCAACATTAAAAAATGTGTTTTTGCTACTCCATTTGGAACCCCGTTGGGGCATATCATATGTAAGGAAGGCTTGTTGGTGGATCCACAAAATTTTTAGTTATTGTGGGATTGGGGGAACCTACAACCAGAGTACGAGTGTGCGGATTCCTTGGGCATACGGGGTACTATAGGAAATTTATTAAGGGATATGCCAAGATCACCATGCCATTAGAGGAATTGCTAAAACACAAGAGTGCATTTCACTAGGGAGAGGTGCAACAGATAGCATTTGATACATTGAAGGATAATCTCATCACTACACCCATATTACACTTTCCTTCTTGGGATAAGCCATTCCATGTACATGTTGATGCTTTGGGGATGGAAATTGGAGGAGATCTTAACACAACCTAGAGAAGGAATTGTTGACCACCCCTTGTGTTTTACTAGCAAGAAGTTGACACCAACAGAACAGAACTATACTACTATTGAGCGTGAAGCACTATCAATGATCTACGTGTTGCATAAATTCCAGTAGTATCTCGCTTATAAAATCCATTCATATTATACACAGACCACATGGCATTGAAGTACTTAGTGAACAAGCCCGTTTTACAAGGGCACATATGTCGGTGGGTCCTATTATTTCAAGAATTTGAGTTTACAGTTGTTGTGAAACCAGGAAAGAGTAACTTAGGACCTGATCATTTATCAAGGATTGACTCAGGGGAGGACGCACATTACGAGCATTAAGGATACAATTCCGGATGTGTAACTATTTAGGTTATGGTGTGCACCCTCTGACTTAGAAGATATTGCAGTATTTCTAAAAATAGGTGTGGCACCGGAGGGAATGAAGAATTTGGAGAGAAATCAGTTAGCCATACGTGTTGTCACCCTACATGTTAATGGTGGAGATTTATACAATTTAGGACCGTGATGAGGTTTTGTGCCGGTGCACCTTAGAACTTGATCGCATTACAATTATGGAGGAAGCACATGGTGGGATTGCAGGAGGAAACTATGCAAGAAATGCCAACGTGTGGAAGATTCTACTTGCAAGGATTTGGTGGGAGAGTATCTACTAGGATTGTATTGAGTTTTGCAAGGCCTGTGACCATTACCAACGCCTTCGAAAACCTAGAAGAAGAGATGAAATTCCCTTGAGACCAATAGCTAGCGCAAAACCATTTGAGAAATGGGAAATTGATTTTTTAGGACCAATTTCACCTACCACACAAAGGAATGGTTCACGCTACATCATCACTGCACCGACTACTTAACAAGATGGTTCGAGGCAACACCTAAATATGATTATACAACAATCACATCAACAAGATTTATGTGGGAAAACATAATCATGCAGTATGAATTCCCTCTAAGCTTGACTAGTAGAGGTACAAATTTCTTGAATGAGACGGTCAGGGGTTCTATTGGCGAGTTTATGGTGGCCCATCACAAGACCACCCCTTATCACCCCCAAGTGAATGGAACTACTAAGTCATTTAACAAGATACTAAGTCACACGTTGACCAAAATTTGTGATGTTGGAAGACAAGAATGGGATGACAAGGTATCAACCATTCTATGGGCATATAGGATAACCTACAAAAGGTTGAACAAGGCCACACCATTTCAATTGGTGTTTGGCATGGAGGTTGTTTTACCGGTTGAATTTATGCTACCATCATTGCGTATAGCACACACAGGAGGATTAGCTGATGAACAAGTGCTTGAGGAAAGGAATTACAAGTTAATGTAGTTGGACGAAAGGTGATCACTTGCTAAATGGAGTCAGAAGGATGAAAAGGCACAACAAAAAGCATGGCATGATCGTAATATCAAAAACAAACAATTCGAGGTTGGGCAAGATGGTCTTATTTTATGACTCTAAATTTCTGTTGCCATCCCCGGGGAAGCTGAAAGTCCATTTTTAGGACCATACATCATCTCGTACATCCTCGACTCGGGCACATGCCAATTACATAAAAGCTTTGGATATAACGAGGTTACTAGGCCACTTCAATGGGAGTAGGATGAAGCCCTATTATAAATAAGTCTTCCTTATGTTTATAAATAAGGCAATATTTCCAATTAGCCTAGGATTTCCCTTAATGTATTTCATTTCCTTATGTTTCCCTTTCTCGTTGCTTGTTCCTTTCTTTTTGTGTTGTTTTGCGCACCTTGTGCGCCGATAACCACTTATTACTTTCAAAAGGTTGTGTATGCACAGAGGACCACACATCTGTTTTAGTGTGGGGTGGAGTAGTGTGAAGTGAAATAGAATTGGTATAGAAAGATGTGTTCCAATGGCCCGAGTTAAAGGATCAAAACACGTAAGGTAGAGAGCGCACATACAAAAAGGTGGACATAAGAAATTTTGGTGTCAAGATAACTTTACAAAGACCACGTATAAAGGATGAGAAGTGCATGAACAACATGAGGTAGGTGAGGGAAAAAATCAGGTCAAGGACAGAAGAAGTTCCTTCGGTGTTGCAAACATGCGCGTGAGGATCTTCGGTTAGTAAGGATTTTTACATGCTTTGAAAGGTTGTAGAGTTTTTTCATGCAAAATTGGCCATGGGGAAAGAGTGCTTAATGTTGGATTTAGTGGAAAAATCCACATTTAATGGTAAGTATGGTGGTAGGTAGCATAACATTTACTACGGAAGATGAGAAAAAGGTATAAGTAGAAGGTTGGGCACATTATTTTTACCTTGCTATCACAATATCGAAGAGCTCTTGTGAACTAGGGCATCCACAAAGAAATATTTATGTGAAGGAGAAATTGTTAAAATCGAGTGCGTGCCCGACTAGTGTGATTTGTGAACCAGAGTGGAAGAAATACACGGGCGTAGGGAAGAAGGTTTTAGTAGAGTACGTCGTCTTGTGGAGGATTTTCTAGGTTAGGGTTCTACACTAGGGCATAGGAGCAAAGGTATTTTCATGAACTTGAGCCATATATTTGAGCGGAGCAGAGCGAGGAAGAGAAGCAAGGAAGAGTTTGTTTTTAGTAACCCGACAAAAATATGGCACCAAAGAAGGAAACCGTTTCACCTAAAAAGGGCAAGGGAAAAGGGAAACATGTTGTTCTCGCTATCTTCAATGAGGAATGGTACGCAAATATGCAATATCCGGATGGCATATTTCTTGGAAAGGAATGGGTATCCCATGTAAGGAAGATGGAAGTGAGTGATTATAACCATCACACAAGCACCACCAAGAAGGAGATGGCATTGGAATTGGTTTTCTCGAAAGACAAAAAAGGACACCAGGAAGGGATATCGATCTATGATGATGAAGTGAAGGTAAAATTGGAGAAGGATGGGTTACTACAACTCTATGAGTTGCCCTACTTTGGTAAACTGGAGTGAGTGACTGTACCAATGGCTGATGTCACACATGTACGAGGATATTTTCTACTTTGCGAGGCGAGGAGGATGCAAATAACCCTCAACTTATATCTAAGTTTATCGGCCTTGTCTGTGAAGGAGAGCCACTAGATGATGGTTTGGAGGATAAAGAGACCATTAAGGAGACCGTGAAGACCTATGACTACAAAAAGGGTTCGCGCTACTTTGACATATATGATATTTCGACCCGTGATGAGGATAGTCACATGCTTGGTCTCTAAGATGAATGGACAAGAAATATGGACTCAAATCAACAAGGCATGACTGCACGTGTGCAATAAGATCTCAAAAGGAACCATATACAATATTTCATCTTTCATTGTAGATGAAATTGTGAACGTCGCACACGATGGAGAGAAGATTATGTTCAACAATGTCCTCCTCACCATCGTTTTCTCATAAATTGGAGTGCCTGATGGTCCTAGAGAAGTTTGTATGGGAGTATCTAGATGAAGACCCTTCCCCACAAAAGGTTTGAAAAGTACACTTGTGATACCATGACATCTGCCCACAAGGCGCACCTAGAGAAATGGTACAAGTGAATGCACAAACGTTCGGGGTGAGTGGAGGATACCCAAACAATTTCCAATGCTAGTATAAGGAGAAGTCGAGTTTATTGTATACCATCATTTCTACATTGGTAGATTCACTTGACAGATGGGACCAAGAGCCCATGGTGTAAATTACCCTTCTCTTTCACCGCTCAATATTTCCAAGCAGGGGTCAATCACTTCAAGGAGGCCAAAAGACTAAGGTTCGACCTCAACGAGGTAAACTAGGATCACCGCAACCTATGGAGGAAGCTAATATAGCCCAAGAAGCGCACTTATGTAGAGAAGTATGTCTCCAATGAGGTGCACATGATAAACTGTGTGTTTGCCGCAATTCCGGGAGAACCGCAACGAGGGTATACCTACGCATTAGGTCCAAGTATGAGAAGGGTGCCTATGTGAAGAATGATGTCTCCATATTAGAAGACCCCACCTGGAAGGAAGAATGTCGTACAAGGAAAAGGGGGAGAGAGGAGGCAATAAAGAAGAATGCACCAAGTGTACAAACAAAAAAATATGTGTGGGTGCATAGGAGTTAGGTGTGAAGCCAAGCACATTTTCTCATAGGAATAATTACCTCTGTTAAGGAAAAATAAAAGACACTGAGGAAGAGGCTCCGAACAAGAAGAGATCCCAATAAAAGAAGAGAGTCACGAGGAAGGAATCGCCTAATAAGGAAGAAAATAAGAATCCCTAGTTAGGAAGAAGTAGAAGGTAGCAAAGAAGGCATAATCGGAAGAAATAGAGACCCCTGGAAGCCTATAGAGGTGAAAAGGATGATGACAAGCATGAGGAGGCTCGGGATCCTCCCGTGTACGATGTACACAACTCGGATGAAGGAAATGAAGAGAAGGGCGTGGAGGACGAAGATGCTCATGGAAAGGGTGGAAGTGAGGAGGTAAACACCAAAGATCAAAGGACCCCAAGCCTCACCAAGGAGCAGATAGAAGAGGCCGTGGAGAGAGAAGTAGCGAGAATAATAAAGGATTTGGTAGAACAGGAGATAGAGTGCGGCGTTGCAGGAATTTCTTAAGGAGATAGAGGAAGAGAGTGTAGGGAAGGAGTATGGGAGTATGGGTGGAGATCCCAACTTAGCAGTAAGCTTCCCAAAGGCAGCACACATAGGAGGAAAGAGTGTGGTAGTGGTGCAGGAGCAAGGGATGAGTTATATCCATGATCCAAGTAAAAATTATGCATGTGCTTCCAAAGTACCGTGCGCATGTAGACCAACTCCTTGCATGGTATTCATTTGAGGAAGAAGGCACATACCCACGAATGAGAAATATGTTATCTTGGGCATTTGAGTCCCATGCTGATGAGCCCAAGTTCGAATTCAACCAAAGGGTGCCGATGAAGATGTCGAGACCAAAGGAATAAACCCTTTGGTGAATGCTCAGCATTTAGCGAGATGAGCAAGTTTGTAACACACTCAACAAGGTATCGGTTGAAGTTGAGGTGAGAATCTTCAGGAGGAATGCTAGGGTAAGGTTCTTGGGGGGAATAGGAGAAGAAAAATGGGGAGCTCATTGAGAAGAGAAAGGACCTAAAGGAGGAGCTTATCAATGCGATGCACAGTTAAGGTGTGAACTAAGGGAGGAAAAGGTGAAGGGTGCATGAGGTCTACAAAAATATAGAGATGATTACAGATGCTATTATCTTGAAGCATCCAGACTTGACCCCGCCTGAGAAAAAGTATGAGTCAACCTTGCAATGCTTGGAAGACTTAACCCACATCCTCACCATGGAAAGGCAGCTACTCACTTTAGAATCGGTAGAAGAGGAATTAGCGCGCCAAGAAGGAAGAAAGATTGAAAATCGGGAAATAGTTACTTGATATTCCAAAATCCTTTCTGCTATAGAGACCACCGTGTAAATGGTTGAGGCCATGTATGATAATTACGTTGAAAGGGACAAGGAAACGAGTATACTAGTTGCTACACAAAAGGTGGATCTAAAAGAATTCAAGAAAAGAACAAAGGAACCTGGGACGAAGCAGGATAAGATCCTAGTTGAAGTTGAGAAGAAAATGGAAGTAATGCAAGGTTCGATTAAAAATTATCTTAAGGATCTCGTACCCCTAGGTCACTCGTAGAATGGATGCACTAGATGACCTTAGCAAGCAGCTAGAAGGGATTGTAGATACGTTGAATGCTAAGGGTGATGAATTGAGCTTTGAAGAAGTAAGTACTCTAGTGGGTGACCTACTCCAGTAGGCATAGGGTGAAGTGGATGCCTGGGAGAAGATTGAGGTGATAATGAGGAAGGAGTTCCCACTCCTCTTGCAACAATAACATATTTCTTCATTCTTCCATTCTTACATGGGTAAGTGCGGGAAGTTGATGGACAAATATAGGGTCATCCGTGGACATCATATTGCAAAAGAACAACATAATATCAACTTGTAGGGATTATTAGCAATACATACACTCAAAATTAGACAAAATTATATTAATACGAATCGTAGCATCCAGAATCTAGTTTCTAAAATACTAATTTTTGTAAAAATGGAAAAGATTAGCTATATTAAATACTCAAAATTTAATGACTTGGTTTTTTTTTATAAAAATGCCGATACGATTATAGTCCGTTTGCCCACAATTTGGATGACCAAAAATTGATATATATATTTTTCCTTTGGTGAGAAGTTATATGCCACTATCTATCTTGGGATGGATTTTATTTTGTATTTTTTTGAGTAATATTTTATTTTTTATGATTTTTTCCGTGAAAGTGGTATGAAAACATAAAGAAAACAGAGCACTTTCCGTTTGCCCGCCATAACTTCATCAAAAAATATTGAAATCAAATAAATTTTTTTTTGAACATGTATATAATTTCACCACGGTTGGGATGGTATAAGTTTTATCACATTCTGATAAGTGAAACTAATTTTGCAATCTTAAACGTAGACATAAACATTCACGGGAAAAAGTGTCTTAAAGACCTACTATTAGTAAAAAAATTATAAAATGATATTTATCCTCTTCTATTCACTTTAAAATCAGTATTTCTACAAAGCTAATAGTCTCCCCTACGCAATGGTACCATTTTTATGACATAGTTTTTACTTTTCGGCATGGTTTAAGTCTGCAGAAGACTAAATTTGATGTTTTTGTTTTTAATGTAAAATTCAGGATTTGATGTCCACTTAATTGTCCCCCAACTTGGTGCACTTACCCACATTCCTCCAATTCTTCTTTCTTCCATTCTTTATTCAGATTGTTTGAGTTCCACCATTCTTTATTTCTTTGGAGAGATAGGATGTTTCCAAGGATGGAGAACAAGCTTAGTGTGGGGTGATGTTGGGCCTTGAAATATTGGCTAAGTACCAAATTTTTTTGCACACGAGGCACAAGTAAAGAGAAGGGCTCGTGGGGAAAAGCGGATAGGATAAGGGTTTATGAGAAACCGGGCGCGCGGAAGGCGTAACAAAGGTTTAAGGGACTTAGCCATTTTTAGCATTCCAAGAGGCACTTGAGGAAAAAAATTGACCCGATTAGGTGCAAGGAATAGAAAAGGTGTCACTGGAGACTTGATGGTCAAGAAAAGGATATTCCACGAAGGAATATTCCAAGGAAGACATCATTGTAAAAAGTGGAGAGCTCGGAGCAGAATAAGCATGCACCATTGGAGGACCACATTGACACTTGGCATGCGATCTACTTCTGAAGGAAGGCATGGCGGTGGGTGCTAAACCTATAAGAAGAGATGCTCGGCAAAAGAAGACACCAAGATAAAGAGCATGGGGAAGGCGAAGCTCAGAGAAAATATTAGGAGGCCCTAGAGTTTAGGATTTTCATTAGGAGGTTGCAAGAATGACATCATGTCTAAGGGATGGAGTCTGCAAAATTTATATAGTAAGGGGGCATAACTAGGACTACGATATATGAGTTAAATCTTTGTTTTAACATATATTGTATGGGCGGATCTGGAATTTACGTATTCGACTTGACATGGCCCTTTTGAATGTAATGTGGTTACTAAAACTATTATCAATACAAATATATGGTTCATGGGTGCAAACCCTAGTATTATTTACTCATGTTATAAGATAGATATGTTCTTTATATTTCATGCCATGATGGTTCTCTTATCAATAAATGCATGGGAATAAGGATATGATAGCTCATGTTGTGCTAATACATGAATATCTACTTTTTCAAACTAATCCTCTAACAATGGAAATATCTTCTCTCAATGCTCACATAAAGGAGGGGCAAAGTGCTCACGCGCATACCTCAAGTGAGCCCCAGGTGCCCACCTGGGTGATAGGATGGCACGACGTGGGGTTAGAAGTTATTAGGTGGGTAAAAATGACTACAATGTTTTCCCAAAGGAACCTCACTATTGTGGCTCCAAAGTAAAATCCTTCATAGGCACATCCTCTACCCACCTTGTAAAATAATTTATGCATGTAATTATGCAAGTGCACTCCAATCCTTGCATGGGTGGTGCAATAGGTCCTACAAATTTAATAGCCCACTTCTCAAAAAGGTCTCGGGGAATCTCATTCCTACTCCCATGTTTTCTAACTCTCGAAAATGATCACATGCTCTCAAAAATCCTTGGCATCCTTGTACAAAGTTTCCCACCATAAGCCAACTAGAAGGATCTTGTGTGAAATCGTATCGATGTATCATGTCCTCCTCGCAATACTTCCATGAGATTCATCTATAATGGCTTCATGCTCATGATCTAGGACAAACCGACTTTTGCAAGGTTTCATCTCTTCCCATCTTGTAAAAAACTCCACCAATGAGCTGATAAGGCATTGCGTGAATAACAAGATACTTTTTCTCTAGGGACTTCATTCCCACTGCACAAGTCTAGTGTGAAAAATACTTCTATATCTTCCAAATTTGTGGGCACATGATTCAACTTGAACAACTGTGCATCATGCATAGTTTCCTCAATACTCTGCGCGTCCTCTCCATAATTGATTCTTGATAAGTGATCAAGTCCTGAATTTCTCTTTCCTAGCTTTACAACAACTGTGAAATCAAATTCTTGAAAAAGAAGTATCCACCAATAGATGCGCCCTTATAAAACAGGTTTTTGAAAAAATATTTCAATGCCATATGGTCTCATATATAAAAGATGAATGAAGTAGCCAACAAGTATTGTCAAAACTTATGAAGTTCGAAGATCATAGACAATGCCTCGTGCTCAATTGTAGTATAATTATGCTATGTTGGTGTCAAATTATTTCTCAAAGCATATGGGATGATCCACATTACCCTCTCAAGATTGCGCCAATACTACGTAATCATTAAAGGCATCACCATGTACATAAAAGGGTTTATTCTATGAAGGAAAGCACAAGATCGGTGTAGTGGTAATCTTATCCTTCAATGTTTCAAATGCCACATGATGAACATCACCCCAATAAAATTTACATTTAACCTTGATAATTCTTCCGGGTGCAACAATCTTTGCATATCCCTTAATAAATTTTTGTAATAACCAATATGTCCCAAAAATCCATGCACTTCACTTTGGTTGGTAGGTTCTTCTAATCCCAAAATTATGCTGTCTTTATGGATCTACCAACAATTCATCCTTACAAATGATGTGCCCAAGCAAAGTGCCAAAAGGTGTAGCAAAAATACACTTCTTAATGTTAAGAGAAATTCTCAGTTGTCTACATCTCTCAAACATCAGCCTCATATTATCACAGTGATCCTTAACCAAACCATAAATAGTCCAATCATCAAGATAAACCTATAAGAACTTGTGAATGAAATCATGAAAATCCTACACAACAATGCATGAAAATATAGTGGGCACATTCTTCAATCCAAATGACATAACAATATATGCAAATATTCCCATTCAATGGTGAAGGTATTCTTTTCCTATTCCTTGCACACAATGTGCATCCGATGATAGCTTAAAAACCCACCGAGTAAAGGAATATATTTCGTGCCTAGTGACACCTCAAGGATATCTTCATAAATATACAAAATTCACCCCTCAAGGTAATTTTGATAACATGCATCAAATTCTTTAGTCCAGCAATTATATTTATTGAGGCAAAAAATCGTGAGGGTCCCCTCGGCTTCTTTCTAAACTCTCATGTCCAAGAAGAAAACCCAAATAAGTTTTCAAATGTGAAAAAGTTCCTAAAAACAAGCTCAGGCAGGAAAATCATGAAAATGGCTAAGTCTTAGTCCTCGCAAGTTGGGACATGAGGGACATTCGGGTGCGAATCTTCAAAGGCCGCCGGGTAGTCTGCAGAGCAAAGGGACATCCGGGACTCGGGGACGCGGGACGCCGAAAATCCTAGAACCGCAAGAGAGAAAAATTGTCAAGTTTGGGACATACGGGACAAAAGTACGTGGAGGGCCGCGAACCGGCTGATTCGGGAGAATGGCAGAGTCTTTCGTCCAAAAGCGGTTTGGGACATCAAGGCTAAAGGTATGCGCGTATGGACGTGAACCGCCGTAAAGGCGAAAAGGCAGCAAAAGAGGATAAGGAAGCCCAAATCAGCCAAAAGGAGATTTTTGTCTAGGACAGGTTGGGAAAAAGGTACTTGCGGGACGCGTAAAAGCCGAAGCGGCCGAAGGCAAGAAGAAAAGAAAAGTCAATGTTTGACCCGTGAAACTTCAAACGGCCATAACTTTTGACTAGAGCTCCGATTTTCACAAAATGGACTTTGGGTTAACGAGCACGACGTCCTCTCACGCCTAACAAGGATTTATTATTTTTAATGAGGGTAGATATATTTAAATGAAAGAAACATATTCAGCTCTATTCAAATATTAATGCTCATTCCCGTCAAATGATAGAAAACGCCTGTTGGACCCAAAATAGCTGCCCGAATCAAAGTAAGGCCATAACTTTTGCATTTCTCATGACGAAATCACACAAAATTGAGTACAATTGGAATTGTGGCTCTGAGCCCAATACAGAAATCAAGAAATTCCAGATTTGATGAGAGATTGATCAATATTTTTAATAAAACGTGGCCGGGTTCATATGTATTTTATTTGGTGGTTGGGAGTGCAATTAAGAGGCATGGTCATCATTCTTTTCTCTTTGCAGCACACAGGAAGTATGGGGAGCCTTTTCCAATCATGTGATTGGGGATACAAGTAATATATAATCATTTTATTCCATTTAATGCCTCTTATGTGGTGGTTGAAGGACAAATTTTAGGATTTCCATTTTCCCTTCTCTTTTCCTTCTCATTTTTCTATAAATTGGAGTGTTGGGCTCATCTGTAAGGAGAGGAGTTTTCTACTAGATAGCAAAGCTCTGTCAAAATTACTTTGTGAAGCCAATGTTTGCAGGCCCTTGTAGTGGACTCCTGCATGGTGATCCAGGCCCTTATCTTGTAATAGATTGATGCATATCATGAAGCAATAAAATACCATTTCTGTGGATGTATCTTACCAAAGAACCAATGCATGTGTTTTTTGCATTCTTCTTGCCCCTTTAATCTTTCTACAAGAATATTGTGTCTATTATTATGTTTTGCAGGGATCCATTATCATTGTGTATGCTTGGAATATTGTTGTGAATGCATTTTGCTATATTATGGAATATGTCATCACCTCTTCTAGATGTGCACTTTGTCTCTGTATTTCCCACATTTGGAGACTACTCTAACACCCTCCTTTTCAGTGTATCACCGCTTTAGTGTAGGTTTTCATTTTATGCATTCTCTCTCCCTGGTCCCTTGAAATTTAGATTAGAATAGTTAGTTTTTGCATTAGAGTAGATTGTGGTAGGTAGTTTGAGCAAGGACCAACTTTCTGCGGAGGTCTATCTCAATTAACAAGTCCTACATACTTGGAGATAGTACCCATGTTATCCAATCACACCATGAGTTCAAGTATATGCAGTCTTGTATAAACACAGGGTTATGATTGGTGATAACAATATCTTTATGAATGGTGTAGGAAGAGGATCTATAACATTATGAAACGTTAAATTCCTATAATATAGTTGATCTTGATCCACCCATCCTTCGTGATCCTAATGTACCATGGGGCTAACCCACTCATATTATTACCGGTTTAATGATTCCAGACTTAAGTGTTTTGTCAATTTCTTCCTTGACCCTCATGCCCAAGTTCAAATTCATCCTATAAGGCCTCTTTTGAATTGGATGTGCACATTCTTTCAGCTTAATCTTCATCTCTCCTAATGAGGGGTGTAATCCTTTAAACTCATGGTAACCCCTTGGAAACAAATCCTGAAATTCACTTAAGAGCTCAACAATCTTTGCTACCTTTTACTCCGAATAAAGTAATCACCAATAATGACATCCTTAGGTGTATCCTCTTTACTAATGTAGACCTTATTTTCTTCATGGGAGCATGGTACGCGTGGGCCTTCTCCTATAATGTCCATTACTTCATGTGCACCTTCTGTATGGATACTCTCTAAATTTTCAACCTCTTCATCATCAATGAGGTACACCATTTTACCTTTTTCTTTTTCCCTCTGTGGTCACGACCATCGCATATCTTCCATTTCTTGGGTATCGACACATGCCTCGAAATCAAGTTCTCTAAGTAACTTGAGTATGATCTCCTCTACTTTCAAGCTATCCCCCCCGATGAGACATGTTTCATTATCTGCAGTAAAATGTACAAAGCCTCATGGATTGGAGGTTTATTAGAAAAATTAATCAAATTTTTGAACCATACCTGCTAAATCATATCTCTCCGGCTTGCAATCTCTTTCTTAAGCTCAACATGCATGTGCACATCCACGTAAAGTGGAATAGAACTTATGTACCCATAGAGATGGTGTTAAAGTTTTTGATTTATCCATTTTCTCTCACAGTTATGAAGGTGTACCAAAGAAAGATTCTTCTCATCATACTCATAAATAAGTGTAGGCACATTTCTCCAAGTAAACCTTATTGAAAATGTGATTCTCACTTCTCACTATGTAAAATAAGTTATCTCGTATGTCTCACCCACCCAGCACGTTATTTTGGCGCGTATAAAGTATAAACCAATGTGTTCCATTGATCACCTTCATTCTTCACTTTGATTTCATCCATGGAGTGCAAGAAATATTCAAGATTTTCTTCACCACTATATCTAGGTAACTGAGTTTTTCCCATGCACCTAACCATGCGTATTCGTCCACCACCATGATCTCTTGTATATGACCATTCGATTATTCTCCCTTTCATCTCACGCCCAACCATTTCATACGTGCCATGGGACTAGTTATCATAGGAAACATTGGTGGTGTTGCTAACTAACTACGCATCTTAAATAGAAGCATGCCTTCCTTAGAGGGTTTAACATTCTCAGGATCATACATTGTGCGTGCATAAATCATATTCAGTTCTTCTTCATAGATACTTGGATCACAGTATAGGGTGTATCCTTCACATCATCCAGGGGTATGATCACATGCTAATCCCGATCTCAAAACTTATGTATCTCGTGTTAAAGAACAAGTCATCATTATTCGCATAACACCAAGGATGTTCAAGTAGTGCTAGAAAATTATCTACTTCAGCCATGGAGTGTAATAAAGATTCAGGATTTTCTTCACTAGTATATCTAGGTAACTAATTTTCCCATGCACTAACCATATAATTATGTCATTCTAATT
This sequence comes from Taxus wallichiana var. yunnanensis, assembly GCA_018340775.1. Taxonomy (NCBI): domain Eukaryota; kingdom Viridiplantae; phylum Streptophyta; class Pinopsida; order Cupressales; family Taxaceae; genus Taxus; species Taxus wallichiana. The sequence continues at coordinate 492,356,016 of CM031243.1, read as the reverse complement.
ATTCTCCCTTTCATCTCACGCCCAACCATTTCATATGTGCCATGGGACCAATTATCACAAGAAACATTGGTGGTGTTGCTAACTAACTACACATCTTCCCACCTTTGAAACATGCCTTCCTTAGAGGGTTCAACATTCTTAGGATCATGCACTACGTGCACACATAAATCATATTCATTCTTCTTCACTTTTGGATTAGTATAGGGTGTAGCCTTCACATCATCTAGGGGTATGATCACATGCTAATCCTTGATCTCAAAACTGATGCATCTCTTGTCAAAGAACAAGTCATCATTATTTGCATAACACCAAGGACATCCAGTAGTGCTGGAATATTATCTTCTTCAACAATTCAATACCTCAAAGTCTTTAGTAAAAATTGGCTCCTATATTGTAATGGAAGCATCTTTCAAAACCCCAATAGGTATAGCCCTTGTATTTTTTCCATATACACCACATTTGAGGATGGTTATAATGTAGGTCTCCCCATCTAATTCCATGCATCTAGAGTCAACACATTTACCTCAACACCTATATCTATTAGAATATTTCTTACCAACCACCCATCAATCATCATCGCATCCAACGTGATTTCTTTATCATACTCATGGTTATGTGGTGGCAAGTTTACATGTAGTATATACCAATCTCATTCAACTCCTGCTCATGGTACCTTCTTAAGTCATCATTCTCCCAATAGTGGGATGATATTCTCTTTTCGTAGCATCTTGAATATCTCCTTCAAATCATCCACATCTTTCTGTGGGAGCTCAACATTTTTGGATGTTATCTCTCTCACATGTACTTTTTCCTTCCAACACTATATCTCATCCCTACAGCTCTCTAATCACTCCCATAGTCTCTTGATATACTTCCTTTTGATGAGCAACATATGGATACTTGACATACATCACTTCTTCTCTCCGATAAGAGGGATTAGATTTTGAGATTCACGTGCGCGTGTTGTTTCTCTAAGTGAGTAGTCACTAGAATGGGTCTGTAAGTCTGGATCAAATGTCTTCTTTGGCATCCATTGATCACTCTTCATGTGCTACACCTTGATCATTCCTACGCCTTTTTCCTTCTTCTTATTCTTACACATGTTCTCATAAAGATATGGACAATCCTCGACCTTATGTTGTTTTCCACAATATGTGCACACTATATTCGAGGACATGATCTTGCACTAGTAATGATCAGGGGATCCACAAGTGTAACAAGTTCTTGCATGTGAAAATATTCCTCTTCCACCATGAACTCTAGTCCCGTAACCTCTGCAGAATCCACCTCCTCCATTTTTATGTTCCTCAGAAGGTTGGGTTTCCTATACTTGAGAACTGTTTGCTACCATGGTTTTCCATAATCCAGTCTCGCATGCCTCATGAATTTGATCTATTAATCGGAAATCCTTCGTATCATAAGTATGTGTATCAAAAATCTTGTAGTACATAGATACATTCTTCATTGTTACACGCTACAAGAGAGGGAAGTTTAAAAATCGTGATTGTTATGACAGATCTCACAATATTGTAATAGTGTGTGTACCATCTTGTGTAGGTAGCTATCCTTAGTATGCCCTTCAACCTCATAGTCTGTACACCATATTACATTGTGTGTTTCATGTCTTGAATAGTAGAGAGATTATCAATTTATTAGCCATAGTTGTTATTTGTGCCTCAAAAACAAAGGCTTACACTAGTATCATCACTTTAACCATTTCATATGCAAATATTGCTTCAAATTCCTCATGAATATTCATATATCTTATGAGGTAGAACCCTCTGGAATGGTGTCAAGCAAACCCCAATAAACCATTGTGCATGTTGACTCGAGGTGAATGTCATAAGATTGTTTTGATAAGAGAGTTTTAAAGCACGTGTCAACTTTTAATAAAGCCTACTTAATATCCTTGAGAGCATGATATTTCTCTGCTCCTCAAACTTTGGGATGTGAAACTTAACCATAAATACTGCGCGTAAAGCATCATAATCCACTGTAGTCTGATGCAGGTCATACTTTATGTACCAACTATGTGTGCACCCTTTAAGTGTAATGGAAAAATGACTTACCCGTTATATGAGGCTATAATTACTTTATGCCATAGTAATTCACACTTGTGCATGTGCTCTATTGCATCCTCCACACCTATGTACTCTATTAAGTGGAGAGACGTATGCAAATAAACTTGAGGTGTCTATTGAAGTGGTTTTTGAGATGGGGTCTATGATGGATTCAGATATTTTCATGGATTTGGGCCAAATCATGAACACGAGCCTCCACTAGGGTTTCCTCTGTGGTTGTTGTCCGAGCCTCCGTCACCTTCCATGTCTTTGTGGTCCTATCGATGAACTTCCTTGTGTCCCAGTAGTAGTATTGAATTGGAAACCCACTATTTGCGTTGTCACAACACGTACAGATGTGCTTCCAATGATCTATGTGCCAATACTCTATCCATGTTGATGCACATGTGAATAATCCTACAAGTGTACTTCCAACACAACGGCTCTTAGTTGTATTACCATGTGCTTGTTCCTTGTATGTGATACTCTAAAGATGAACTAATCCTACTTGTATGTCCTTCCCTACGTGGAGATGTTATCTACTTGCTTTCACTACTCTTCCCTTCAACTATTTTAGATCTAGAACACCTAGCATTTCGGAGCAGCTTAGTAGGAGGATAAGATGTGCGCTCGTGGTTCGATTCTCTCATCCGACGCGCTCTTCATTATGAATCCGATGGGGACTCTCTACCGTGCTTTCCCAATGTCGGGAGGAAACAATGTTATGTTGCTCCTCGTCTTCCACAAGAGCCTCAAAACCTTTGGGAGCCATCATTCTTATTGTGATGTAATGCCGCTTTAATTTCCCTCTCTTGTGCTTCATTATAATTGAGTCATTTCTCTTCTCTCTCCTGTCTTTTGCCAAGGCTACCATCATCCTTCCTCACCTGCTCCTCCCCCTGTGCACGTGGGGATTTAGCTAGCCATAGGTAACCTCTCCAATCCTAATTCTATCATTAAGATCTTGATAGATAAGGGTATCGTGCATAAAATAAGATCCTGTTGGGATCGTCCTTGAGAACTTAAAATTTACTTTCTTGGAAAATAATATGTCAAAATTATGTGCTCCAAATGTATAATTGTGTAATACACACTACCCACCAAGTGATCTATAGATCTAGTCCACTCCTCATCTTGATCAAAGGGATTATGGTAATCTTCTGCATCAATCTTGGTCTAGGGAAATAAATTATGTTTGATGTGTAAGCTACCAACCACTGTACAATTCTTTGGGAAAAAGTTGAAAGAACGTCTCATACATGTAGTCATAAAGATTATTATCCACCCACTTTCACGCATTACAATTAGGTCCGGTGTTATAACTTTGTGCAAACTTATCTTCCAGACGTATTCTACCCAACTCTTAGTACTCTCCAAATACGATTGATGCGCCATTCCGATAATGAAACCAAAATGTAGTTTTTATTTCCACATACATGATATGCATATTGGCACTCCATTCAAATAGATCTAAACACTCACCTGAAGCGCGCATAGCTACCAGGTCCCTCCTTTTTGATGTTTGACATGAAGTTAGAATGTATATTCATCATATTAATTATCTAAACCATTCATGCATAAATAACCATTAAATCCACATTAATTTGGAAACACATATAATAAGGAAAACACGCAATTCATGTAACCATAATTAATACCAATTGCATTGTTAAATCACCATACTCAGATCCATGAACAACCAATATCCAACCATAATTATCCATCATTAAACAAAATTCATTACCAAAAAAGTGAATACATAACCGATTAATACCCACAAAGTACACAAATCCATATGTAAAACCCTATAGCATGGTAGCTACTTACTCTGCTAAAACATAAAAATTCAATAACACCACAAAATAATGACTACATCAGATATATATAGGGTGGGGACTTTTCCTTCATCACCCATGCATTCTCCCGATAATACTCGTGCTCACAAAAACAACCTACATGCTTTCTTTCCTAAAAATAGCTACGCATACAAAGATTGCATGCTTTTACAACTACGCTAATAAATATAAGACTTGCTTTAATCCTATTATTAACCTCCTCCATGCATGTTTTGCATGTGCTTTTTCCACTTTCTTGGTCGGCACTCCAAGTCTATTTTTAGCCCGATCCGGAAAATTAGCGAAGTCCCATCGTTAGTTCATGTGTGTGTGCCCTTTGCGCATTGTCACTATCACTTCTTTGGTACTTAATTTTCCCAACCAACATCGACATATTTTTTCTACAACATTGATTGTCACATCCCTTGATTTAGACATGTTGCTCCTAATATATTGATTGATAGATGTATTGATTTAGACACATTTATCATAACATGTCGATGAGACACATATCTTGATTTAGACATTATTCTCTAGCACATTGATTGATTTTCTTCCAACACATTGATTGATACATCTCTTGATTTAGATAGATTGTTTGAACAAATTGATCAATACATTTCTTGATTTAGAAACAATCTTGATAGCACATTAGTTGATACATCTCTTACTTTAGACACAATTCTCCTTTCATATTGATTGATGCATCCCTTAATTTAGACGCATTTCTCATAGCATGTTGATTGATACATCCCCTTATTTAGACACATTATTCATAACATATTTTGATACAACTCTTATTTGGGATACATTTCTTATGACACTTTGTGAGATTAAAATTTTTCATTGATGTTGACATCTATTGTTTGACACATAGTTTCTTCACACACACACAACTAATTAATACTAATATTATTCAAGTTTTTATCAATATGTCTTTTCATTGTCTATTTTGTATAAGCGGGTTCACTATGTTGTGTTGTCATTTCATTTCATGATTCCCAATGAATATGTTAGTGTTGAGTCATGTGTCTGTCAACATACCACTCTGATTCATTGTTGCACTCTTTACTATTGATATATATGGATTATTGGAAATTCTTACTATGTAAACACTTATGAGATGCCATATATTACTTATTCCCTAATGATCATATCTGATGCATATTTCTTACATCAACATGTTTAGTTCATATATTTTATATGGTTCACATCTTGGATGCTTTGATTACATGTGTTATACAACTAATACTTTCTTTTTTGAGTTAAGCAAAACATGACAACATCCCTCATCTCAAAAGAGGCATATTGTGAGATATTCCAGAAGTTTGCATAGACCAAGGACAAAGTGTGAACCGAGAAGTTCATCATTACAACATACAAGTTCACTACATACATTTATCATATTTTCATGAACTCGAGTTGGTTCATTATTACATATTACATATTCACTCATGATATCTATCATGTTTACATGGACTTATGTTGATTCATTGTTACTGATTACATGGGCTTGTTTTGAGCGTGAGTGGTGCTCCTAGGACTTTTGTAACCCCGTTTTACGAATTGCTCATACTTCGGAGGAAGTATATAGCTAGTGATCACCTTGACCAAAGCATTTGAGTAAGGGGCATCCACGCCATCAAAGTGTTAACCATTTTGACTCTCCGGTTGGTATCTCCGGACCTTGCACTCAAGAAGAAGACATCCACAGTGGGCTATATCAAAGCCAAACAACTTCCCCATTAAACCAAGGGCCTTCAAATATCCCAAGAATTGTTTTTATTTATACAATTTACTATTTTTTGACATAATTTATCACCACTTTCATTGGGGATTTGATAATCAAACAATACTTCAAAACCTGCTTGCCTTGAGAGAAGAATATAATTTTGTTTTGTTGGTCACGAGTGTCTGACTGTAGAGATCGGAGCGAAGGAATTGAAATGAGAGGAGTGTATTCTTCAATTTGTTTTTATAGGTGCACATTTGTGTTGTTATTCCGATGAATGTGAATGTACTATACCTGGACAACCTCAGTGGGAACTCTATGCCCATATTATTAGGAGGATAAAACATTTTAAAATTGGAGAACTTCTGACCAAAATCCACACCAGAAGAATGAACCTTCACAGGAAAACAATAGAAGTAACTGTATTCTATTGTGGTAGAATGGCACAATGTTACATATTCCACACAATGTCATCCATTGCCCATCTCAGTCAAAATCTCAGAGTACTGTGTGAAGAGGGCCGCTTGAAGGAGGCGCTACACATTCTGCTTACTACACAAAACCCTCCTGTAGATTCTTCTACATATATTCATCTATTGCAGGCCTGCATTGCCAAGAAAGCGCTTTCAGAAGGTAAGCAAATCCACTCTCATCTCAATGACAGGGTTTTACAGTAGCCACAAACCCATATTTACAAAATACTCTCATCAACATGTATGACAAATGCGGAAGTTTGGTGGATGCTCGCAATGTTTTCGACCGCGTGACTAAACCAAACGTCTTCTCGTGGAATGTAATAGTTGTAGCCTATCGAAGACATGGTTTTCATCAACAGGCATTGACACTGTTTCATCAAATGCAACGAACACCTGTGCAACCCGATAAGTTCACTTTCTCTGCCGTTCTCCCTGTATGTGCCAACGTGACATCTCTAAAACATGGTTTGGAGATTCATGGGAAGATAATCAGACGTGGATTTCAGTCTGAGATTATTGTGATGAATACCCTGATAGACATGTATGCAAAATGTGGAAGCATGCAGAAAGCACGCGAACTGTTTGACAAAACGGACAACATAGATGTGTTCTCCTGGAATGCTATGATTACAGGATATGCGCAAAATGGTGTTGTTGACGAGGCTTTCAGGCTCTTCAGAGAAATGCCTCAACGGAATGTGGTCTCCTGGACTGCGACCATTACTGGATATGCACAAAATGGACTTGTTAATAAAGCCTTGGAGATTTTCAAGGAAATGCAATTGGAAGGCGTAAAACCTAACTCATTAACCTTAACCACCATCCTCCCAGCATGTGCAAGAGTAGGAGCTTTGGAACAGGGTATGGAGATCCATCAAAAAATAATAGAAAGTGGACTTTTATCAGATGTTATAGTTGCGACTGCCCTGGTAGACATGTATGCAAAATGTGGAAACATACAGAAGGCACACGATTTGTTTGACAAAATGCCTCAACGAAATGTAATCTCATGGACTGCAATCATTGCTGGATATGTACAAAATGGGCTTGTGGATGAAGCCTTGAGCATTTTTAAGAATATGAAATTGGCAGGTGTAAAGGCAGACTCGTCAACCTTTGCTAGCATTCTTCCAGCTTGTGCCAAACTGGGAGCTTTGGAACAGGGTATAGAAATCCATCAAAAAATACTTGAAAACGGATTATTGTCCGATGTGGTTCTGACTGCTCTTATAGACATGTATGCCAAATGTGGCAATATATGGAAGGCACGTGAGTTGTTTGACAATATGCATCATCCTGATGTGGCCTCATGGAATGCAATGATTGCAGGATATGCAATGCATGGCTATAGCATGGATGCCCTCAAACTCTTTGAACTAATGAAGCTCTCTGAAGCCAACCCTAACCACATAAGCTTTCTTAGTGTTTTATTTGCATGCAGCCATGTAGGTATAGTGGATGATGGCTGTAAATACTTCAATAGCATGAGTTGCCCTTATTGCATAATACCTACAATGGATCATTATGTATGCATGGTTGACCTTCTTGGGCGTGCCGGGTATCTCGAAGATGCCCTACACTTTATCGTGAAAATGCCAATAAAACCTGATGTGGTTGTATGGATATGTTTGCTTGGCACTTGTAGGTCACATAAGAATATAGGACTAGGAGAATTTGTGGCCATCCAACTTTTTGAGATGAACCCAAAAAGTGCCGCACCTTATGTTCTTCTGTCAAACATTTATGCAGATGTAGGCAGGTGGGATGACATTCAAAAGGTAAGAAAATTGATGAAAGATAAAGGAATTAAAAAGATACCTGGATGTAGTTGGATTGAAGTCCATAAAATGGTACATGCTTTTTCTGTAGGAGACAGATCACATCCACAAACAGAGGAGATATATTCAAAATTGGAGAAATTGTCCTCAGAAATGAAGACATCAGGGTATATTCCAGATACAAGATCTGTATTGAGTGATGTGGAGGAGGAGGAGAAGGAATTACTCCTCTGCCACCATAGTGAGAGGTTAGCAATTGCATTTGGCTTGCTAAACACTTCTGCTGGAACAACTATTAGAGTTGTCAAAAACCTTCGAGTATGTGGTGACTGCCACACTGCAACCAAGTTTATCTCCAAGATTGTTGCAAGAGAAATTGTTGTGAGAGATGCAAACCGTTTCCATCATTTCAAACATGGACAATGTTCTTGTGGAGATTATTGGTGATGCTATATGTTAGCATGGACTAACACGGCTGGGCTAGATCAAGTTGAATGGTGCCAGGCTTGCAGTGATAAGAAGGAAGTGGGTTCTATTTCAGTTTCTAAAAATATGTGGTTTCTGAGTGTTTGAGAGCTAGACCCTGCTTTTCACTTGACGAAATGATATGGATCACTGCATAGATAAACTGATGGGGTACCTGTTAAAGCCCTTTTATACTACCATGGAGGAGTCATGATATTGAACTATTTTTCAGGAAGCCTTTATAACTCTGGACGGAAAAGATGGAAGAGGCAGAATAATGAGAAATGCAAAAGAAAGAGGAATGCTTGAAGAAAATGGAAAGCCAGTCATCCAGGAGGAAATGTATAGAAGAGCTTACAATCAAACTAATGCTTGGAGATGATGGGGAAGGATCTCTTAATGGTTTGTTACTCCCACCTTTGTCATTTTGTACGATCTTTTTATTTGGATCAATTATTACATATTACATCTATGTTAGGATATCTATTTAGGCCTAAATTATAAGAATCAAATTAGATTTGCCAATCTATATGGAAGAGCTTAACCAGCCCGTGTTCCATTTTCATAGACAGCTTGGGCAGGATGCATTTGGTGGAACAGACCAAATCTCGGAAAAAACACATTGTGTATATATTCTTATAGCATGATACTGTCAAACACGGATAGGTGGAGTGGTAGCAACCGATCCTTGTGGAGTCAAGGTTCAGCGGATCAAATTTGGAAGAGTGCAGGTGTTTTTTCAAAGTTAATGTGCCCCAGTCAATGGGGAACTTACTGACCAGAATATGAGAGCTTGTTATGTCCGGCAAATGTATATTTTGTACAAGTGGGTTTTGTGTTCTCTATGGTCATGATATACAAGGGAATTTTTCTGTCGAGTTATACCATCTCCTGGTCATGTTACCTGCTAAGACTAATGTTCAAATATGGGTTTTGAATTTTCTCTGTCGAATCATACGATCTCCTGGTCAGGTTACCTGCTAAGACTGTTCAAATCTGGTTATGAATTCCTTAGTTAAGTTCCCTGCTAAGACTAATGTTAAAATCTGGTTATTGGAATTCCTTAGGTTACCTACTAAGACTAATGTTCAACTCTGACTATTATTATTCCTTAGTGGAGGAGAGAAAAATCTCAAGGCGGTCTCTGGGGTTTTCATATATCCCTTTAATAATTTGTGTAATCTGATTTGCTAGCAGGCACATAACAGAGGCGAGTTCCTTACATAAAACCTATGATGTTTGTCAATGACAAATGATTAAAACATCTCAAATAATGACCAGAGATTTCTAATGAGGCTCCACACGTCCATTACTTTTTTTGGAGCTAATATGTTTTTGGCACTCACTATTTTTGTTTTTGAATTTGATTCAATAATCTTTGTTGAGCCACCCCAGTTTTCGTTGTGCCTAGTTTGAAGTAAATTATTATGATAAATTTATCATAGTGCTACTCACTTTTTAATTTAGGTGATTGAAAAAATATCCGTGTTTGGCCGTAATACACAGTTTACAGTAAGGAAAAAGTGTCTTCATAGAAGCATTGGATGGACAACTATAAATTTTCTTTTGATGCAATTGCTTTTTGTAACATTTTTCAAAAGAAAAGAAACTCTATATGTTGATAATTAATATTGAGTGATGCAGCCCAAGACCAAATATCGAGGAGGTATTTGGGTTTTAAAGAGGTGGGTATGTCGAGATTATGGGATCGAAGCATCAAGGAGTTTGACTAGGCAGTCCATTTTTCTATAGGTTTGGGGTGAACTCAGTAAGGAAAATTCATCATCAAAACAATACCAACATAAGCGTAAAGCACGAAGACTCAAGAATAAAAACAATAATATTAACACAGTGCCCAACTGAACTAAATATATTCCAATAAGGTTTAATCAGAGGGAACGTGTTATAAATTTGAGCTACAGTTCTCAGCAAAGCTAAATCCAACATACAAAGAAAGCAGAACTGCTTGTCTACGGAAGGGGAGCCAATACTTGATCAGGGTCCATTAGTTGTGTTCAAGTTTATAAAGTAGAGGACCATTTATTAATTTAAAAGATTCATTTGATGTGACTTTCTAAGTTAGAGTTTGAATTAGTAGTCAAGAGAAAAGTCATGCCATGACAAAAATGTGCAGCATGAATGGATGATTTAATGTGCAAGCTATGGAATATTATTATTTTCTTTACATTTAACACTCCATGTAATGAATGTCTTTAAAAAGGTCTTTACAAATCACTTGAATACCCAAAATGAAAATCTTAGCTTCAGCACATACTAATATTCCTATTCTATGAATTTGCTTTGTTGGCATGACTCCAAATAGGCACAACGAACTTATCAACATATGATGCCTAGCTACCAGCACTCCTTTGCTATGGCAACGGGAATGCAATAGAAAATTTAAGTCTTTGCAAGATAAAGTAACATCAGCAAAATAAGTGTAGCATATTCGTCTAAAGGGGTCTTAAATGTCGAAACCTCTTATACGTCACAAGCTGCTAAGCCCATGGAGCAAAAAAATACAATCTATAGCATTTGTTATGACATTTGTGAGGTCTTCCACACTAACATGTGAACCATAAGGATACGTGTAAAAGTATCCCCTCTCAAACCCAAAGCATGAGCTTTAACTACTATAACTAAACATCCTCCCAAGGCTTAGAGTAAAGAGAGAGTGAAAAGTAAATGAGCAATCAATCCTAATACTACTACACATCTATGCCAAAGAGTGTTAAGTTACTTATTCCTTTTCAAGCAAAGACTACTCTTATCTTTTCCTTTAATCGATCATGCATAAATGAAAATAAAGTAGCACGGGAATTGAAAAAAATTGCACGGACATGAAAATCGGGAAAATCTTCTCTAGGCTTCCCAAGCCTGTGCCACCTACCAAGACCACCCTCAAATGAGTGTAAGTTCCATGAAGATGAAGAGGATTTAGCTACTCCCAACATATGTAGTATGATTTCCCAAACAATCCAAAATTATACCCCATCATATGTCAAATTAACTTATAGGTACTCCCAACATTGTCTCCCTCACATCTCATGAGTTAAAATACCCAAAGGGATAGGGCGAAGATGGAAATAGGTTAAACAAGACAAAAATTACGGCATTCAACCTAGTATCACTAAGGAAGATAATAATAAAAATAAGAGTACTCACAAGGCATCATAACACAAATTGTAACATAATAGTGTCTCTAACTAATCATACATGGAGACGAGGGTATCCTCTAAATCCTCCATCAAAACTAAAAGTTAATGGCCTTCATTCTGTGAGATAGAGAGGAGATGCAACTTGGAGTGAGATAGATTAAGGAGCATCAATCTTCATACCAATTAGAAAAAATGGAAAAGTGACCACTTGTTGCATTTGAAGGAGGGAGAAGATACTTTCTCGCAATATCCAAAATTAGAGGCATGGAGAGGGTCTCCATTCACAATAAAAAGCAGACGACCATCTACCTAATCCTGAATCCCAAATTTGAATAGACTTCTTCTCAAGTTTACTTCCCAATACATGGAGGTTCATATCGAAAATCTCTAAAATGTGTAGAGGAATGTTGCTAACTAATGTAGAAAAATCTAGGTACAACAAATAAAAAACACATCCATCAATCTTAAAAGCAACAACAACATGGTAGACCAAAGGAAGTAAAGGGGCTTATAGCCCAACTCATGGCATTCAAATAAAAGACTCCCATCCTCATTTAATTTTGAACTTGCTTGACACATAACATGACGCAACATGTCGTCACCAAGGATACAACTAACACTGTGAACAACCTGATACAAGGATGACCATAAAGGCAGCACGGAAACGTTCACACCTATCAAGGACAATTTACTTTTCTCTTTTTGACAGAACAACATTGAAGTCCAACCACAAAACACACTTACAGTTAGGGCCAACCACAATGAGATATTCTTGAGGGTTATTTATTTTAAAAAGACATCTTGCAATTCTTAGCTTACGTTTTCAAGGAGGCTCAAGATATGACTCATACAATTCATCGTACCAAGCTAAGTTTATTCTTTTTACACTGAGTAATCATCTTTAAAACTTCTCTATTATGACATTTGTTTGCTTAATTCGTTTATTTAGAGAAAGGGGGAAATTAATCCCACCAGGCCATCTATTTACACTTACGCTATTAGAACTTGTTCATGCCCATATGACAACATGGGTTTGCGTTCAACATACTTAAGAGAAGGAAGACAAAGCACCTTGAAAAAAAATAACAGGTTAGAGGAAGAAGGTCGAGTTGATTTCATCTTTATGACCTCATTAGTTATTAACTTTTTTAATGAAGCTTGAGGATTTATCGAAAATTATTAAATATTTTACTTAGGCTTCACTGGATGATTTTACAAAAGAAAACAATTTACCTTTCAAATGGTTGAGAGACAGATTACATGGCTTCGAAACCGATTCCTCCTATTTATTAAATCTTATTATCTTATATCAACTAACAATTTGTTTCACCTTAGGATCATTCTAAGAATTCACCATAAAAAGGATAATGTTCGCTAGTGTAGCTAGGGATATCAAGTTATAAAATTTTTACTTCACAAGGGATGGTTTCATTTTGATCACTCATGGACTTATTTGATTTCAAGTAGATCACCTCTACCTTTATTTGTTGAATATAAAATTATTATTTTTGTTTAGCTCCTTTAAGGGTTAACCGACCCATTTTACTTTACTTATAAAATATTGCCACTAAGTCTTAGAAAGATTTAACTTAACAATTTATTCTCAAAATCAAAGTTTTACAATACTCATATCGATGTAAAGATTGAATACCATTTCTCACAAAGGTAAGTTACCAGTTTACCTACAGAAGGACAAGACAACATCATCACGAAATTTCATAACAACCCAAGGCAAGAGGTCTTCTAAACTCCTTTGCAAGCACTATTACAAAATTTACCTCACATTGGACATTTTTACAAGGAACTTCATAAATTGCACTGATGAAACCTTTACAACTCTTTCCTTTAATCTACTCGCATAATCCATCTGCACAAATACTAGCTAGAATCAGTTCGTGAGAACTGAGCATGTTAAGGCTACACATTGCAACAGTAAGCTAACATTTAACAATATCAAGAAAGGAATGTTCTAAATTCAGAAATGGATTAAAACACAACCCACAACTCCAAGATTAATCACATGAGAGAGAAATCTAAACCATCCAACAAGGAGAAAGTCAAAATACCAGTAAGAACAAAATTACATAAATCAAGGCAAGACCTTATGGGTTAGGAACAAGAAGGTCAAGAGGGTTGATATTTCCTTCATGTGATCCTATGGTTTACGTGATTGGAATCCAATACTCAATCCATCCATCTAAAGGGGTCCAAGAGAAGACAAAACATACTAATTATGATCGTAGGCGCGAAACAAAACGACGTTATCCAATTCTCCCAGGGGAAGGCTTCATAGTAATAAGGGTTCGACGCCCTAAAAGAAAACAACTATAGTTTCAGTTTTAACCAAGGAGTTTACCACTACTTCCTTATAGGATTTCTTAAACGTAGTACTAGTTAACAAAACAAATCCACCCTTCCAAACGCATACAAATGAGACACAAAAAGGGCCATTATTCTTCCAACAAACCTTATCCTAATCGTCAACTTCTCTTCATAATGTAATGGAAGGCTAAACCCAAAAGTAGTTAATAATTTTTATATATTTCCGACAATGTCAATAAGTATTTTAAAATAAAGATAAAAATTGATTTCCTTAACAAAGCCACAAAATGGGACTTTTAGTAACCAAGTTGAAGTATAAGATATTCGAGTTCGAAAACAAAGGGATTCGATACACGGTGGGTAATACACCAGTGATGCCCCAGAATCAAAGGACCTTACCACGAGTACAAGCACAAAATAAGAACCAACACACATATCCATCAGGAAGGTTACGCAGTGCAGTCAGGCCTAGAAGTTCTATGAGCTCCTTGCCAATGGTATAGAAGATGGAAATTTTACCCGATCCATGTGGGCTTATCAGGGAAAAGTCTAGCAAATATCAAACAGATGAATATAATAGCCACCTATTATATTATCACTGTAATCAGCTGTCATCTAACAGGAACGGGTTCACGAGTCCAATACCATGGATTCACCTACAACTTTTGTTTCAGTCCAGCTATTAATAGCTTGCTCGTGACCCCTAGTAAAATTTGTAGAGATTTCATTCAATAAAACTTACAATGTTTCCCCCTTACTTTAATCACACAAGAGTTTGAACCAGGAAGAAGGTAAAGTAATTCTCTCAACACGTAGAGGCCAAAATAGATGTCAGGTTATTCATCCTCTAGAACTGGGTACAACAGTCAACCATGTACAGTTCTAAAACAAAACCCTAATGCCATTTTCTAATTAAACAAAAAGTAAGGAATGCCCACAAGCTTAAACAAGTTTTAGAACACAATGGCATTATTAATGTACCTTTTAGCAAAACAGGAGAGCCCTAATCAGGAAATACGTATTTAATCAACCAACTAGAGATATGAAGGCTTAACCTTCCATATAGTAAGCCTTCAATTATAAATACCACCACAGAATTCTTTTAAAAGAGAGTCATATAAGCAAACGAAACTCTAAAATGTTTCCTTCCCTACGAACTAGATTGCATCGCTCAATATTGCAGTAGCCCATTTAAACAAATATGAAATAGAGTAAGCTATAAGAGAGGAAAGAACATTTCAAGCAAAACCAACGAAATTGGAACGAGATTTAAAGGAACAACCAACACAATCAGGCAGCGATATAAACAACCACGAAAACATTTGTCTAGGCGTTATTCAATAGGAAAGAAAATTTATTTCAAGATCTTTGAAAGAAGGTAGAAAACTATTACAAGGAGTAGATTTAACATGCCTATTTTAAACGTTATATCTCATGGCCACGCACGTGCGGTCCCCTTCTCCCACGAGTCCCAAAATTAATTCTCCACCAAACTCACGCTTCTCACCCACACGGTGTCCCAAATACCACGCAAAAAGAAACAATAACCATTCCGGTAAAGCTGCATAGACACGAGGCAAAGGTTTTGAGTTTGGCCTCACACACTGCAATTCCATTTCTCGAAAAAGCATCGGCGCCTCCTCAAAGTGCCCATTCCGTGTGAATCCCGCAATCATTGCATTCCATGAAACCAAGTTTGGTCGAGGCATTTGGGAAGAGTTTACGAGCTTCATCACAAAATCAAATTGCATTCCATGAAACCACATCTCTTTGATCGAAAAAGCTTGAGGGCTTTATCAACAAACCCCTACGAAACTGTTATCATCGCATTCCACGACACAACATTTGATTGAGGCATTTTCTTAAGCATGATTGCAAAGCTTCATCGACATATCCATTTCTGTAAACCCTGCAATCATTTTTTCCACGATACCACGTCTCGATGAGGCATTCGCTCAAAGATCTGCAAGGCCTCATGAGCAAGCAGCCCACTTGTGTGTATATCCTGTAATTAAGGTTGTCCACGAAACAACATCGGTTGAGGTATTTCGTTCGAAAAGTTTCCGCGCTTTTCCCATATTGCCACATTTTGCATACATGTCAACAAGGGTATTAGCTACAGACACGTGAGACTGAAAACCCCTAGTTATAATTTGTTCATGGATCTCAGGCCCTGTTCTATATGTGCCAATTGGAGCAGGCCGAAAAACAACTTGGAAAAAAAAAACAACTGATCGATCGGCTTCAACATCTTGCATTTGGCGGAAGATACGAGCGCCTCTTCAAGAGTTCATGCCTTGCATAAGCCGCAATCATCAGAGTCCATGAGCAGACATCTCGTTCAGACATTTTGTCAAACACTTTCCGAGCATCTACCAGGCTTCCGCACTTGACATACATGTTTATCAACGTATTTTCCACAAGCCTGTCTTTTATAATACCCGTCTGAGTCATGTGAGCGTGGATTCATTTGCCATGTAATAATTCCTTTTTGTGAATGCAAACCTTCAAGAGAGAAACATATGTAGTAGAATCTATTTTACTGTCTGGCATATGTAAAATATTGAGGGTTTCTTTCAGGCGAGCCTGTTGACAGAGTCCTCTCATATTAATATTGGGTTGTGTTTTAGATGCGGTGGAAAAGTTAAAATCAAGTTTATGTGGAAATCGACCATGCCTGGTTGAAAGAGATTGCAGGCTTTCCAAAAATTGTTCAATGTCTTCATGCTTGCTGATCAAATTCAAACTTAACCTCTTCCTTTATCCGGATCTACCTTTTAAATAGCGCATCTTCAACCCAAAAAAAAAAACACAACACACCATTGGATTCTATAAATAATTCAAATTGCATGTAGAATCGTAAGTCTAAATTAATTTTTATCCGTGACTGAACATTGTAACGTTTGTTGAATGGAGCACTCTCACCGT
Source organism: Taxus wallichiana var. yunnanensis (assembly GCA_018340775.1). Classification (NCBI taxonomy): domain Eukaryota; kingdom Viridiplantae; phylum Streptophyta; class Pinopsida; order Cupressales; family Taxaceae; genus Taxus; species Taxus wallichiana. The sequence goes on along the minus strand of CM031243.1, from coordinate 492,339,262 downwards.
CACATAGTCGATTTTGGCAGGAATATCTTGAAGGAGAATCTTGAATTTGAGGATGCAGTCGAAGCTGAACAGATAACAACGAAGTTGGACCACCTGCTTGTTGGAGCGCTAAAAAAGGCTTCTACTACAGCTGCAAGATCTTGCAACAACTGATCACGACTGTGGTCGCGTGCAACCAGAACATTAGGATCAACACCAACGGTTCCTTGGGATCCTGCGGTAGCTGTCGCACTTAACTCTCTCTGGAGGCCACTGATTTTCTGAGATAAGTTTACTTCTCTGCCCTGTAGCTACTGCATATAGCCAAACACTTCCTCACGGCACTTTCCTAGGAGGATTTCAGTTCTACGCTCCACTGAAACTGCCTGTACAGCACGATTTTGAGAATCCACACCCATCCACGCAACATCAAGGTGACAGACCTTCATTTCACCATCAATGAATCCACTATCCAGAACACGCCATAGCAATTCATCATTGCGGCATTTGATGGAGCGCAAACAAGCATTTGTGGTTTTGGGCGAAAACAACAGTAGACCACGTGATGAAGAGATTGCAAGTCAACAATTTAATAAATGGGTAGGTGCGGCCACCAACCAGGAGTTGAACACGCCAAGAAGGTGTAGGGGGGTTTTTAATGCAATGGCAGGTGGCCATTAAAGCCACCCACCTCCAAGCTACCCAAGGAGGAAACAAGGTCAAAAAAATCATTAACCTTTCCTTCCCCATGCCAAACTTGGTACACAAGGAGATCAAAAGGGAGAGACAAGGTAGGTTGGGGACATAAGAATCTATATTTAAAATTAATAATTTAAAACAATTCTAAGATTGCGGGATCGGTCGACCCAGGAGGAGAACGGGATTGAGTAATTAAATGAAATATTTACGCGAACGCCACTCCCAAACCGTGGCGCCACCACAAAACATACTCTTCCTCATTTTGCGAACGAGGCTCGATCAGCGGAAGCGACAAACAAATCAAAAGGATAGTTTAACGATAACAGAGGATGATATCGATAACAATCGATATAAAGAAGGTAATAATAAAATACAATCGTTGATCGATAATACAATCATAATGTCATTATTATTATTATTATCATTATTATCATTTTACAGCTTGTAAAATAATTATCAATTATAGTCATAATGGTCAGCAATCGAGGTCGACGAAGGCACAACGACACTCCATGCTTAGCACTCGATCGCCACAGGATGAACAGGTGTAACGTAGAACAGGGCATTACATTCTCCTCCCCTTAAGAAAGCATCGTCCTCGATGCGACATTACACGGAGGAAAGTAAATGGTTCGCAACCAAGAACAGGTAAAGGAGAAAGTACACCCTATGGTTTAAAATTTTAGTTGATTAAAGCATGGTCACAAGGTAGCCTTAGGAACATTTGGTAGAATTTTTAACTTTCAATGTTCTGTGAAGATTGGCAGTTCTTTCTTGTTCATCATTTCATTAGTCTCTTTCCATTATCATTATTTCTAGTTTTAGTTTCTTTTAAAAAATATCATCATTGAAGAGTTTTGATTTATTCCTTATTGTGGGTGCCCAACATGAACTGCTAACACAACACCCTATCAGGTTCAAAAGACACTACAGATTCACAAGCATACGAGTATATACTTCAAGATTGTATTACACCACAAAAAGGTTACTCAAATATGGAATGGAATAGGCACAGTCCACATAGCATAGTACTCGACACACATCAATGACTGACATACAAAATACTCAAACAAAAGAGTACTACAATTTCCAGACATTTCCTCAATTTGCATCAATGAAAAATTCACATAACACCAAACCATGCTACAGGTACATAGTGTTCACAAGGGAATCAATGACATATCCACAACATCACAACACATATCCATCTGACATGAGTAACACATACATCAAAATACCACTACCAAAACATCACAATAACTCAACATATATCCCGAAACATCAACCATACAGACAAATATCATAAGCCTCCCTCAAACTCTTATGCCTCCCTCAAGTCTCTTATGCCTCCCTCAAGTCTCTTATGCCTCCCTCAAACTCTTATGCCTCCCTCAAGGAGGCCGGTTGACCCTATGGTCCAAGACACATAGAGTTCGAACACTCCTAACCCAAGTGACATAATAACGCGTGGTTCAACAACCCGCTAGTTATATGTACTCCTTGGGGCATACCCCCATACAATGAAGCGGGTCCATAGGTCCAACCAATCCATGGTGCATCCCATGACCCTATTCCACACATCACGACATTAGAACCAGCACAACAATCCAATCAAAGTGCCAAGTGGCAAAGTACAAACCTTGGGCAAGGCGGTAAAAATTCCAAATTTAAAAGAAGACCCAAAATCAAGCAAAATAAATGGCCAAACAGCCAAAGTTAGTATCAAAATCCCCATGTTAGTGCCACAAACCAAGGAAATGCCCAAAATTGTAAAGCATGGCAATCAAGAAAAGTGCTTTGGTCCTTAAAAAATAAAGTAAAAAGCTCAATTTACGAATAAAATCAACTTATAATAATGTCACATTACGATAACTATGTGGCCTTATCTAGCCACCAAAGGGGTACTCAACGAGTTGCTAGCACTCGGACATCGAGCCTCAGCTCATAAAATACATATCAATAATACAATTGTCATCACCTCCATCTGAATCATCCCGCCACCACTTCGACAAGGCTAAACATAGTCATATTTGCACTTAGGTTGCATACATGCAACCACATAGGGAGAGAGGAAAGAATCACATGTTATCTACTAAACCGAGTTTCGGCTCGAGTTATTGACCCATGGTACACCATTCCTCACTCTCAACATACACTTCTACCGATTTCCCTCAGGATCGGTTAGCGTAAGGTTCACAACATAACATGTAACAACATCACTAACACCATGGTGGTACACACATAGCTACCATAACGTCTCACGTATGGTATGTATACAGGGTAGATCACAATCATACATCCACAGGGCGTAATACATCACTTTACCACATTCTGCACCCAAAGCGCAATCACCATACGATAGGGTTCATACACTCACCGTATGACCCAAAATCACAACATGAAGCATTACCTATTTGCACAGTCATACATACGATGAACATAGTACATCACAACATAACATCCATTGCAACATAACAAGGTGGTACACACATTTCTTCAAAACATGGTAAAAACATCAAGATACAACTCATTTCTTTTAACATCAATCTAGTCATACAACACATTGATACACCCACATATCACAATATGTCACAATGCTCTAACACTACGTCATCCACATTAGAATTATTTTCACACATCACAAACAGTAATTCACAAGTGAACTCTTCATAGAATCCACAAGGAGAGAGAATACTCCCATCCCCAACATATCAACATGATCACAACGTGCACAAGGTGACATACCCATCATGTGCATTCACAATATCACAATTACGACAATAATCACATCACGTTTAAAGCACATTACTCTTCCAATATCTACCACCACCATGCAACATCATCATCATCATGCAGTATCATCATGTAACACCATCACCATCATGTAACATCACCATACAACACCAATCCGGCCCATAGGTTCGAGAGCATGAACCTATGCTCTGATACCAAGTGTAACGACCCAAAAATCACACACAAACAACATAGTGAAATACGGGGATAATTTTTTTTTTTTGAACTTGCTTGACACATAACATGACGCAACATGTCCGTCACAAGGATACAACTAACACTATGAACAACCTTGATACAAGGATGACCATAAAGGCAGCACGGAAGCGTTCACACCTATCAAGGACAATTTATTTTTCTCTTTTGTGAGAAGGACATGGCAAAAGACCAACCACAAAACACACTTAGGAGGATTAGGGCGTAAGACCAAACAGGATGAGATATTCTTGAGGTTATTTATTTTAAAAAACATCTTTGATTCTTAGCTTAAAAATTTTCATAGGAGGCTAGAGATATATGGACTCATACAATGGTAATGGTTACCAAGCTAAGTTTATTTTATTTTTTTGAGTTAATCATCTTTAAAACTTCTCTATTATGACATTTGTTTGCTTAAAAGTTTATTTAGAAAAGGGGGAAATTAATCCCGTGGGGGAGGCCATCTATTTACACACTTAGCTATTAGAACTTGTTTGCCCATATGACAACAAACGTTCAACATACTTAGAGAAGAAGACAAAGCACCTTGAAAAATAACGAGGTTAGAGGAAGAAGGTGAGTTGATTTCATCTTTATGACCTCATTAGTTATTAACTCGTTTTTAATGAACAATGTTTGAGGATTTATAGAAAATTATTAAATATTTTACTTAGGTTGGATTTTTACAAATCGTTAGAAAACAATTTACCTTTCAAATGGTAAAGACTCTTAAGATTATGGCTTGAAACCGATTCCTCCTATTTATTAAATCTTATTATCTTATATCAACTACAATTTGTTTCACCTTAGGATTATTTTAAGAATTCACCATAAAAAGGATAATGTTACTAGTAGCTATGGATAGGAGTTATAAAAATTTTACTTCTGAAGGGATGGTTTCATTTTGATCACTCATGGACTTATTTGATTTCAAGTAGATCACCTTACCTTTATTTGTTGAATATAAAATTATTATTTTTGTTTAGCTCACTTTAAGGGTTAAAGACCCATTTTACTTTACTTATAAAATAAGCCACTAAGTCTTAGAAAGATTTAACTTAACAATTTATTCTCAAAATCAAAGTTTTACAATACTCATATCGATGTAAAGATTGAATACCATTTCTCACAAAGGTAATTTACCAGTTAACCTACAGAAGGACAAGACAACATCATCACGAAATTTCAGAACAACCCAAGGCAAGAGGTCTTCTAAACTCCTTTGCAAGCACTATTACAAAATTTACCTCACATTGGACATTTTTACAAGGAACTTCATAAATTGCACTGATGAAACCTTTACAACTCTTTCCTTTAATCTACTCGCATAATCCATCTGCACAAATACTAGCTAGAATCGGTTCACGAAGCCAGAGCATGTTAAGGCTACACATTCAAACGATAAGCTAACATTTAACAATATCAAGAAAGGAATGTTCTAAATTCAGAAATGGATTAAAACACAACCCACAACTCCAAGATTAATCACATGAGAGAGAAATCTAAACCATCCAACAAGGAGAAAGTCAAAATACCAGTAAGAACAAAAATTACATAAATCAAGGCAAGACCTTATGGGTTAGGAACAAGAAGGTCAAGAGGGTTGATATTTCCTTCATGTGATCCTATGGTTTACGTGATTGGAATCCAATACTCAATCCATCTATCTAAAGGGGTCCAAGAGAAGACAAAACATACTAATTATGATCGTAGGCTGGAAACAAAATGAAGATTATCCAATTCTCCCAGGGAAAGGCTTCATAGTAATAAGGGTTCGACACCCTAAAAGAAAACAACTATAGTTTCAGTTTTAACCAAGGAGTTTACCACTACTTCCTTATAGGATTTCTTAAACGTAGTACTAGTTAACAAAACAAATCCACCCTTCCAAACGCATACAAATGAGACACAAAAGGGCCATTATTCTTCCAACAAACCTTATCCTAATAAATCGTCAACTTCTCTTCATAATGTAATGGAAGGCTAAACCCAAAAGTAGTTAATAATTTTTATATATTTCCGACAATGTCAATAAGTATTTTAAAATAAAGATAAAAATTGATTTCCTTAACAAAGCCACAAAATGGGACTTTTAGTAACCAAGTTGAAGTATATAAGATATTCGAGTTCGAAAACAAAGGGATTCGATACACGGTGGGTAATACACCGGTGATGCCCTAGAATCAAAGGACCTTACCACGAGTACAAGCACAAAATAAGAACCAACACACATATCCATCGGGAAGGTTACGAAGTGCGATCGGGCCTAGAAGTTCTATGAGCTCCTTGCCAATGGTATAGAAGATGGAAATTTTACCCGATCCATGTGCTTATAGGGAAAAGTCTAGCAAATATCAAACAAGATGAATATAATAGCCACCTATTATATTATCACTGTAATCAGTTATCATCTAACAGGAATGGGTTCACGAGTCCAATACCATGGATTCACCTACAACTTTTGTTTCAGTCCAGCTATTAATAGCTTGCTCGTGACCCCTAGTAAAATTTGTAGAGATTTCATTCAATAAAACTTACAATGTTTCCCCCTTACTTTAATCACACAAGAGTTTGAACCAGGAAGAAGGTAAAGTAATTCTCTCAACACGTAGAGGCCAAAATAGATGTCAGGTTATTCATCCTCTAGAACTAGGTACAACTGTGATCAACCATATACGGTTCTAAAACAAAACCCTAATGCCATTTTCTAATTAAACAAAAAGTAAGGAATGCCCTGAGGCTTAAACAAGTTTTAGAACACAATGGCATTATTAATGTACCTTTTAGCAAAAAGAGAGCCCTAATCAGGAAATACGTATTTAATCAACCAACTAGAGATATGAAGGCTTAACCTTCCATATAGTAAGCCTTCAATTATAAATACCACCACAAAATTCTTTTAAAAGAGAGTCATATAAGCAAACGAAACTCTAAAATGTTTCCTTCCCTACGAACTAGATTGCATCGCTCAATATTGCAGTAGCCCATTTAAACAAACATGAAAGAGAGTAAGCTATAAGAGAGGAAAGAACATTTCAAGCAAAACCAACGAAATTGAAACGAGATTTAAAGGAACAACCAACACAATCAGGCAGCGATATAAACAACCACGAAAACATTTGTCTAGGCGCTATTCAATAGGAAAGAAAATTTATTTCAAGATACTGAAAGAAGGTAGAAAACTATTACAAGGAGTAGATTTAACATGCCTGTTTTAAACGTTATATCTCATGGCCACGCACGTGCAGTCCCCTTCTCCCCGCAGTCCCAAAATTAATTCTCCACCAAACTCACGCTTCTCACCCACACGGTGTCCCAAATACCACGCAAAAGAAACAATAACCATTCCGGTAAACTGCATAGACACAGGCAAAGGTTTTTGAGTTTGGCCTCACACCTGCCAATTCCATTTCTCGAAAAAGCATCAGCGCCTCCTCAAAGTGCCCATTCTGTGTGAATCCACAATCATTGCATTCCGAGCTTCATGAAACCAGAAAATCCCGCAAGCATGGTCTCGATGACATCTCTTTGAGGCATTTCTGAAAAAGCTTGAGGGCTTTATTAACAAACCCCTTTTGTATGAAACCTGTTATCATCGCATTCCACGACACAACATTTGATTGAGGCATTTTCTTAAACAGTTGCAAAGCTTCATCGACATATCCATTCTGTGTAAACCCTGTAATCATTGTGTTCCACGATACCATGTCTCGATGAGGCATTCACTCAAAGATCTGCAAGGCCTCATGAACGAGCCCACTGTGTGTATATCCTGCAATTAAGGTTGTCCAGGAAACAACATCTGGTTGAGGTATTTCGTCGAACAGTTGCCGCGCTTTTCCCATATTGCCACATTTTGCATACATGTCAACAAGGGTATTGGCCACAGACACGTGAGACTGAAAACCCCTAGTTATAATTTGTTCATGGATCTCCAGGCCCTGTTCTATACGTGCCAATTTGGAACAGGCCGAAACAACGCTGGAAAAAAAAAACAACTGATCGGCTTCAACATCTTGCATTTGGCGGAAGATTACGAGCGCCTCTTCAGCAGGTTCATGCCTTGCATAAGCCGCAATCATCAGAGTCCATGAGCAGACATCTCGTTCAGACATTTTGTCAAACACTTTCCGAGCATCTACCAGGCTTCCGCACTTGACATACATGTTTATCAACGTATTTTCCACAAGCCTATCTTTTATAATACCCGTTTGAGTCATGTGAGCGTGGATTCATTTGCCATGTAATAATTCCTTTTTGTGAATGCAAACCTTCAAGAGAAACATATGTAGTAGAATCTATTTTACTGTCTGGCATATGTAAAATATTGAGGGTTTCTTTCAGGTGAGCCTGTTGACAGAGTCCTCTCATATTAATATTGGGTTGTGTTTTAGATGCGGTGGAAAAGTTAAAATCAAGTTTATGTGGAAATCGACCATGCCTGGTTGAAAGAGATTGAGGCTTTCCAAAAATTGTTCAATGTCTTCATGCTTGCTGATCAAATTCAAACTTAACCTCTTCCTTTATCCGGATCTACCTTTTAAATAGCGCATCTTCAACCTAAAAAAAACAAAACACAACACACCATTGGATTCTATAAATAATTCAAATTGCATGTAGAATCGTAAGTCTAAATTAATTTTTATCCGTGTTGAACATTATAACATTTGTTGAATGGAGCACTCTCACCGTCACACATAGTCGATTTTGGTAGGAATATCTTGAAGGAGAATCTTGAATTTGAGGATGCAGTCGAATGGGCTGAACAGATAACAATGAAGTTGGACCACCTGCTTGTTGGAGCGCTCAAAAAGGCTTCTACTACAGCTGCAAGATCTTGCAACCATTGATCACGACTGTGGTCGCGTGCAACCAGAACATCAGGATCAACACCAACGGTTCCTTGGGATCGCCCTGCTGCGGTTGTCGCACTTAACTCTCTGGAGGCCACCGATTTTCGAGATAAGTTTACTTCTCTGCCCTGTAGCTATTGCTGCATATAGCCAAACACTTCCTCACGGCACTTTCCTAGGAGGATTTCAGTTCTACGCTCCACTGAAACTACTGTACAACACGATTTTGAGAATCCACACCCATCCACGCAACATCAGGGTGATAGACCTTCATTTCACCATCAATGAATCCACTATCTAGAACACGCTGTAGCAATTCATCTGTTGCAGCATTTGATGGAGCGCAAACAAGCATTCGTGGTTTTGGGCAGAAAACAACAGGTAGACCACGTGACAGATTGCAAGTCAACAATTTAATAAATGGGCAGGTGCGGCCACCAACCAGGAGTTGAACACGCCAAGAAGGTGCAGGGGGGTTTTAATGCAATGGCAGGTGGCCATTAAAGCCACCCACCTCCAGCCGACCAAGGAAACAAGGTAAAAAAACATCATTAACCTTTCCTTCCCCACGCCAAACTTGGTACACAAGGAGATCAAAAGGGAGAGACAAGGTAGGTTGGGGACATAAAAATCTATATTTAAAATTAATAATTTAAAACAATTCTAAGATTGCGGGATCGGTCGACCCAGGAGGAGAACGGGGTTGAGTAATTAAATGAAATATTTACGTGAACGCCACTCCCAAACCGTGGCGCCACCACAAAACATACTCTTCCTCATTTGCGCAACGAGGCTCGATCAGCGAGTGACAAACAAATCAAAAGGATAGTTTAACGATAACAGAGGATGATATCGATAACAATCGATATAAAGAAGGTAATAATAAAATACAATCGTTGATCGATAATACAATCATAATGTCATTATTATTATTATTATTATTATCATTATTATCATTTTATAATGGACTTGTAAAATAATTATCAATTATAGTCATACAATTGGTATGAAAGCGAGGATTTTGTTTTAATAGAAAACCCTCACATGAGGGTTTCTTGTTTGAGTGGGAGAAATGCTAGAAGATAAGAAGTTCGAGTTAAAAAGTTTAATGGCTATAACTTTTATGTATGGAAGATGCAAAGGGAAGATTACCTATATCATAAGGATATTTATCTACCAATGAAAGGGAAAGCTATGAAGTCATCAGCTATGACAGATGAAGAATGGGATGTTCTTGATCGAAAGGCACTAGGAACCATACGGTTGTGCTTAAAAACTAATGTAGCTTTTAATATTTCTAAGGAAAAGACAATGGTAGATCTAATGGAAACATTGGGTAAATTGTATGAAAAACCCTCAACCCCCCAAAAATTATTTCTCATGAAACATTTGTTTAATATGAGATGTCAAAAGGTGATTCAGTAAATGATCATTTGAATGAATTCAACACGGTTACTAGTCAATTAAGCTCTGTAGGAGTAATTTTTGATGATGAAGTTACGACTCTTTTGATTTTGTGCTCATTACCTGAAAGTTGGAATACTTTGATTATGTATGTGAGTAATTCTATTTTTGGCTCAAACACTTTAAATTTTGATGATGTTATTGGTGTGATTCTTAGTGAATAAATGAAAAAAAAAGCATAAGTGAGTCATCTTGTAATCCTTTGAGTGTAGAGAACAAGGGAACACAAAAGGAGAAAGTAAAAAGTCCTGAACATCGTCGAAGGTCTAAGAAGGGAAGATCTAAATCCAAAAGTAGGATGATATGCTGGAATTGTGGAAAAGCAGGAGATGTAAAGAAAGATTGTTGGTCTTTAAAATCAAGGAAAGATCAACAAGAAGGGAACAAAGAGACAAACATAACAGGTGATGTGTTACAAGATGCTCTTATTATTTCTTTGGATAGTAAATTAGAATCTTGGGTTTTATATTTTGGTGCTTCATTTCATGCAACTCCTCATAGACAATATTTTCAAGATTATGTTCAAGGAATTTTGGGCATGTATATCTTGGTGATGATGAGCCATGTAACATTGTTGGAAAAGGAAATGTTCATGTTAAATTGCAGAATGGTGACACTTTGGTGTTGAAGAATGTAAGACATGTTCCTATCCTGAGGAGGAATCTAATTTTTACAGGGCAATTAGGAGATGAGGGTTGTATGGTTATATTTACAAAGCAGATTCTTGGAAAGTTACCAAGGGCGCTCTTATGGTTCGAGAGGTAAGACAAGAGGCACTTTGTATTTATCCACTTTGTTAGTATTGATCCCTCTTCTATTTTAGCTACTATAGGTATATACAAAACTCTATGGCATCAAAAACTTGGCCATATGAGTGTGAAGGAGATGCAGATTTTACATTCATAGGAAAAGTTGTTAGATTTGAAAAACATAGACATGGAATTTTGTGAGCGTTGTGTGTATGGGAAACAAAAGTGTGTGAGATTTATCAGGGTTGGATCAACCATGAAGGAGCACAAGTTAGAGCTTGTTCATACAGATGTGTGGGGGCCAACTCAGGTATCTTCTCTTGGTGGCTCAAAATATTATGTTACTTTTATTGATGTTGCTACTATGAAGGTTTGTGTTTACTATATAAAGAATAAATCAAGTATTTGATACTTTCAAGAAGTGGAAAGCTCACGGTTGAGAATGAAAAAGTTTGAATTTGAAGTGTCTCAGATCGAGATAATAGTGAGAGTTGTAACAACCCAAAAATCCACACATGAACAACACAGTGAAATACAGGATAACTTTTTTTTTTGACTTGCTTGACACATAGCATGACGCAACATGTCGTCACCAAGTATACAACTAACACTGTGAACAACTTGATACAAGGATGGCCATAAAGGCAGCACGGAAACGTTCACACCTATCAAGGACAATTTACTTTTCTTTTTGACAAGACAACATAGAAGTCCAATCACAGAACACACTTACAGTTAGGGCCATCCACAATGAGATATTCTTGAGAGTTATTTATTTTTAAAGGACATCTTACAATTCTTAGCTTACGTTTTCAAGGAGGCTCAAGATATGATTCATACAATTCATCTTACCAAGTTAAATTTATTCTTTTGACACAGAGTAATTATCTTTAAATCTTCTCTATTATGACCTTTATTTGCTTAATTCGTTTATCAAGAAAAAGGAGTATTTAAATTCCACAAGGCCATCTGCTCACCACTAACGCTGCTAAGATTCGTTCTTGCCCACAAGACAACATGGTTTTAAGTTCAACACACCTAAGAGAAGTGATACAAGGTGCCTTGGAAAAGGGTTAGAGGGAGAAGGTCGAGATGAAACATCTTTAGGACCTCATTAGTTATTGCCAGTATTTAATTGAAGCTAGGGCTCTTAACCAGAATTATCAACAACTTTACTTAGGCTTCGCTAAAAGTATTAATAAGGAGTAAAAATTTACTTTCCAAATGGCGGTGAGAAAGATGGTGAGGTCTCCAATTTGTTTTCTCTGGCTTATTAAATCTTATCAACTTCAGACAACTAGCAGTTCATTTCACCTTAGGGTCATTTTACAAATTTCACCGTAAAAGGGAATAATGTTCACTAGAGGAGCTAGGGTTATCATGATATAAAGTTTACCTGCAATGATAGTCTTGCCCTTGATTACTTAAAGAATTTCTTGCTCTCAAGTTGGTGACCCCTACGTTACTTTATTTGAATACAACTTTTAATTTAACTTCCAGAAGTATTAAACAATCCCATGTTAGTTTACTTATGACACTTTATTACTAATTCATGGCAAGGTTTAACTCAAAATTTATTCTCAAGGCAAAGTTGTAGCAACACTCACTTACAAGAACAAAACAAGATTTCATCAATTCTTAAAATACTGATACTCCAACAAAGTCACTCAACACAATAACCAAATTTTCTTATAATTTCAATGATGGTCAAACAATACAAGGTTTCCAAAGTTCAGATGACAAAGTCCACGATACTTTATACTAAGACATTAATCCTCTTTTAAACTTTCCACTGGATGTTAACAATAGTTGAACAACATAAAAAGGTTTCGAGCAAAGGATCTTCTCAACTGAGGTTGATGACAAAAGTCTACAAATCTATCCCTCTTCTACATGCAAAATCCATCTGCAGCAAATTTTCTACAAGAGTTAGTTCACGAGAACTGAGCAAGATAAGGCTACGCAAAACCACCATAACTATTATCTAACAATACCATGAAAAGGAAGCACTTTATTACAAGAATTGGTTCAAACCTCTAAACACTATCAACACATCAAGTTATAATAAAGTCTCCATCATGCCAATCAAAGAAGGAGAAGACCTAGTACTTCAGTTAGGAGTAAAAACAATGAAAGTATAGCAATCGTAAGAGAATGGCCCTTGGCCCTATAAGGAGAAAACAAATAATCTAGCAAAAAACAAAATTCCCATCAAGTAAGTAATTAAACCATAATTACAAGATTAAGATTTGATATATACACCAACCATCTAGAAATTTATCAAAGGTACCAAACGAATAGACTAAATTAATATATTTCTAAAAGAACAAGAGTTGATCGGCCCAAGAAAGGGGAACCACGGGTTTCAAAAATTAACAAAAAAAAACCATGTATAATCGAGTTTCAAACCGGAAATCAAATACAGTATACACACAACATAAGTTTCGAGGCGAAAGCAAAGTATATTAGTTTTGACCATTAACTACAAAGATTTTCCAATCATCCAAGAAGGGTCAAAGTCTTACAGGCTAGTAGTAAACACGCGAGAGAAGAAGGGGGTTCCGTCCAACAAGAGTATATAATAATGTCATCAACAAATTTTTATAACACTAAATATTTGCAAACCTCCACTACAATACTAATGTTTGGTTAACTTAAAATAAATTACCCATATCCCAAAACAACCATATTTTTATGGCAACCCAGTAACACGATATCAACCATCGCATAAATAGATACAAACATAATTTACATTATCAAAACAAAACCTTCCGCTATGAATCCATAAGATTATCAAATGAAAGTGAGTTTTTCCCAAGATTAATCACATTTAAGGAAATTTCCATCACAAACTATTACGGTAATTACGTGCATAAAAACCGACCAATATTAATTAATAGCGTTAACATTGCCAAGGAGAAATAATGCAAGTTAGGAAAATAGAAGAGTGCCATCAACAACAATTCTGAGAGGGGATTAGACCAAGCTATTCTAGTGTCAACGAGGTACTGGATTCGCACAATGAAACCTCGAGCTTAGTTGATCCGAAAAGCTAGTTATGGTTCAAGTTGATAGGGATGGTCAAGGTACTTCTTGAGGATGGCCTTAAAAGTCTAAACACGCGAGACGGAAGACACAATGCACACAAACCTTTTCATTCCACCAGTTTTAATACCAAAACTCTAAGCTGGCTAGCCCACGCATTGCTCACACAATCCTACAACATTTCTCTCTCGATGCCAAAAGGTTATCAAAGGGACTTGCGAAGGGGCTAACAAAAGCATCAAAAGACAACTTGGGTGCTAGGGAGGAGCTTCATAGTTATCGTAAACTTACTTCCATGATATCGAAAATACTAGTTTGATCAACATAATAATTTGCAACTCAAACGCAGAGAAGAATAAATACATAAACCGACAGACGAAGGTCTATCACTCGAGCAAGAGAAACATAACACCCAGAGGAGAAAGCACACGCATCCTTTCGACCAACATACTGACAACGATAAAAGCAAAAACAAGAAGAGACAAGCAGAAAGGGGAAATCTCCCATCATGACATCCAACTGACAAATCAATGCAAGGAAAAAGCGGTTCGATTTCGCAATAATTGTAAATATAATAGCAGTAGAAAGGTGTAGAGATATCTTGCCTTTTTCTCCAGATTCAGCTTCGCCCTCCTGCCTCTTCCATTGCTTTGGACGAAAACTTGAGCTTTTCATCGGCGAGCTTCACGCCGGGAGTAACTCTGTGCCAGACGGAGCGTTTGGGCTCGTCTCTGGCAAGTTGTTCGACGTCCTTGATGCTGTGAAAAGAAAATGACCGGTCTAGCGTTCGATCCACAGATTTCTTCATGGAAATCTCGTTAACCACAACCAAAGGACTGCTTCCAGTATTATCTTCTAACCCTTCCATGAGCTCCCATGCATTGATCGTCTCAAGCTGCCCTTCTTCCTGTGACAGAGATTGCTGTGGTTTGGAGCAGATTTGAAGGGCGTGTAATTCTGGATGAGATTGTTGACCTCGGACCATGTTTTTGCAGCCATTTCTGAAGAACGGTTTAAACTCAAGGATGTGGAAACCCCAACCAAAAATGGGCACATTACGCACACTGCTCTTGAGTATATATTTGATGTAACCCAGGCTATTCTTGCGTAATGCAAGGTCCCATAAGTACATCCAATCTACCTCTGTTCGGTGGTTGCAAATTAGCAAAATGCGTTCACCTGGAGGAACACTATGTCCAGAAAATATAACCTTTGTCCTATTTATCTTTTCAAAAGAACGGCCACATTGCTAACCACTGACCAAATAAGAAGGATGTTTCCTCCCTACTATAATGTATGCTAAACAGCCGAAGCATCAGGAATGAAACAGGGGCCAGAAAAATCAAGGCCATAAATGCCGTAGAAACAAGAACTACCAAACACAATACTCCACTTATTACCCTGAAAACTGTTAAGGGCCTATGAGCTTTAACCTCTCGATTCTCCAAAGATCTCTTTTTCTCTGTACAGCTTTGACTTTTGTTTAAGCCATTTAGTTCACCATTAGTTTGGGAATCTCGAGTTTCCTTCATTTTGAGATTTCTGAAACAAAGTGACTATCACTCACAATTTCAGAGATTGCACCTGGATGTTTATTATTCATCTTCCAGTTAGGAATGACTCCAGCAATCCATAAATTTCAATAGAAAATTTTACAGGTCTAACTTTAAAATATTATCTCCAATACACAGAACCTAGTCAGCTCATGGTTAATCGTATTCTGCAATCCTGGAGAATCTTTCACGAATTGATAAATGTGAACCATCATAAGCAAAACCATGGCCTGGAACGAAATCCTTTTTTCTCCTTCCTGTACCTTCTCTTTCCTTTCACCCCTCGCCAGCGGAAACACCATCAATGGAGTTTTCAGGCACTGCATATGCCAGGGCTCACGCAGCTATTGCACAGTAAAACAAGTAAGATCTCAATAGAGAATCCTTGTAATAAATTTTCATCAGGTCTCCTGGTAACACTCTCACTGTCACATAATTGATTTTGAAGATACAAACTCAGTACATGTTCTGGATCTGAAAAATATCCTGCTACCTTCATCTCCCAAGACATTTTCTCCAACATTGCATAGATCTCCTGTGCCCGTGGGTGTGATCTGTCACCTTGAAGGAGAATCGAATTTGAGGATGCATTCGATACTGGGGACGAGATAACAACATAGTTGGCTGACAACTGCTACACTAGCTTGTAGCTTCATCTAACCACCACGTCGGGCAATTGCTTCGATGCATTGAATAACAGAATCAAAAGGAGATCCTGGTGAAGAAAAACAGCCTCCACCAACTCCCATCTCCCTCACGCAACGTAGAAAAACGTGACAGTCAAACAAAACAAAGAAGATTTGCAAATCAGGGTTAATAAATGCAGTGCAGCCACCAGCCAGAAGACTCCAACACGTCTAGATTCTAATAACTCCACCCTCCACGCAGTCAGTCCACACAAAGAGGCCCCTAACAACAAAAAAAAAAACAAGAATTCCCTCCAGCCCACGCCAAGCAGGAGATAAAGCTGACCGAGACAAGGTAGGTTGGGGATTTAAAATTCCATATTTAAAATTAGCAATTTAAAACAATTCTAGGATTGCGGGATCGGTCGACCCAGGAGGAGAACGGGGTTGAGTATTTAAATGAAATATTTACGCGAACGCCACTCCCAAACCGTGGCGCCACCACAAAACATGCTCTTCCTCATTTGCGCAACGAGGCTCGATCAGCGGGAGCGACAAACAAATCAAAAGGATAGTTTAACGATAACAGAGGATGATATCGATAACAATCGATATAAAGAAAGTAATAATAAAATACAATCGTTGATCGATAATACAATCATAATGTCATTATTATTATTATTATTATTATCATTATTATCATTTTACAGCTTGTAAAATAATTATCAATTATAGTCATAATGGTCAGCAATCGAGGTCGACGAAGGCACAAAGACACTCCATGCTTAGCACTCGATCGCCGCAGGAAGAACAGGCATTACATTCTCCTCCCCTTAAGGAAGCATCGTCCTCGATGCGACATTACACAGAGGGAATGAAATGGCACGTAACCAAGAACAGGTAAAGGAGAAATTACACCCTATGGTTTAAAATTTTAGTCGATTTAAAGCACGGCCACAGGGTAGCCTTAGGAACATTTGGTAGAAATTTTAACTTTCAAGGTTCTGTGAAGATTGGCAGTTCCCTCTTATTTATTATTTCATTAGTTCCTTTCCATTAACATTTTTCTTAGTTTAATTTCTTTTAAAAATTTCATCATTGAAGAGTTTTGGTTTATTCTTTATTGTGGGTGCCCAACATGAACTGCTAACACAACACCCTATCAGGTTCACAAGACACTACAGATTCACAAGCACGCAAGTATATACTTCAAGATTGTATTACACCACAAAAGGTTACTCAAATACGGAATAGAATAGGCACAGTCCACATAACATAGTACTCGTCACACATTAATGACTGACACACAAAATACTCAAACAAAAGATTACTACAATCCACCAGACATTTCCTCAATTTGCATCAATGAAAACAATTCACATAACACCAAACCATGCTACAGGTACATAGTGTCCACAAGGGAATCAATGACATAACCACAACATCACAACACATATCCATCTGACATAAGTAACACATACATCAAAATACCACTACCAAAACATCACAATAACTCAACATATATCCTGAAACATTAACCATATAGACAAATATCATACGCCTCCTCAAACTCTTATGCCTCCTCAAGGAGGCGGTTGACTCCTATGGTCCAAGACACATAGAGTTCGAACACTCCTAACCCAAGTGACATAATAACGTGTGGTTCAACAACCCACTAGTTATCTGTAACTCCTTGGGGTGTACCCCTATACAACGAAGCGGGTCCATAGGTCCAACCATTCCATGGTGCATCCCATGACCCTATTCCACACATCACGACAATAGAACCAGCACAAAAATCCAATCAAAGTGCCAAGTGGCAAAGTATAAGCCTTGGGCAAGGCGGTAAAAATTCCAAATTTAAAAGAAGACCCAAAATCAAGCAAAAATAAATGGCCAAATAGCCATAGTTAGTATCAAAATCCCCATGTTAGTGCCACAAACCAAGGAAATGCCCAAAATTGTAAAGCATGGCAATCAAGAAAAGCTGCTGGTCCTTACAAAATAAGGTAAAAAGCTCAATTTATGAATAAAATCAACTTATAATAATGTCACATTACGATAACCGTGTGGCCTTATCTCGGCCACCAAGGGGTACTCAACGAGTTCTTAGCACTTTCAAAACATCGAGCCTCGGCTCAGTAAATACATATCAATAATACAACTGTCATCACCTCCATCCGAATCATCCCGCCACCACTTTGACAAGGCTAAACATAGTCATAGATACACCAAGGTTGTACCCATACAACAACCACATAAAGAGAGAGAGAGAGGCGTACGGTCCACCATCTACTAAGCCTAAGGTTGGCTCTATTGATTGGTCAACCGTACACCTTTCCTCACTCTAAACACACACTTTACCGATTCCCTTTAGGGTCGGTTAGCGTAAGGTTCACAACATAACATATAACAACATCACTAACATAATGGTGGCACACACATAACTACCATTACGTCTTACATTTGGTACATATACGTGGTAGATCACGATCATACATTCACTAAGTGTAACACACCACTTTACCACATTCTACACCCAAGGTGCAATTACCATATGATAGGGTTCATACACTCACCGTGTAACCCTAAATCACAACATGAAGCATTACATATTTGCACAAATCATACATACGATGAACATAGTACCTCTCAACATAACATCCATTGCTACATGCAGCAAGGTGGTACACACATTTCTTCAAAACATGATAAAACATCATGATATAACTTATTTCTTTTAACATCAATCTAGACATACAACACATTGATACACCGCATATGCGTGGCTCATGCAGCTATTGCACGATAAAACAAGTAAGATCTCAATAGAGAATCCTTGTAATAAATTTTCATCAGGTCTCCTGGTAACACTCTCACTGTCACATAATCGATTTTGAAGATACAAACTCAGTACATGTTCTGGATCTGAAAAATATCCTGCTACCTTCATCTCCCAAGACATTTTCTCCAACATTGCATAGATCTCCTATGCCCGTGGGTGTGATCTATCACCTTGAAGGAGAATCCCAAATTTGAGGATGCATTCGAGTCACAGATGAGATAACAACATAGTTGGGATGACCGCTACACTAGCTTGTAGCTTCATCTAACCACCACGTCAAACCAGACTGCGCCCAATGCATTGAATAACAGAATCAAAAGGAGATCCTGGTGAAGAAAAACAGGCCTCCACCGACTCCCATCTCCCTCACGCAACGTAGAAAAACGTGACAGTCAAACAGAACAAAGAAGATTTACAAATCATGGTTAATAAATGCGGTCAAACACCAAATGTAAGACTCCAACACATCTAGATTCTAATAACTCCACCCTCCACGCAGTCAGTCCACACAAAGAGGCCCCTAACAACAATAAAAAAACAAGAATTCCCTCCAGCCCACGCCAAGCAGGAGATAAAGCTGACCGAGACAAGGTAGGTTGGGGATTTAAAATTCCATATTTAAAATTAGCAATTTAAAACAATTCTAGGATTGCGGGATCGGTCGACCCAGGAGGAGAACGGGGTTGAGTATTTAAATGAAATATTTATGTGAATGCCACTCCCAAACCGTGGCGCCACCACAAAACATGCTCTTCCTCATTTGCGCAACGAGGCTCGATCAGCGAGAGCGACAAACAAATCAAAAGGATAGTTTAACGATAACAGAGGATGATATCGATAACAATCGATATAAAGAAAGTAATAATAAAATATAATCGTTGATTGATAATACAATCATAATGTCATTATTATTATTATTATTTTCATTATTATCATTTTACTGACTTGTGAAATAATTATCAATTATAGTCATAATGGTCAGCAATCGAGGTCGATATTGCGAAGGCACAAAGACACTCCATGCTAAGCACTCGATCGCACGAAGAAGAGGGCATTACAAGAGTACTAAAACAATGAATTTAATGACTATTGTTCACATAATAGAATTTTTAGGGTGAAGATAGGTTCCAGAACACCACATGTGTAATGGTGTGTTAGAAAGTATGAACATGACTATCATGGAGAGTTTAAGGAACATGGAATTACATGTTGGATTGCCCTTAGAATTTTGGGTGGATGTTATAGATACTTTTTCTTACTTGATAAACAGAGGACCTTTAAGTGTTTTGGAAGGTGGAGTACAAGAGGATGCTTGGAATACAGTAAGAAGGTAAACTATTCTTTTCTAAAAAAATTTGGTTGTGAAGCTTTTACTCACATTGATAAAGAGAATAGGACCAAGCTAGAAGCTAAGTCAAATAAATGTACTTTCATTGGGTATGGAACTAATGATTTTGGATTCCAGTTGTGGAGTTTGGATGAGAAGAAATGCATTAGGAAGAGTGATGTTATTTTCAATAAATGGGTTATATACAAGGAACAAATAATGGATAAGAAGTTGGAAACGTTTGAGTATATAACACTTGATGACATAAAAGATAGAGAAGTGCTCAAAGGGTTGGAAAATCAACAAGTACAAAAATACACAAAGTTGGCATTAATCTGGCATAGTCATTGTTGATTCTCAGATCAAATTCAACAAGAACAACAAGATCCTCAAAATCTAGAAAATCTTGTGGGACGTTCTACTAGGGTAAGTAGACCTCTCTCGCAAGAAACAATGTAGGTATAAGGACATAAAAAGTGGGAGCACGACATGGACGAGAGATGGACTCCTTGGAACACAAGCAAACTTGGGATTTGGTTCATTGCCTATGGGAAAGAAAGCATTAGGAAAAAAGTGGGTTCTAGGTTGAAGGAGGAAGAAGGTGGAAAAAATAGGTAAAAGGCAAGACTTTTTGTGAAGGGATTTGCATAGAAAAGGGTATAGACTTTGATGAAATTTTCTCTCCTATTGTTAAAATGACTTCCACGATAATTGTTTTAAGTTTGGTAGTGTGGAAGATTTGCATCTTGAACAATTAGATGTAAACATTGCTTCTTCATGGTGATTTGGAGGAAGAAATTTATATGGAGTAGCAAGAGGATATGAAGTCGGGGAAGGATAACTTGGTGTGTAGATTGAAGAAAAGCTTGTATGGCCTTAAACAAGCTCCAAGATAGTGGTATTTGAGATTTGATAGGTTCATGATAGAACAAGGTTACTCTAGATGTCATTCTGATCACTGTGTTTATTTTAAGAGACTAGATAATGACACTTATATTATCTTGTTGTTGTATGTGTATGACATGTTTGTTGTAATGCCCGCTAAAATCTCCCACTTGAGACCCATGAACAACCTAGGTTTAGTTACAAAATTATGGAATATTTTTTTTTAAGTGTTAAAAACCAAAGTCTCAAGGATAATTAAATTAAACTGATAACTTTTCCCATTATAATAATTACTAATTCCACATTATAAAGCAACAAGTGTAATAAGTCCACACCTAGCTCAAATCTCCTTAGGGATTAATTTAATCACTGATCACATTGACATTTTAGCTAAATATTCTCTGATTTAAATTTTAGGGTTAAGGGACCAAAACAATTATATACCCAAGGTATTTAATTCCACAAGATCTAAGACAAGAGCAAGGTTTAATTATAGTGGGAAAAGAATACATATTTAAAATCATCAGAGTAAATTCTTACTTACCCACTCCCAGAACTCGGTTAAAGATTCAATTTTATTTTTCCCATGATTAACGTAATTAAAAATTCTTGAAAACATTCCCATTAGATAGGAAATTTCCTCACCTTTCCAATGATATAAAGAAGTCCTCCTAACTCCTCATATTTCTAAAGTTATGGGCCGACGGACCTTGGGAGGCAAATTTTCCCAAGAGCGGGCTGCTGGGCCCGAGAGAGAAATTTTTCCCCAAGGACGGGTCGGTGGGCCACGGGAGAAATATTTCCTAGAGGAGTTGTCGAGTCAGCGGGGTGGCGGGAGACATTAAGTAAAATTTCGCGGAGCGAAAAGCCAACTTTATGCCAGCGCCCAATGAGTCCACAAGGACACGTAACGCCTCCTAAACCAACGTGGGGAAAAAAGGGTGGCGGGGATAAAAAGGGTTTAGCACCCCAAAGGAAAAAGGATAAAATTCACCTATGCCTTTGCTTGATGCCTCGCGATGCCCATGTAGTGGCTCCCGATTGATCACTACGGGCCGACATGGAAACTTTAAAAAATATTCCCAAAATTTTTCAAATGCCAAAGGCAAAAGGGGACCCGCTCCTCCGCTGATGCCTCACGATGCCACATTACGCATGTGATTGGCGGCGGGTGTGAGAAAATTAGGAAAATTTTCCTAAAAATTTTCCGAACCCAAGCGCTAAACTTAAAAAGGCCCGTCTTCCCCTGCCCGCCAACGCCTTGTGGTGCCACATGGCAACCTCGATTGGTTGCGGGTAGGTGAGGTGGTAGGAAAAATTAGGAAAAGTTTTCTAATTTTTTTTTGAAGTACAGCAGAAAATTCAAGCCCACGGACTCCTGCCAAGGAAATTTTTCCAAATTTTTTTTTTTTTGACACCAAGTGAAGAAAAAACTTCAGAAGGCCATAAATTTTGATAGAGAGCTCAGTTTTGGGAAAACAAGGACTTTCTGGAAAGATCTCAACATCCTCTTTACTTATAAATCATTAATTTTTTATTTTGATAAATTTTAAGGGGTCAATTTCAAGAAAATGATCTGCAGGCTTTTACAGTGCAAACTAGTAAATTTTAACTTGTGAGATTTGTTCAATTTGATCTTCTTCCTCTCTCAACATGTCAAATAGACATGGAGAATTGTTCTTAGGTGGATTTAGGATAATTTTTTGAGGTAGATCTATTTGATTGAGTTCCAATTTGAAATTTTACAATTTTGACAAAGAAAATGACTGTGAAAGCTTTGAACTCGGTTTTTCCAAGTTTTGAAAGATTTCCTTTAAGTGTTTTTGTCTAATTGAACTCATTTATATCCTGGCATGTTCAATTTTAATGTTTCATTATTATTTCTTGATTGCAGGTTTGGTCTGTTCATTTATGGTAAAAGTTACAGAGTTTAACGTGAAGCAAAAATGGAAACAACAAAATTAGCTCTATGGTTCTCATTTTACTTGCCTTGCAAATGAATTTATTTCATGCTAGTTTCAAAAAGGTTTCATTCCTTCAATCAAATGATAAAGACAAGAATGTAACTTTTATTCTTTTCAAATCATGCACTTCACAAAATAGTGTACTACATTTCCTTCATACGCATTTCTTTCTTTCAATCAGAGATTTCAATTACATTTAAAAGGTCAGATTCAATACCACAGTGTAAATTGGAGAAAGTTAATACATCATTTATTGATTCCAAAAGACAACTTTGTAACATCCTTCTTTTATTCTTTCCAAAATCATATATTACATACGAAAAGTGGGCAATAATACATTTTATTCTCATGTGTTTTACTTTTCCACTTTTCAAACAGGGATTTTATAGTGCATGCTAAACACATTTCCAATGGAATAATATCATATGGACAAGACAAAACCACTTCCATTAATTCAAATGAAACTCTTACAACTTCCTTTCCATTTGATTTCAAAATACAACATACAAAATACGTATCATTCTTTCACATTCTTTCCAAAAAACAGAATACAGAGTATAACTCTTTTACATTTCGAATTTCAACTTTCATTGTCAATACAAAGTATCCTTCCATTACAATGAATATATAGATCATCCAATTCAAAGAGGAAAAGGGCTACAATAAGATTTCATTTCACAAGGGACTGTCAAACTATCTTTTCTCATCTCTAGAACAACAACATGCAAATTTCTCATTCCTCCAATTTGATCACAACAAGAGCAGGGGAAAGGCAACGCTCTCCACCCAACCAAGACATCCAATGAAGCGGAGAATCCATCCTTCTTCATTAGCCCCCGAGCCCCAACCATAGTGCAATAAAAGATGTGATCCAACGCATGGCAACAACATGCTTCCACAAACACACAAGCAACATTTTCACAATAAAAATATAGTCCAAAATAGGATGTAGTTTACAACTACATTAAATCATGACAAACATTATGAGGCTTCGCTCAAGCAAGCCAAAGGAGCAAGAAACTATGGGGGATGCTTCTTATGCCTCCCAAAAGGGGAAATGTGTATCACCACCTAAGTTACAAACCGCCAAAATATAGTATATCAAAGCCCTGACATTCCTTATGCCTCCCCCAAGTACCCCTTATTCCTCAAATTTCCTTATGCCTCCCCAACCTCTTATGCCACCCCTTAACGAGTAAAGAAATGCAAGCTATTTGTTTGTAAGGTGGAACCCAAATCCCAACTCCTAACTCCCTCCACCCTTATACCTCCCCAAAACACACTTGTGCCTCCCAAAATATAAACCCCATAACTCCTACACCATACCTAGGCCATCTACCCAACAACCCAAAAACATGCCAAAACATTCATACATTAACATATACATTCATAAAAGAAGAACATTTCAAGAGCCAAGCTCCTAAGGTCTCTCCATGATGGAGTTGTCCAAGTTCCAAAACAACAACCTTTATCCTAATGCAAGCAATCCAAAACAACCAAGCACAAGCATGCAACAATCCTCCAAAAATTCTTCAAGCAAGAGCTCCAAAATAGCAAAAGAATTCACCCAAGAATGAAGTCTCCAAAGTAAAACAACCCAAAACAAGGAAAGGAATTAGAATTTAATAGAAGAGGGAAGGGAAGAGGATGAGGTGGGTCCATGTAGGATGTCACATCACACATCCTCAACTCCAACCCCCAAAGTCAACTTCATTCTCCAAATCATAATAAATAGGTGGGTGAATAATATGATAGTTTACTTACACACTCAAATCCAACCCACACCCCAAAGGACTGAAATTAAATAATGTAAGAAAAGTGCAATTAAAACCTACAATTTACCTTCTCAAAAGCATTATAAAAGTCTAATCTCAACTCTCCAACCGTAGGTATGGTTGGTAATTAAATTTAAGAGGTATGAGACAAGTTTAACTTGTCCCACAAGCCTCCAAAGTTAGTCTCCAAGGACAAATTCGAATTTCCAAGAAATTGGAGTGTTTCACACTCAAAATTTAACTTACACATCACTTACACATCTCTTACAACACTTTAAATCAAGGCCAACAACTCTATTAATTACTTTCTCATGACATATTTTATTTAATTAATATTAACAACATGCTTACCCACAATATTAATACAACATTTAATAAATAAAGAAAGGGGCAATGCATCACAAAATAAACACATGCAATATTAAACAAAAGGGTCAAATAATTAAAAACACATAACCCCTTGGTCACATTTAAAGGTGATCCCCCATGGGAATCCCTAACACACAAAAACATGCACAAACAAATACTAGTTGCCATGGTGACCTTGTTGAATTCATCTAGAATTCCAATGTGGTTGGTCTCCAATCCCCGATGTTTGTTCTGATATTTGAACCTCGCAAAACACAAACACCTTCTTTAGCCTCGCGACCATATCAAAACATCCAAAATAATATAAATATAACTCCCAAAATAATCTAGATATATGAATCACAACAACATCAAAGAAATCTAACAATATCATTTACGCTTTATCGACAACTATATCATCATCCAATAATTTCCATTTCTAGGTCTACTCACAATATCCAAATATCACAAGTCCGCACATCATCCATAATATAACCATGTCAAATAGTATATCAAATTCTATATAAAATGTCTCTAACAATCATCATGCATCATATGGGAATCAGAGTCAATAATAGTCCATGATCTAACATCTAACACCATACTAAGTCAAAAATATAATAATGTCCATAATATAGTCACCTGTCATGATCAGTATCAAAAGGTGTCAAAGGAAAGAGAGATGGGAACAAATGCAACAGAAAAAGGATCACTCCATTATGGGATTGCTTGCTTCAAACCAGTGTGGGTCTATAGAACCCAAGTTTGGTCCAATGCAATTCAGCAATAAGAAGGGAGATTGTAAGGGATGAGTTCTAAAATTTTTATGCATGCAAGCCTATGAACATTTAAATCTAGAGAGTAACTTTACACTATCAACCAAGATACAACACATAGCAATATAACATGAAGAGTTCAAAAGAGTCTTAAGAGTAACCACCAAGTAGAGGAATAATAAGGAGAATTCCATGAGTTTGAAAAAAACCACATAGTTTCCAAAGGAATACAACACACTACAGTAACCAAAATTAAGGTTTCCACTAAGGTTAAATTATGCTTTCATAGTTTGTTGTTTAGACGAGGCTAGTAGAATCAACCATGGCCAAAATTTTGTATGAAAGACATGTTTACTCAAGGTCCCACAATTTGAGGTCACACAAGATGATATTAATCAACAAGGAAGGAAACCTAAATCAGCAACACATTTACAATCAAGGAACTATTCAAACGAAGCACTTCCATAACTAGAGAGGGTACGATTAAATTTTCATGGTAATACTAAGAAAATTTATAACCACAAGGTTTCCTATAGTCTGATTTGTTTTAAGAATCGATCACACCACACCAACCAAATCTAGAGATGTCAAACATTTAGTAAGCAATTCCACTAACAACTAACATAATAATGCAAGAAGCACCATACACTATAACATAATGGGTTTTATTTATCTTATTTCCTGCTCAAGATCGGAATAACCATAAAGAGAGCACAAGAAACACCAAGGAGCAATCAAGATAGCTAGGGATAAGAACAAGTAACACGGGTTCTAACTTCTGATCCAAGGTTGCATCGTATCAGCGAATAACATCATCTTGCACTTTCCATCCTAATTGAAAAGGGGCAACAATAAGGCGATCGAAGAAAATATGAAGAAAAGAAGACTTCCCAAAGTTATTTTATATCCTTAGCATATGTTGCCTTATAATTATAATAAATTAGGTCTCCAAGGATGTGACAACACACAAGGAGGTTGCTTCTTAAATAGAGATAAGTCTCAATCCAAAATACCACTACTCACACTCGTCAAGCTACGTGACGATAAGGGTATGATGACCCAAACTTCCATAAGTAAGGCACATAAATCTATGAACAAGAAGGTACTAAGCAACTACAACACATTACTATCCACCAGGTGTTTCACAATTTTGGGTAGGCGACAGAACTACAGTTCAACTATACATTGCACTCAATACATATAAATCTTACTTATTTTATAACTCAACTAATTAAGTCAAAATTTGTAGTTTCGTTTGCTAAACACACTCCTTTACGAGTTTTCTTAATTAAACTTCCTCCTATTATGACATCACAAGTTTGTGTTATAAGGACCACTAAGGGGGCATGATATCTCGCCGTTCTGTAAAGGCGGAAAGAGAAAAAGTGTTTATCTTACTCCTAGGGGAGGTAGATGGACAAAGTTTTCCCTTTCTATTCTTCTACATGGTTTTTATTTCTTCTATTAATCTACCAAGGTTAAAGCAAGGACCATTTTCTCTTTCTATGTTCAAGTTTATTTGTTAAGCTTCTAGGCCAAAACTCCTCAATTATAGTTTTATGATGTTTGGGTGAGTCAGCTTGTCAATTAAAAATTTAATGAGAAGGAAGGGTAAACATATCACACTATTACTTTTATGGAAAACAACATATCACGTTTTTAATTCTAAAGGAATAAGAGGCATTCAACATAGCAACACATTATTAATTTTGTAAGAACTAGGAAACAATCAATCAACATGGATCACAACAATATTTCGATATTTTTCCACTAATTACAAGTACCTTAAAACATTCCTAGTGGGTTCTACAAGTTCTCAAAAGAAGTTACAAGGAAGGCCCATTTAAGAAGCATAATTACTTTTACTGATCTACTAGGGTTTAACAATGTTTGTTGTTTCGGTGAAAACACTTTACTCACATGATAAGACAAGGAAAGTTTTCAAATCTACACCCATATTACCATAGGATACCATCAACCAAGAAATTAGAATGACAAGGAAATATTTTAACTATAAGAACACCACATACTCACTAGAAAGCATAAAATGTAAAGCCAATCAACTATCTATTTAACATGGATTTACGGCCAAGAGTTACAACTTCATAATAAGAATCACATTATAAAATACCACCGAGATTAAATCATCAAGGTCTAATTACACTAACATCACCAGTGGCATGATCCAAAAGTCTCAAAGCATCCATAAGTGTCTCCACGTAACCCCAAGATTGATAAGTCAACGTGAGCAAAACAAACACACTTAATTTAAACACACTGCCCGAATGGGCTTAAATCTAATCATAATTACCAAGATGCATACAATCCACAAATCAATACTTTTTATAATGAAACATGGAAACCATGATAAAAATTAGCATGCCATCGATGAAATGTCACTACCAAAAAACCACTTCTCCACTAACATCTACAGTAAAAAAGTAATCTGATCCTAACAAATTCAAAAATCCCATAATTAAACACTTCTAATCTGATAAGGATCAAGCTCTTACCGGATTGTAAGAGAGTCACCACCACTGCTAACAGACTGCCAACTAGAACGCACAACACAACGAACTTTCTATCTAGCAAGGTCGAGCAACGAAAAGTCACTCTAAGATCATAGACACACTCAAGGTTCCGTGCATCCAAAACCAAGGCATAACTTTAAGAACCTAAGAAGACATTCAAGACACCAAGGGTGTACCCCCATACGACGAAATGTCACAATACAAGAAGCATAGAACCAACTCATCATCATGCAAGAAGGAACCACGTAATGTTTAGCTAAATAGCCAACAACATAATGAGCTCGAGTCACCAATCAAAATAAAATCCAAGAAATGTCTACAATCAAGGAAAGTGGCTAAGTAGCCACATTGCAAAGTCTGAAAATTCTCACAAAAATATAAATAACTAAAAGAGCCTCAGAGCTTCTCAATCCAATCATAAAATAAGATGCTAGTCCTTGATAAAATAACACAAGATTATGAATGTAAAACATAAAAGTTAACACCACATTCACTCCGCAGCCCTTCATGGCCGCCAATAGGGGTACTCTGCCTCAAGGTCAATTCCAAGGACACATACGCATTGGGTCCAAAACGACACTCAGACTTAATGTCCACTCTCCCATATGGGTAACAAAATGGAAAAACTGACAACCAGACCATCTTTCCTAACCACTGAAGGAAGGAAGCTCAAACAACCCCCTGTGATCACAATCACTATTGTCCAACCACAAGAATCACACCATACAATTTATCATTCCAACCACTCCAATAAGGAAGGGTCTTAAAAGGGCTTAACGCATCATATAATTAAATCAAGATTTAGGACTTGTAAAACAACACATTTTCAAAGGAGAACCAAGTTTCCACTACACTAGAAGTTCACAAAAATTAATTTAATCTAACATTTTCAAATACTTTAGTTTAGACAAAATGCCACTAAGCAAGCACAACAACTCAAACAACTTATTATTTTATTATGATTTTAATTTTGGTAGTTCAAATGAACAAAGTAATGTAATATTTCTTCATACGTATTTTTGTTCAATTTTTTTAAACAAGGTTGTTTTCTAGATTTAAAAGTGTGCTAGGTTTACGCTCATGTCTTAAGTTTTCTA